>JBAMNC010001987.1:0-315731 GCA_037902135.1 Cetoscarus ocellatus
GGTAACATACAGTTGATCTGACAGCAGAGGATGCATACTGCACGCACACGACCTGATCACCCTCAAGCTTGTGCACAGAGCCTATAGCTGACTAACTAGCTGCTAGCAACCTATGCTAATGCTAACAACTACCATGCTAATTGTGTGGTGCAAATCACGCTCATCAGACACTAATGATTAATTACTTATAACTAGTTTTAATATAGATGAATCTTACAAATGATAAACCATAGCTTTGTTTGTTGTCATTAGCCAGCAAGTGCTGACTTGTTGACATTCAAAAATCAGCCATTAAAGCTGATGAAAGAGGGCTAAAATATACATTTCTTAAGGCTGCGTGACCAACCTTTTCATACACAGTGCTTAACAGACTTGAATCTATTGAAGCCAATTTTTTTGCAACAGGATTCAAATCAAACTTTGACTGGACCAGTGCATCAGATAGAGTGCTCCAGATGAATCTTTCTAGGTCAAAAAGTCTACACAGCTTTGAAGGATGCCTGGGGTGATTGTTTTGTGGAAAATTAACCCACAACCAATCAGATTCAGTTCAGAAGGATCCCATGATGCACTACGATGTTGTGGGAGATGTTGTTCATAATATCAACTATCACAAATTTCCATGCCGTTTCCACAAATGGAACCACAACATATTGGAATCTCCACAATGTTTCAGTTTGGGTGCAATGGATCTGGAATCATAATCTCCAGCTTTCCTGTGGACATAAACTATGCACGATGATTTATGGATAACAACAATAACTATATTTTAGCATTAAAAGCATCATTTCAGTCAAGGAGCTTCTACATACTGGTGAGCATCACAGAAACATAAAAAAGATTTTTGGTAATTAGCACTGAAGTTAATTTTAGGCAGCTGTGGCATAAACTTTGCACTGTGTGGTGGTCTAAGAAATGTGTTAAGTACTGTATCTAGTGAATAAATGTTTTTACATTGTCATTTATTAAATTAAACACAGATAAACTATACTGTCGACCTTAATGGCACATATCACCCGCAGTTGGGACACTGGCCTTAACAAACAGCTTTTTTAACTTCTCAGTAAGAAAAGTAGCTATTGGCTCTCCTAAAAGTCACTAGAAGTTGCTAAATGATGGCATTGCCTAATTTGCGTAGATGGAGTTAAAATATACCCTATTAGAACAACAAACAAACTTCCATCTGTTGATTCTTGGTTTTTAATGTCACAATTTCAACCCTTATCCTTTATCAGGGCATGGGACCCGCAAAAGTGACCCAGAAGGGACACTCTGGCTGGTATCTTAGTTTTTTTTTTTTTTTGCTAACCTGACTGGATTTGCCTTGTCAGTATAAAAATAGTACTAACTCAGTGTTGTGACAGTGTTGCCAACTACTCTGTAAAGAAAGTAGCTATTGGCTGTCCTAAGTCATGGGGGAGACAAAAAGTGAGCAAAAAACACAAAGGTATTCCTCTCTCCTAACAGCAACCATCCCAGTTACATGCTTTTGGCCAATTATAGCCCCACTCATGCTGCTGTTTCAAAGCCATAATATTTAAGCTCCTGTGAGGCTTCACTACTCACTGTTAATGTTGTGTGTTGTCTGACATATTTGATGTTTTGCTTTTAGGACTACATTAAAGGGTCACTTAGTACTTTTGAAGTGGGGTTGTGTGAGATTTATTTCAATAGTAAATATATCAGATGAAGTGATTTTGATCAGCTATTATCCTGTTCGGAAATGACTTACACAAAAGGTAGGCTACGCATTGTTGCAGATGGGACCAAGAGCTCTGTAATTTACTGAATTTTAGGTAAGAAATTTCTGAGAACAGATTGGGGTGGTTGTTGACTGTACTGAACACATTTACAATGCTTTTCCTTTTTATTTCTTTCTGCTAGAGAGACCTTTAGTTTTGGTACTTCTTATGCACGCTGCACGTGTGCCCCTCTGCCTGGAACAAAGTAGAACCAAAACAAACAAGCATGGTTTTACAGAGGTAAAGCATTGGAAATGTGTTCAGTTAAGTGAACTCAGCAAAGGCTCTTGGCCCCATCTGCAGTCATGTATCACCTTACTTCTTTTCAAATGTCACTGTGGCATATTTATTCTCAATTGTTGAAATTAACTTCTTACAACCTTGCTTAAAAAATGCTCAACTATCCCTATGGGTCACATTATTTATGAGTCGACCACCTATCTATCTATCTATCTATCTATCTATCTATCTATCTATCTATCTATCTGTTTATCTAATTCTCTTCCACTTTCTGTCCAAAGCCACATATAAATTTCTTCCCAAAACTGGATACAAGACACAAAACCTTCCATGTAATAAAGTCCATGTGTGCTGATGTTTCCAGTACATTGTGTTCCTTCTCTCTTGTTCTCCGTAGTGTGTGCATTTTTATTCTCTAAATCAGGCAAATCTCTACGCACAGCACAGCAAAATGAGGGGTAAGGGGAAAATGAGACTGTGTATCAGTGACTGAGTGATCCTACCTTCCTGCAGCTTAACAGGAAGCTGGAACACATTTTCTGGATTTATTTTTCTGGCACGTCAGAATCACTGGCAAAAGAGTGAAGAGAAACAAACAATATGTACCGCACACTCTGGTTGTGTGGGTGTGCGTGTGTGTGTCTGCAGGAGTGTGTATTTCTTTGTTCAGATGATAAGAGTGAAGCTGAGGATAAAGGGTTTGAAGTAATGAGTACATCACTCTCTCCTAAGTCAAAAGATTTACTCATATAAGTACAAGAATCACAAAATGATGATGAATGGCAGATTACCTAAATTGTTAGCATTTGTCCGTTAAAAACAGAGATTTAATACAAAACATCATCTCAACATACTCCAAGATCATCCCTGTTAAATAAGATAAACTCAAACCAGCATTATATCATATTTCATCCTATATTTAGTATCATTTGATGTTGTGACATGTCTCACATTGCATCGTATCCTATCCTTTTGTACAGTGCTGAATCATATGGACCAGTGTATTTTCATAATGAAGTCATTGTATTGTGCCCTCTTGTATCCTATCATTTTACACAGGATTGTGCCATTATCTTCACAAAGAAACAAACAAAACTTTACTATTTTATATTGCATGGTGTCATACTAAAGCTTATAGCTTTGGTTTTCAAACTAGTTTTGCCAAAGGCCCCTCTAAAACTAAGCCAAAATCTTAAGGCACACCTTGTTCATATCCTCAGAAAAAGTCCTTGACATATTTTTATTATCTTATTGGCCTTGTGTGTTTTTTTTCTTATCGTCCCTGTTAGACACAAAGCTCCTATCTCCATTTTTAATTTTTTTTTTCATAAAAAATGCACAAGTAAATATAACTGCAGATAAAACATCAGGTCAACTCTGTCCCTGAAGGGTAAAACCACACAAAAAAAACACATTGACTCAACAAGACTCTACAGCGAGATCTTTTCTTCACTGTTTCTCGACAAAGCTCCTGTGTTTGGAATTATTTGGTGATGCAGCATATGGGCTATAATCCCTCTACCAGAATGGCGCTGCTTTCCCCTCATCAGCTGTTCAGGTCAGAAAGCTGCAGTGGTGTTAATGAGCCGTCATCAGACCACAAACTGAAATAAATATAACTCTCCAGGATGTTTAGAAGATAGGTTGTTCCTGTATTCATCCTATATGTAAAAACAGGCAAAACAAATGGTACCAATTTCCTTTGCTTCATGTAAGCATTTGCCAACATTGGCTTGTTGTTATGAATATTGACATCAGGATTCTTCCTCTGCAAAGGCTGAACATTGTTTTTCCTTTGCCCAATTTACCCATCAGGATCAGAAAGGTCCTGGAGAAGTGTTGATACTAAGGCGCACCTGTGACAGGGAATGACCTGAACCCATGACTGATGACATGTCATTGTCAGTCATGGGTTCAGGTCGCTTATTTTTAGCTCAGTTTTAGAGAAGTTGGCATTTTTTATGCCATCTGAGACCAATGATCTGAGCAGCTGATGAGAGGAAAGCTGCATTTTGCTGGTGGAAGGATACATAACAAATTCTAAACACTAGGACTTTGTCAAGAAAAAACTGAAATATTCTTACTGTAGCATCTAGTTGAGCCAACACAGTTTTTTGTGTATTTTACAGTAAAAGTGGGGTGAGGGCCGCTTTATACTGGGAGCATGTTATGGCTATTGTCATTTCGGCACACCAACCACCTGTACAGGAAGGGACAGAGCAGGCAATACTTCCTGAGGAGGCTGCGTTCATTTAACATCTGCAGGAAACTCCTGGGGATGTTTTACCAGTCTGTTGGAGCCAGTGTTATCTTTTAGTCTGGGGTGTGCTGGAGGGGCAGCACATCCAAGAAGGACACATCCAGGCTGGAGAAACTGATCAGGTGGGCCAGCTCTGTGGTCAGAAGCTGGACTCTCTGGTGACAGTGGCAGAGAAGAGGACACTTGACAGACTACTGGACATCATGGATGATGCCAGTCACCCTCTGCACACCGTCATCAGCAACCAGAGGAGCCTGTTCAGCCCAAGACTGCTCCAGCCCAAGTGCAGGACAGACAGACTGAGAGACTCTTTTGTCCCTCAGGAACATCAGACTGTACAACTCCTCACTGGGGGGGAGGAGGAGTAACAGGAAGACAGAGGATGGGAAGGAGCAGAAGCCAGTCAGTAGCCATATATTTTTATTTTTATTTTTATTTGATTTATATTTATATATATTTATTTATATTTTTTGTTTAGATCTATCTCTTCTTTTTCACTTGCGTCTCCTTGCGGAAGACCTCAAGAATTGGGAGGCTTGCCTTTTTTTTCCGCAAACCATGCATGTTTCTTGGCCAAAACAGACAGAAAATGGCAAATGGAGAGCCTTTAAGACCTTAACCCAGCTGGTATTCATGTCCACATGGGTGAAATACGTCACAGAAATGACAAGACGGAAAAGACAGAAACAGTCCAAAAACTCGTCCTTTCTATGCCTTTCAGAGGTAAAGCTTCAATTTGCTTCCTCTATGAAGAAACTCCACTTGTTTGTCAAAATGCTTTTTGCAGGTTTCTCTGGCCAGTTATTCAATGAATCAGGTTCCTCGTAGGGAGATTTACTGTGGTTCTTGCTAAATTTTCAAGAAAAGCTTATAATTGGGTTAATATATATGGAGAGAGAGAGCTGTGACAGCAGGGAGATGCACTGAGATTCACGCGCCTGGTGTGAATGCCATGGCAGCAATTGCCAGAGCTGATACACATGGCAAATGCACAAGAGCAAAACATGAAGTGGGTGCAGTACTGAGGTTTTCTGTGGCCCCATTGAATACTACCGTAATTTCTCGATTTTAACACACACTCCAATATAACATGCACCCAAATTTTGCCCAAACCTTACTCTCTCAGACAACTCAAAAGTTACCTTCATTCAAAGTTTTAATCAATGAAATTTCACAACAAATACACAATTTTTTCTCTTAAATGGATGCGGAAACACCTTGTGCTTCACGCATGTGCAGTTACTTGATTTCTGCCCCAGCATGCTCAGTTGTAGTGTACCGACCAATAAGAGAGAGCAGCTATCAACATGCTGATGTCTTCGACCAATCACAGCGCAGCTATTTTGCGTCCCCTTGCTCACAAGATGGCAGGGCTCTGTGTTTGACAGTGAGTGGTAACACCTGAGAATCAAACAATGACTACACAAAGTCCAACTAATAAAGACCAAAAATATTTGATTAGAACAGTTTAACAGTCAGTTTAATTAGAGTTACGCAAGTTTGGCGGGAATGTTTCGCAGAGAAAGAGAATATTTCCGCTTTTTGTATCAGATGTGTTGCAATCGCGATGCTTGTACTCGTGTATAATACGCACCTGAAAAATTAGAGCTTATCCAAAAGCAAAAAAGTCTGTGTTAAAATTGAGAAACTATGGTATGTATTGGCTAGCGGCACTACCTGCTGCTGGCCTGTTGCTTTATTTGCAGTTATATTTACAAGTGCTGTGTGATTCAAGCAAACCCATTTCAAAAAACTCAAACTACAACTGGGACATTACTCTGATTTAAAGAAGATATTTCAGCCAACTTGTAAATCAAGTGCTATTTCTTTAGTCTGCATGAAACCACGTCATATCACATCTTATCACTTGGTCCATGGCTCATCATGATTACTATGCTAACAGCTACTCTTTCTTTCTTTATTACTTTGTCATACTTTTCATTGGATAAGAAGTAATGCAGGGTCAGTTTGTATTCCTGTTGCACCATTGTTATTATGAACAGACCATTTCACAAATTAATATTCAGGTGAACTGATCTCTTGCCCCCAGTTCTAGCTTTCCTTTTTTGGCTCTGATGCAGTAGTGAATCCTCTCTCCCTGCTCTCAGTCCCCTCCCGCCTTCCCCGTCTAAGAGGTCAGGCGCTCACATGGCTGGAGCAGGCGATCACACAGATGTCCTTAATGACATCTCTGCCTTTCAGACACCCTCCTTCACCCGGCTTAGATCTCTTAATCCATGCTTAGCTGTTCTTTTCTCTGCCCAACTTCTCTCACACTCTCCACCACAAATCAGAAACACATTACGATGGTACAAACCGGCGGCCAGTTTTGTGGGGAGCCGATGGAGGCCAGGAAGGAGAAATTAAGCAAAGAAACTGGGGAAATTAGAAAAGTCAGTAAGCGCAACAAATCTGAGGAACAATAAGTCAATTAAGGTGGATGGTGATGACCTGGAATGACGTGAGAACATCTGAGAATTTGATTAAATGTTCTACTTCAAATCTTACCCTCAATTATGTTAAAGCACCTCTGTTAATTATCACACTGTGGCCTCTTCTCTCTCTGATCTATCAGCCCTGGACGGTGGCTTTCTTCCCACCAAACATCATCCTCTACCTGTGCCCTGTATAGTCTTGGCACTTGTGTCCAGCTCATCTTACACCTCCTTGCACTGGTGAGTCTGTTATCCAGCTTTAGGGGGCCAGCTGAGAAACCATATGGACTGTGAGTGGTGAGATCAGGAGCACAAGACACAGCAACACCTGGAGGGATAACACAACTTTCTTTCCATCTGGACCCTCGTTATGTTCCTCTCATGTGAGAGTCACTGTTTACCTGCTTAAAAAAAGAAATGGGGTTTGATATGGTACTTCATCAATCCATGACTGGAAAATGGCTCCAGGAGTGGAGTGGAAATGTTGGATAGCTCTGACAATATTTTGGTCCAGTCTGAAATGTCTCAACAAATATTAGATGGATCAAGATGGAATGTGGTGCTCTTATGCCCCCAGGGAACAAATTCTCATAAAGTTGTTGATCCCTGGACTTTACCGCAAATCCCAACAAGAGATTGACATTTTTGGTTTCAAACCACTGGAATTTTGCTAGAAAAGGTAAATGCTCACAAGATTTTAGGGTAAACATTTCAACATGTTTCTATAATAAATACTTAATTGATTCAAGCTCTGTTCAAGTCACCCTCTGGTCTCGATCCATTTCAGGGACTCACACATTTGTTTTCAATGTAATTCTCTCATCCATATAACAAGAAATTTGACATAGATGTGCGTTTTCCCATATTATTCAGTGTTTTAACTCATTTTTTAAATAAAAGACCCATAATGCCCTGTGTAATCAAAAAGTCACACTTAGACCATTAAGTCCAGTAAGTTGACGCATTTAAACCAATTAAAGTTGTGATTTTTTTTTATCATTATACAATACCTCTGTAACTAATATCTTAAATCTACTTTGAATTAAAATCCTTCTTGTGCAGCTGGCCTATAAACATAATTAACAAATGTTTTTTTTTTTTTGGTTTTTTTTTAAAATCTGCTTTAAATTTGCAGCCCAGGCTTCAAACTTTCCATCAAAGGAGCCATTTGGAGCAAAATGGCATACAAAGGGTTAAAACTTTAAAAATCTGTAAATGCATATCTGTAAATGTAAAGTGGAGGAAAAGATCTAAAGCATTGAAAGTACAAAACAAATATTTATGGCACTCTTTTGAGACGTCCACTTTCTGAACCTAATGATCCAAGTATGAGGGTTTTTTTCTTTAGCTTACATAGCACAACAATAATAAGGCCACAAAATCAGTTTTGTTGTTAACGTTAATTTGGTTAATGGCATGTCTGATCATCCACTACAAACATTTCCCATCTTGAATCTTAATTTTGGAACTAATTGAATTTTCAACTTTTTACAATCAAAGTCTCATTGACTTACCACACGCAAACCAGTATACAATATTATATATACAGTATATATAAATTATATTATATTCATAAATGTAAAGAGCAGTGGATGAAAAGATCTGATGAATTCATAGAAGAAAAATACAAACATTTATATAAAAAATAACTTAAACTTTCCATGGTGTCTGTTGTCCTTGTTAGCAAGGTTATAAGCAATTAAAATATATAGTAACTGGCTGAAAGAAGGTTTGACATCACACCTGTGGAGTTGGACATACTTCTGTCAATAAATTGAATTTCCCACAGATCATTAGTGATGGAAATCAGCAAGATTTCACTGATACCACTACTGTCCTGTGTTAAGGCAATTGCCCCTTCTGTACCATGTCCCTGGAGAGTTGCCGTAAAGGGGCTCTGTTGTGGTGGTGAAGCACGGTAGGTTCATGTGCTGTCATTCATTTGTTAAAGGTGGAAGATGGGGCCGGAGCTCTATCTGTCTCCTGCTGTTTATTATTTTATTATAAACAGTATAGAGATAGGGGAAACACTCAGCGACACCATTATTGATTCTGCATATCAATCGAATTCTTTATCTTTTATGAATATTTTGTGTGAAACAAAACTTGCCCCATGCAGGTTAACTCTGTCAGTGTCTTACACCTTGCACTCCTGATATTGAATGCTGTTCTGCAAAGACATGTTTAAGCATGCTGCTTTTGTTTCCAATATGTTTTAAGTCTCACAGCCACAGACATTGCACATTGTGCTGCTGACGTCAGATTGCGTTAGTTTAAACCACACTTTAGACCGCTTCTGCTTTCTGTGCTGCACAATTATTTCCTGATCTCAGGGGTTGTTGTTTACACCAACTACCCCTCACGAGACAGCAGCAGCAGTGTTTAGCAAGGAAAATCTATCTAAGATAAATAATCATAATCATGTTCCATTAAGTCATCAACATGGGCTTAAAAAGACAAAATGATGAGATAAAAAAACAGAGGAAAAAGTTTTGAAGATTTATTTGTCATTTTGCCGATAAGTTTGACTTTTTTTTAATCTCCTGAGGTCTTGTGACTGTATGGCACCTAAAGTTTGTGTTTTAGTAAGTGTGTTGACTGGAAATGGAGAAAAGTTAAAGTTGCTGTTTATAAAGTGAGAGTTAATTCATTCACTCATAATGTCTCTCTCTCTGCTCTTTCACTGTGCCTTCCCTGTGCCATCTCATATTCCCTCTTTGAATGTTCTCTCTTTCTTTGTCTCTTATCTTTTGTGTTGGACCCATTGAGTCCACCCACCACTTTACTTTATCTACTTTTCATTTCACTGGCCTCGTCAAGCTTACTATCACCTTTCAAGGTACCTCGCCGCCCCTTCCCCTGCCACTGTCAGCCCAGCATAATAGGCTGATCCCTGGTATGACGCACATTGGGCAGTCTCCCGTGGGGCTTTTTGCACACACATGCATTCATAAAAACTCAGTGTAGCCTGATATGCTGATACAGACACAGGTCAGGTATTTACATCTTGAGATAAGTGACACCACTGGATTATAATACAATACACTGTACATTCTTCAGCAGAAAAGACCTTTGTATTGGTCATTAATGGTTAGCTGAAAGCTGAAAATTGAACAGCCTTAGGTCTCAGACATGGTGAATGACCTGAAATGAACAAAGAAAAAACATTTTTATAAATCTTTGTGATGCAGGTTTACAAGACTTGCTTTCTTCAAAACAAAAAAACATAAACTGTGTGTACTTCACTATCATATACTGGGAGCATATAATTATAAAACATTCTTAGTCAGCATTTGTTTCAGGTGCAGAATAATAAATATTATACTTTTAAGTGATTCAGAAGCAGCCTGATTGGTGCAAATATTAACAAATAAATTGTCATATAAAATTTAAAAACCGTTGATAACCACAAAAGTAAAACAAATGCTAAAATTATTTTTACATAACAAATAAACAGTCAGTTAAAATCCCACAAAACTAGAACCACTGAAGGGAAATGTTGTTTCTTTAAAGAATTATACTGTTGCCACACAGTAACGGGTCAAACGAAGAGCTGGGATGGTTTTAATGGAAGCGTGATTAACACAATCTTTTCCACTAGGAATGAATATGAGGCTTAGATACTAAGATCATTAACTTTTTTTGGTTCAGAGTGAAAATTTGTGCAACATTTGAAGAAAACCCCTCAGAGTGTAACCTGACACGCCAGATGGATCACTCAGTATATTTTATATTTCACTAGCTGATCCGGGAAAGAGTTCATTGAAAGTGTTTGGGAAGGGGCCGAACCTTTAAAAAGCATATCCAGCAGGTGATTGGATGATTGTTCCATCAATCATTTCATCACTCAGATAATGTAGTAGGTGGGTGTTACTGCTGCGGTTTAAAGTGCAACTTTGTATAACAAACTCTTGGCAAAACATGTTGGAACTGTAGCGATGCATGCAAAGTCAATGTATGGCCGTGATGGGGCCAGGCCAGCCCTCACCCGATGCAAGGGATGCGACCTGGGTGACTTGATTGCGCAACCAGGTCATTTTGGACCCGCGACCAGGTCGTGTTGCTAGGTTGCCAAAGTTGAAAAAATGTAAACTTTTCAGCCAACATCGCGTGTGGCTGTGCTGCGAAAGCCAATCAGCGTTGTGGGTGTGTGACATGACCTGTGACAGTAAACAACAACTATTTTTAGTCCGGATCATATTAGAGTGACAATCCATGTCCATGTGGGAGCATTAGTTAGTGAGTACATTAGTTCCGCCTAAACAGGACCGCAGAGAACTTCCTACTCGAGGTGCAGCTGACAGACGATGCTACAGCAGGGCCAGCAACTGCAGGTAGATGAGTGAAAAGTATAAAGTTGGAATAATGTCAGCTAAACCTATACATACAAATATATGATATGATATGATTGCGGTGAAACTGGAGTGGGCGTGATGTCACTGAGCGATGTGACGGTGACAAAATCAGCCATTTTGTGGACAGGTAACGCAACTTGGGTGAGCGATGCAATCCCGATTCAACTTCAAAACCTTTTCAGTTCTTTGGTGATTTAGGGTATCTTTTACTGCAAAGATTGTAGAAAATCGATCAAAGTCATTTTCAAGATTTCCTGTTTTAAAAATGTTAAAGAAATTGTTGACCTTTGATCTCCAAAATATAACCATGTCTTAGTTCAGAATGGATATTGGTAAAAAATTTGAAGAAAATCCCTCAAAGTGTTTTTAATCATGATTCCAAATGACATTGACCTGAACCTCAAAATGCAGTTATCAGCGTATCATTGAGTGTGTCTCGTTTTGAAGAAAATCTCGAAAGCATATTTAAGATTTTACTTTTACAAAATGAGGTGGGGGGTAGGCCTAATGACCTTGGCCTGTGACCTCCAAAAAACGTTGTAGTATTAGTCATTTCTCAATTCGAACGGACCTTTTTTGCAAAATTTAACAGAAATCCCTCTGTTTTTAAGGTATTGTGTTGGTAGGCACATGAGGAGCAGAAGACCCAATGACATTCATCTTTGACCCCCCGGACCCTCAAAATATTTTTGCATTTGTGTGAAGTTAGACAATAAAAGGCATTCCTTGGATATATTACTTACAAGCAGGGTATTAATGTCAGACTCTGTGACCTTGCTTTTTGACCTCATGTTTTTAGATATCAAGACAATGCTGAACATGAGGTCTAACCAGACCTTGGCCATTGACCTTTGGCCTAAACAAATCATTTCTTCCATGAGTCAAACACGATATTTATGCACAGTTTTAAGAACTCTCTTCCGAACATTTTTGACATATCATGTTCACAATTGCCTAATTAAAATGCATAAGAAAGCCCATCAAAGCTTGAGATATCCTGTTCATGAGCACTGGTGAATACCTTGACCTTTAAACTATGACAGCCAAAATAACATCATCTCATCCTCAAGTCAGAGTGGACATTCATAGTCAATCCCTGAAGTTTCCATTAGATATCATGTTCATTATCAAGTGACAAAATGAAGCAGTGACCTTGATGTTTGACTTGCATGTATGTACTCCAAAATCAAATAACTTCTTCACTGACTTAAGGTGACGTACGTGCAAAGAAAACCTTTAAGGTGTTCCTAAGGTATTGTGTCCACAATCAAGGGATGAAAATGAGACCCAGTTAACTTTGACCTTTCACCTCAATTTCTAGTCAAAACATACTTGACTCAGCGTGGCCCATTGTGCAAATTTCAGGTAATAAGACTTTCAGCATACTTGAGGTGGCGCATTACAAACTGGGGATTGGACATTATTACCTTGACTTTTGAGCTGTGACTTCCAAAATACAAATATCTATATGCTATAGTAAATTATTGTGCAAAGTCTAAAGAAAATCCATCACATAATTCTTGGTTGTTGTGTTTTAAAGATAGGGATGATCATGAGGCACAACAACCAAGACTTGTGACCCATAAACCCAAAAATCTATATATCTCATCCTTTACCTTGAGCCTTCACATGATATTGCTCTCACAAAAATGTACCTCTGGTCCCTGGCTACTGCAAATGTCATGTCTTAAAATCTGAACAATGAAGCTACAGCATGCACGTAAAGGAAATCGCTAAATATGAATGCACATGCTTTTTAGCAAGAGATTTTCTTAGAAATAGCAGCTTTAAAACTCTGACGACACTACAGACCTTTTGTGACGCCTTTGCTTGGCAATTGTTTCATTTTCCTGTTTTTTGTCTTGTTCCGTATATTAATTGTTTGAAGGAAATCAGATAAAACAAATGAGCCAAGTGTCTGTTAGCTTAGCTTGGCACAATGACTTGAAAAAAAGGAAAGCCTTGTTCTGTTCAAAGAAACAAACTCTGCCTGCCGACTTCTCTGGATCTTACATAATAGAACATTTTGTTCAGGCTTTTTGAGCACTTTTTAGCCTTGTGGAACTACTGAGCTGCTTCTGTGGAAAAGCATCTCATCAGTTGATTGAATGATGTATAGTATGTTTAGCAAATCTTAACGTTTCTAGGACTACACTGTGAACACAATGAGCCTAAAACCCAATGGAAAATAGTACAGTTTTGCAAGTCAAACTTAATGAAATATATTTTTATACCATCAACCAATGATAAACATCATTCATACGGGAATTCTGACATCAAACCATCTCTATCTTGGAGTAAAATCTATGTGAAAGAGTGTCTGTAAGGCCCTCATCACTGAGATTTTTTGTTTCAAGAGTGCTGCTGTTGGACCTCCTGGATGATAGCCTGACGCACAAGCTCACGAGGACGGCCCCCGCCCAGCAAAGTCAACAAGCGCAGACAGACCAGCGTTAATTACCAGGAAGAAGGGTACCCCCTGTCCTCACTGAGACACAGTGACAGCAAGCGACGAGACAAAAAAGCTTTTCAGAGGGTGTTGTTGCTGGCAGAAACAAGCAGCAAAACAAATGAATAAATAGGGGTCAGGCAGTGCAACAACAACCTCAGTTTAAGACTCACACATGCAAATAAGCACATAGAAAGAATGTCTTATATTTAAGCTTGAGTTGGAAAGTATTTATCAATCCCATGAAAATGTTCCAAAATCTCACACAATAAATCCACAAGCCAGAAATTGCTGCATCATTACCTCACAGCAGTCCTGAAGTGAACTGTGTTTACTGAGAGCTTTTGTGTAGAGAATAAGCTGAAGAGAGTTTCTGTGGTAATTATGAAATCCTGCTGATGTACATGCTGTTTCAGAGATTGGACATGGAATCAGAGGGCAGCCATTGAAATCTGGTGGAGGGAGCAGAAGCTGAGTGACCTGAGAAAAATCGTGAACTATGAGGACAACAAGATCCAGAGCAATCTAACATGCATGGTTTAGTCAAGTTGGGGTTACTACATGATGAGTTCATAGTTGGACTACTGTCCTTGTCCAAGTATACAAGCACTGAAGGCCCATTCACGTCAACATATATTAGCTAACACTGACAAACATTGAGACCTCTTCAATATTTCGTGGTCAATTTAGTTGTGTTCAACGCAGGTTGACGTATCGTAAGTGGAGAGAAATGTTGTGCTGTTGGAGTATGACGTTTCCAGATAGCCCCCTGACTAATATTAAATGTTTGTCAATGTAGATATAACACATGGGTCAACTTAGGACAACTGCGGTGCTGCTGACTATTGTACAAACGTATTGCAACATTGCTCAAAGAATGTGTGTGTATCCATTTCACTATGTGCAGCTGATCTCAGAGATGAATGCAGCGGTAATTGAGGGTAGCGAAGGTAAGGTGCTGGTGTTATTGGATCAAACACTGGAAATTTTTAAGTGTGCATAAAAAATTTCAAAGTATCCAACAAACTCAGCGATGCCTAACCAACATTAATTCAGTTCTAGACGTTTCCCTATACATCAGCTTAAGTTGGCCAAAACGTCACTGTGTGAATGCAGCATTGGGGAGAATCCTTTTATTCATGAAACTATGTTTAACTCCACCAATGTTGGGTACTTTTAAAAGTAATCTGACAGAACTTACACTAGTTACATGTGAATGCCTAACCTTTAATATATAACACTCAGTGTGACTGTGAAATATGTGCTTTTATCACACAAAAAATCAATTAACTTGAAACTTTCAAGGCCATGTTGATGGTTTTCTTTGATGTTAAGGTTATGACCACACAGTGAAGGATATTTTTAAAAACTGAGGTTTTCCTCCTCTGCTTTTAAAAATCCCTGTCCAAACAAAACACAAAAAACACATTAATGCACTGTTAAACGCTGTTTGTTACCTTGTTACTATGTCCATGATTTGCACCTTTTTTCCAATTTCTATGCAAAGGCTGTTTTATTTTCATGTCTATTCCTGCCATCATGTCCGGCCGGTGTTATGGTTTAACTTGTGACTACGTTAACAGGTTTTAGTAGGTACGTTAAGTAAATATTTCTTTGTTTATATTTCAATTTCAGACATGCCTGTTAATCTTGATAAAATCCTGCTATTAAACACTTTTGTGGATACTCTTGTTGGTTTCAACAACTGTTATTACAACAGCAAAAACACAGAGTAAACAGCCATGGGTCACCAGTCAACACGGTCACTTGTGAAATGATAACACCAGGTCTCATCTAAACGTTGGTGGCATTTGAATCTGTGGAGTGTTTTTCCAACCAGCATCATTGTGAAAGAGTGACAGGAAGTCTGTGTTGGCATGTAAATAAACCAGGTATTAATACTTAAAACATCAACCGTTCAGCAATGTCAGCTGTGAAACATGTAAACAACAGTGAGAATGTTGCAATATTCCTTGTCCACAAGGAGACACTCAAAACAGCATTTTCAAAAATCTTCACTGTGGCGAGTTTTCCAAAATACTGTATGTGTTTTCAGCCTTCATGTGGACATTGGGTATCCGGTATACGTTTTGGAGGAGTGGGTTCCACAAGGGTCAACAGTGAATCAACACTATTACAAACAGGTTCTAGAAAAACTGTATGAAGTCTGACAAAAGACCACAAATGTCAAAAAATTGTTTGCATCAAAATTGCATCAAGACAAAGCGCCAGCTAACACTGTGCTCTCGGTTAAGCAGTATCTGGTTTAAAACAAATCACAGAGCTTGATCCCCCTCCCTATTCACCTGATCTAGCTTCTTCCTTTTTCTTAATCTCAAATCTGTGCTCAGAGGAACACGTTTTGAGTTTGTGTCAGAAGTTAAGAGATAAACATAAGTTTTGAGACAACTGTCCTAAGCAGACCTACTGCACCGTTTGATCAGTGGAAGACCTGAATGCAGCAGTATGTTGATGAAGACGGGGGGAGATTGATTGAGAGAGACACTGAAAGATGGTTACGCTCAATAAGCTGTATTTCAGCATTAGTCTCATTTCTTAATTGCCATGCCTCGCATATCATAGTGTTTGCATCAAAAGAAGAGGACTTGTTCCCCCTCAATGTCAGGTTTAATCTTGTTTTGTAGACGCACATCCCAGCATCTAAGGATTTACTGCCTTATTGTGATCCTGACCTTGAAATCCAGATGAATCTCGATGCGTACTGTCTGAAAAAGCAGCCAGGGGACATTTAGAGTTAATTAAATCTGGTAGACAGACATAATTACATGACATGACATTAACAGACATGAATAGTTAATCGTTGCTTGGTGGGGATTACATCTCTTTCTCTTTGGGGTTCCTTTTATTATTTCCATTTTACAAGTCTGAACACAGATGAGAAGCTGCAACATACATTCCTCAGCATGCTCATGAAGTCTAACAGCCTGTCCACTGGTGATGCCGTGACTCATTACATCCTGTCAAACACAGTGTACCACAGGATGTCATTACTCATCGTTTTCTCTTACTCCACTCAGTTCTGGAAACATTTCTGGAATCTAAATAACAGCTATATGAAGATGACCTTTTCATACCCACATGTGATAAAAGGGCAGTGCAGGCACATGAAAAGCACCTGTGATGGTGTAATTTTCTTTTCATTGCGGTTTCAAACAGAATGTGCTGTGAAACGTGCTGCCTGATAAGTCACATGTTTCCAGTAAACAGTGTTACTCTTGAAGACAAAACAGTCACTGCTCAACCTTCTGTTTTCTTTTCTCAACTTTGCACTTGACTGATAGCAGCAAGGACAGTTTAATATTGTTAGCACACACAGAAAGTACTTGAGCTTTTGCAGCTTTAGTGTATCAACAATATGTCTGCAGGGTTTTTTATGGATACAAGACAATCATGTAAAAGAAGTGTGTGGTGCATGTGAGGTTTTTAACTGTCTAGAGGTGATTTTGCAGAATAAGGAGGGAAGACTGATGAGAATGCAACATCAAAACAACAGTGCAGAATTTACAACTAGAAGTGCTCTAAGTGCACAAACCTATGGTGGCCGATGAGGGCAAATGGCCTACAGTGGTTTGATGCAGCTTTGCAAAAGGAAAACAGCTTAAAATTCAGAAAAACTAGCAAAGGTAAGAATGAAATACAAACAGAGAAACACGGTGCAAATGACATAACACACAACAAGAATAAAAAACAAATGTCTTACTCGTGCTGCAAGTTAGATACTAAACAAAGCCCTAAACTAGCCAAACCCAGAAAAAAACTGCAATAGCAGAATCACAGCATAACCAAGTACAATGATGGAAGTGCACCAGGCCCAATGACAAATCGTCATGTGACAGTTGGAGCGTGACTCAAACAGGCAAACTTTGGATGTTGGTCGAACATTTTACCAGACTAAGCCAGAGATGCCCCAAGAACTGACATGCCACTTAAGATGGCATAAATGGATTTATGGATGATAAATGAAATAGTTCATTTAAAATACCACATATGACTCGCACCACTACAAAACACAATCCAGTCCTAGTTTTGCACACACCATGGCACTCTTACTGCCCACACTGTATAACTCACCCACAAAGTATATTACAAGTTAGTTATAGATATTCTGCTTTACTCTTTTCTTATTTTTTGCATTTTTTCCATCTTTAAAAGTGAAGACAGAGGATGGAGGGGGAAAGAGGCCACAGGCTGGGACCAGGCCACATGAACTGAGGCAGGGGCCTCCATTTGTATGACATGTCACACTGGGCATGCAGCACCCCCCCCCCCCCCCCCCCCCCCCCCAAAAAAAAACCCTGTTTTCTTTCAAAAGTCAAATGTCTCTCCAGACAAAAAAATCTGCTGGTTAAAGTAAATTATAAATAACATGCATCCTATAACAGCAATTTCCCACATTGAAATGCGCCTTGTAAAAATAGTCAGTCATTATGCTGATCTTACTTTTGCTGTTTTTCACTCATGAAGCATCAGTATTAATTATATTCTGTTTCAAAACTTACTGTAAAACCCTCAGTGGACCTTTACAAATATCAAACAGTTAATGTGATCACTTAAAAGCAGCTCATTAGAAAACATCAGGCACGGTTTTACAGCATAGAGTGTGGTTGGTATTTCTTCAGGCATGTATGTGATGGAGAAGACAGCTCTTAGGAATAGAAAATCTTAAGATATATTTATTTTAGGGAAGGAGAAGATTTGCCTTAGAGGCCGATTTGTTTGATTGTGGTTCTCACATTTGATATTGATGTTTATATTTTTGTCATAGATCTAATGTCATCATGGACAAGACGTGCTGTCGTAGCTTTAAAAAAAAATTCTCTGACATGAAAAATATTTAAAGTTGTGTAAGCACTCAACTGGTCAAAAAACAGGACTTTAGGCATTTAAATGAAAACAGATTAGCCATTTAAGGATGACGATTTATCATCCACCCATCCATACTGCCAACCCATAGGTCGCGGGGGGGAGAAAGCCTACTTCAGGTGACACTGGGCAAGAGACAAGTTACACCCTGAACTAGTTGCCAGCCAATCACAGGGTCAAATAGAGAGACAGGCAACCATTCACACTCACGCTCATACCTACAGGCAACTTAAAATCACCAATTAACATAATGAGCATTTTTTTGGTCTGTGGAAGCGAAACTGGAGTGCTCATGGAAAAACCCATGAAAGCGCAGTGAGACCATACAAACTCCAAACAGAAAGATCATGTTCAATACCAGGGATCTGAACCAGCAACCTTCTGGCAGATGGGCACATGCACTATCCCTCTGGGTCACTATGCCACTTGAAATCCTTCATGTTTCCCTTTTACATGTCATTTTTCAGGTGGTCAAGAAGACAATGGGTACATATCTGGGGTGCAGAATTTAATTCAAGAGGTGAGTTTTATAGAAATTAAAACACACTAAAAAAAAACATGGTAACATAATGAGCTGTGTGAGAGGATTATCTCATAATAATGAGCTGATCCAGACGGCCCCAGTTTCTGAAAATAGTTTGAATTCTTATCACCATAAGCAAAGCTGGACAGATGTTACAACACACACAATTTTTTGCCTTATGGTGCCGACCATATCAACTGACGGGATAGTGTACTGATGTGTGTTAATCCTCATAAATGTGCAATATAAGCACAGTTGGACTCCTGCTCTGTTTTGCTTGAGGCAAAACATAGCAAAACAGTAACACACATCAGTAAACCAATATACAAGGAAATTATAGAGTATGCCTCTAAATTAGAAATATAACCTTGGATGGGCTTATGGCACAGGTATCTTTTCATTTTATTTTACTGTTTTTTCCTCTAATAGTTTGTAATTTCAATTATCCTCTTAAAATACTGGCTTATTGATAATGCTGATTTCCCCCATGATAAGTGTTTATTATTGTAGATCTTAATTACTACAGGAAAAGTGGTGTTGTTACCCTGAGAAAGCAAGAGAAATAAGACGAATATGAAATAAAATTCAACTTTACTCAGGCGGCTAGATTAACAGCCCTTCCATAAGTGAGTCTGCGTAACTAATCTATTTTAAAAAGAGAAGTCACTCATCACGCTCACAGAATCTGACTCAGTTTATATAACTGTGTCTTTGCCCACATGCAGGAAATACAACAAAGCCATAATGTGAGAGGGACAGATACTCAAATATCACAAGGGGACATTTGGTTATGAAAACAACCGCATGAGAAGCAGAGTGGGTTTTGTTTGAAAGCGTGCATCAAAATATTGCATGACCTTTCAGTCGGGAAAGTTTGCATGCAGTTTGCATTTCTTTAACATTTCAGACTGTGGGAGGGGAGGATCTGTCACTCTGCAGAGGATGTTGTTTGGTGTTTACTCTTAACCACATTGATTTCATTTTATGCACACTATGAAATGTTACAGCACACACTCCTCCTGAAATATGAACACAAAGTTGTCACTGTGTAGGCCCTAAGATCTTATCGGAGGCCAGATATTACGAGCATGTAGGAATCACTCACTATATACTACAAATTTTCTGCCTGATGCAGTCTTAACATTTCAATACATTATATGAGTCCATCTGGGCAACAGTCCATAGAAATTCTTTGGGAACAGGCAGAACCTTTAAAAGCATATCCCCAGGTGACTGGATGATTCTGTCAGTCACATTCAATGCGGATCAATCAGATAATGCAGTAAGTGGACACTGGTACTGCCACATACAACAAATGAGACACTTTGTAAAACAAACTATCGCCAAAACATGTTGAAGAGGAGCAGAAGTATCTTTTCTGTCTTGGAGTGCTTTCAGTGTTGCTAATTGTTTTTCATTTGATGAAAAAAATGTGGTGTAGATCTGATAAAACTGAAGCTGACACTGTTAGCATCTATGCTAATTTCTGTACAAGCTGTCATCTTGCTTGTTGCTTCCACATCCTGCTCCAAAGGACTTTGACTGGACTGTGCCGCTTCAGGCCGAGCACAATCGTTGTAGATTGGAGCTTGGAAAGATGGATCTGTCTGATTACAGACATTGAATCAGACAGATCCAGCTGCATTGCAAAGTTAGTTTTAAGTGAGTGTAGTTTTAGTTTAACGTCAGAGAAGGTCGGGTATAATTTCTTTCATGCTACATTAGTTGGTCCGCACCAGGTAATCAATTTGAGTCACTGGAACTCATGTTTGTGTCTTACATGTGACATTGAGGAATATTCTTCAGACTTTGAAAAAACCTCCACTCTAACTCATGCAGAAACTAATTACCTTTTGGAGGTCATAGGTCTTGGTCATTTTACCTCATGTTCATTATCCGCTAGTTAAAATATGTATCAAGAATGCTTCTGAGAATATTCTTCATTCTTTCCAAAAATCTGACTCAAGGATTCATTACTATAATTTCCTGGGACATATAGGTCAGAGGTCAATGTAGTTGACCTCTGACCTATATGGTCAGAGGTCTTCCCTTCAGGTTAAGGTTGTTGGGTTGTTGGGTCTCACGTTCACAATATCTCGAGAATAACTTAACATTTTTTAGCCTCTTTAAACTCCAATTGTCAACTCTGACTCAAGGATTCAGTTATTTCATATGGAGTATTAGGTGATTTAGCCTCATGTTTATCTTCTGCTTTTAATTGCAAGATTTTGAGGATGCTTTGAGAGACCTTCTTCAAACTTGCACAAATTATCACACCAACTCAAGGGTCAGGGTTCATGTTTATCCCTTGCCTGCCAAACCAATATCTCAAGGACACTAAGATTTATCTTCTTTCAATTTTGCTGAAATGACCACTTTGATTTAAAGACGAACTGATTAAATTGTGGAAGACATGTGTGGCAGTCTTTGGCCTTGTGTTCATCACTTGTTAACCAAAGTAATGTCCCAGCATGATTTTCCTTTAACAATGTACTATATAAACTCTCACTTTAGGTTAAAAAAATAATTTTGGCCCCATGTTCATCC
The DNA here is from genome assembly GCA_037902135.1 of Cetoscarus ocellatus. Classification (NCBI taxonomy): domain Eukaryota; kingdom Metazoa; phylum Chordata; class Actinopteri; order Labriformes; family Labridae; genus Cetoscarus; species Cetoscarus ocellatus. Next base: position 21,436 of record JBAMNC010001987.1, read on the forward strand.
ACACATTAACTTTTTGACTTTCCTCAAAGTTAGCATTAATGTCCATTCTTACTCAAGGATGAACTGATCAGATTTTGGAGGTTAGGCCTGGTACACACATGAAGATTTTTAAAATCTTGAACAATTTCAAAACAGTGAGAGAGCCACACATGAAGACAGATAATGTCAGATTTATTCATTTTGTTCCGGTAGTGTGTGGTGTGCCACATAGAGAGAGATAAAGACACCACAAACCAACTGATTAATTCATCCAAGAAGGTATGTGCCTCTTCTCTCGCAGCTTGTGATCTCATGCGATCTCATGCAACTTCAGAGTAGACAAACGTGGCGGACAAACATGCAGACTTCCTATAACATCCTTGGTGGTTGTGATTTCTGTCCAGCTCCTCTCCTTTTCAGTTTGTTATATATAATTTACAAGTAACACTGTTTAGATGCTTGTGTTTTTTAAACATCTCAATGAGTAGGACCTCCATTTTGACTTCCGTCCAACTCCATGCTTCACCTTTACTCTCATTGCCATGACTGCATGTGCTTCCTGCTTCAGTCAGCCTGCTCCCTGATTGGCTTTGCTCTGGTCCTTGTGACAGAACACAGAGGACCTGCTCGGCTGTCCTTGGTGCACTCCACACACAGCAGGACTTCTGGTCGTAAATATTGAACATGTTAAATATTTGTAGTTTCAAGTCAGGACGGCCCCAAACCTCTTCTGAGAGGATAAATTGACTCTTACACACCTCACATCACAGGATAAACAGGTAGGATAATCTTTAGGACCTCCAGATAATCGGGCCTTTGCTGAGTTTGATTGAAAGCAAGCTGAGCTGAAAATCAGCATGATTGTCGTGTTGCGTGTACTTAACTTTAGAGGTCAAGATAATTGGGCCTCCTGATGATCCCTTGCTTTTAACCACAATGTAAAATAAAAATAAACTTTGTAAAAATGTCCACTATGATGTGAGGATGAACCAACTTAATGTTGGAGGTCAAAGTTCAAGATTATAAAGATTAATGCCCAACCCTTGTCTTGTATGTCTCAATAAAGACATGTTTTTTTTTTAAATCAAAACTTCACATAAAAACCACCTCCATTCAAGGATGATCTGATTAATTTTGAGAGTCACAGGTCAATGTCACTTGGGCCTCAAATCTCCAAAAGATACAATTTATGAAAAAATTCTATATATCACATCACCATGAACACCAACCTTACTCTCCTCCTGGACTCACCCGAGTAATTACACTGTCTGATAAATCTAGCCTTTGTAGGGGCATATAAACCCCATTTCAGCTTTGAACTGTCCCGCTGACAACCCTGTTCTGGCCCACAAGCTTAGAATGTAAAATCCCAACAATCACTTAATTTTTTAAGTGTGTTTTTGGTTGTGTAAAAAATTGTGAGTTGGAGAAAGTTCAATCAGATCATCTGGACCATACCAATACTAAAGCTAATCACACTGAAAACAGCGTACTTGACTTTTACACTCTAATACACAGTGAATGACCGATGTTATTATTTAACAAATATACAAATGTTTTATAGACATAATGTCTATATATCAATGACTTGATATTCAAGAATCAGAAAAATGTTGATTTAAATTTTTACAATGATTCAGACACTACAGTTAAAAGACAAGAACTGTCAAACAGTTTTATTGTTTACAATCAGCAACTGCAAATTTTCTTGATATGAAATTTATTTATTCATGAGTCAGCTAAAGTTAGCACATCACTACTAAATCTAACTTAAATGATAACTCTTACAAAGTCTGACTGAAATTCTATTTCCCTTTAACTGAATCATTTCTCTGCTCATATTTTTAAGCAGCTTTACCCTTGAAGTAGCCTCTTTGATTCACTGAGTTTTATAAAAAAAAAAAAAAGTAATAATTTCAACAGTATTTTTATCAATAAGTAACTACTGATTGTATCAGTAGCTGTATGGGTGTTAGTGAAATTAAATTCAAAATATATTTAAAAGAACATTTTTCTTCATTTATACTTCTTAAAAAAATTGAAGGGTTATTTTGGTTGATTATTTCACCCCCTAAATATCACCAATTGGAACTGTATTTTTTAAAGCCTGATTAGTCACTTTTACGAGTTACAACCTGTGAGGATCATGCATTATTTGAATGAGCAACAAAGCAAAGTGTGTGGGTAGCACCCAAAAAGAGTGTCAAAATCCCCCCCACCCCTGGAAGAAAGCCTACAGTTCATCAGTGAAGCAAGGGTGAAGATCCGGTCTTCTTGGGATGTTGTCTTCCTAGGATGCCACTTCGTGGTTTGTCTTTGACATTTTGGAAACAGTACCAGAGCTGAAACCAGATAATGCTGTCACTCTGTGTACTGGAACACCAGCTTCAAGTTGCAGGGGATTTCGGCATAGTATTTTTGGATGCTTCCCACGTGTTTCGCTGTGTCACTCATTCGGAGAATGCACAATCCTTACAAGTTGTATCACGTTGTAAATGTGACTAATCAGGCTTTCCAACAATATGAAAAATAATACCAATTGGTATTATAAAAGGAGAGAAATAATCAACCAAAACAATGTTTCCAAACACTTTTGTGAGGAGTAATATATCAAAGCACCTTGTCACAAGTAAATTTGATCATTTGTTTTGATTATTTGATTGATTTGTCATACCCAGAGAGTGTAAAGGGGGTGGAAGTTACCCAATGACTGAAAGGGACCCTGAAAATAGTTTGGTATCTGACACATTTTGCCAGAGGTGTTTTAAGATTTCTCTACTGTTCAGTTTTTTTGCATTTTGATGTATATCTGAATGTCTGAAAGGCAAGTTAGAATAACTGGATATTTAAAATAACAGGTTATGGGGTTAATCCAATATTCAACCTACAACAGTTTAAAACTTTGACAGGGTTAAAAGAGGTTTAGTTGTTTGATTTCTCATTTATTGTATCAGCTCAACAGTGTTTTCTCCACTGTTTGAATGTATTTGTGCCTTTAAACAAATGACTGTAATGACTATTAAGTTTATTATTATGTCATATAATAAATAATGTATTATTTATCATAATCACATTTTTATAAATATAATTAGGCTAAATGTATTATTATTCTTTATTGTTATTCCGCTTAATTTATCATTTATTTGTTTATTTGATTGTTTTACAAATGCTTTAAAAGATTGTGTAGAGCTGGTTTGGGATGGGGCCCAGTGTGATACCTTTAATGGGTTCCAAAATTTCTGGCAGGGCCCCAGGTCACATCTATCAATCCTTATTAATAAATTCTGAGCCACTTCTCAATTATTTAAAAAAAATATTCAACAAATCTGCCCAGAGGACGATTTGAATATGAAACAAAACTATCCTAACCAACTTTCAGCAATCTCTGAGCCTCTTCCTGTTTCTCTTTCTCTCTGAGCCGCGCGCGCAGCCAGCAGGGAGAGAGCGAGAGCGCGAGGCAGCCCCGCGAGCGAACGGCCCCGACTTTGAGGGAAACATCACGTGGTGACACATCTCCGCGACTGACGTCACCGTCCCCATCTCCAAGCAACCCCTCCATCAGCACTCACGTCACCGTGCTCCCGAGCCGCGCGGTTGCCCGGCAACTCTCGCCTCGCGCTCGGGTCCGGCCTCGCCTTGCACCCAGCTCGGAGCTCTGACGCGGGTGTGACGTCAATAAGGTGGATATCAATTTGTTATGGTGGTTGAGGGAGGGCGTGAGAGGGAGGAGAGGAGAGGAGGAGGAGGAGTTCCCCTCTGAGAGTGCCGAAACCCCGCTCTGCATTCCGGCGGAGCGCACAAGCGACACACCGGCCGCAGCCCAGAGCCCCGGGCCCACAGAGCAGTGAAGTGAGGACGGGAGGGAAAGCTTGTCCGCCCGCGTCTTTGTTTTCTACTGTTTTTGACTCTGTAGTTTTGCTCTCTTCGCTCTTGTTGTGGAATGGTTTACTTTTCCTGGGACAGCTTTTTAAACTGTGAGAGAAGGTGCTTTATGTCCGCTCTTTAAGGTAAGACGAGACACTTACCTGCATTAGATATTTAACCGCCTCATGTTTCATTTACCACCATTTTCTCCACATCGGACCAAGAGCGAGGTCTCCTTTATGTCAAACTAACTTCTCACATCGTTTACTTTTTTATTTACGCTGCTCTAATCACCAACCAGACCTGCTTTCTATAATTACATTTAAATAAAATAGTATTAACACATTTGGTAAAGTAGCCTATCAGTTTAAGACATAATTAATGGTGTCTTGATCTTTGTATACAGGCCCATTATAAACTAAATAGATAATGGCACCTTACTCACTGAGGACTTCAGGCTTCACTTTCCTCTGACTTTTACCAGCTTAACTCATCTGTATGAGAGAGTTACACTGCTGCACCTTTTCCAACAGGAAGAGGAAGACATTAAAATACTGTGCATCAAAACCCTACATTAGGATTTTAAAGCAGAGGCTAAAGAATGAAACTCTTGTTTCTCTTGGGCAGTTTAGACGATGATTGCAAACCACTGTACTGCAGTATTTCAATGTTTGAACTAAGTATCCTTCTTTCTTTCACTTTTAATTATGCCTTTTCTGTAACTCCAAATCTTTGTTAATGATGGGAACCTCAATGATTTTTGAGACTCAAATAAATGTTAATAATAATAACAAGAAGAAGCAAAGCAAAGTATAGCATATTCTATTTGCACTATTTGTCAGCAGACACATTGCTGCTTTCTTTTCCTCTTGCTATATTTTAAATGGTTGTTTTTATTCCCATATTAATTGTCTTTTTTGCACTATTAAACCAAGTCAACTCCCTTGTATATGTAAATGTACTTGGCAATAAATACCTATTCTGATTCTGAAAAAGACAACAATATAAGTCAAATACGATTGAAATATTTTTTAATCCTGCAAACAGAGTTGTATTAATGTGATATGAATGTATAACTCTTGTCATTACATTTTATTTTTAACATTTATAGTAATTTGAAGCAAACTGGTGCATCATATTTTCAACGTTTTCAAAGTTTTGCATTTTTGTAAACTTAGTTTTGCAAAGTATTTGTGCCTTTAAGGGTCATGTGGTGGAGTAAAAAGTCTATTTTCTATCTCAATCTTAGTGAAGCTGAATTATATGAATTATAATTGATTACAAAGTATGGAAATTATGATGTAAGCCTCTCACAATGATCAAAAACAAAATAATCAAGATTAAGAGAAATGTTTGCTAACTTGTTTCATCAGTTTTACATGTTTTTATTTTTAAATAAGGCATTATTTACTTCACTGACTAAGTGTTTTCCAGTGCTAACATCTTCCGAGCATTAAATATGAAATGCATGTGATGCACATATGTAAATCCTGTTATTGTGTTTAATAATCAGAATTTTAGTATTAATAAGAAATTGACCTGAGCTAATGTTAACAGTTGCTTTCACCTGGAAATAAAGGTCCACCTTTTAATTTTTTCTGAATCTGTACTGTTTTTTTATTGTGAGATGGTGACTGGATGAAAGTATATGTAACATTAATTTGAGAGACCTGCTTCTTCTAATATTCGATGCATTAAAAACAACATATTTCATTTGTTCTTCAGGTTCCAGCCTTAGTAGTGCTGTAACTCCAGACTGTTGGTGCACCATGGTGGTCATGACAGAAAACAGCCGGGGGGCCCAGCCCAGCCCTGCACAGGGGCGGCCTCTGCAGGTCGGCTTCTACGAGATCATCCGCACCCTGGGGAAGGGTAACTTCGCTGTAGTGAAGCTGGCCAAACATAAAGTCACCAAAACACAGGTTGGCAGCTGCTCTCTGCACCGTGTGACTATATTTTAATCATTTATAATGCTTTGCAGCTATTTTAAATTTGCAACTCGACTTTGTGTTCTAGGTGGCGATTAAAATCATTGACAAGACCCGTCTGAATCCTTCCAACCTGGAGAAAATTTACAGAGAGGTGCAGATCATGAAGCTTTTGAACCACCCCCACATCATTAAGCTCTACCAGGTGTGTGCTGTCTCTCATCTCTGCTGGGTTGCTGTTGGCCATGCGGGTGTTTGTATGTGTGCAGAGTGACGTGTGCGTGCATGTAGACCCTGTGTGCGTGCATGTACACCCTGTGTGCAGAGAGCCTCAGTGTGTGCATGAATGCCACAGTCATGGGGACCCAATTTTTGTACCCTCAGTAAGAATTTCGTGGTGCAGACACTACATCTCGTTATTGTTGACATTGACAGTGCTATTGTGTTTGGGAAAAAGAAGGGACATTTGGTATTTAGGTGGTTAGTATCTGCTCATGGTGAGCTGCTGGCTCCCAGAGCACATTGAATTATAAGTACAGCAACACGGCATTAGTGCAATCCCTTTTGACCTCCCCCTGTGTGTTTAGAGGGAGAGACAGGGAATAATCATGAGCACCAGTCAGTGCTGGGAACAAGCATTTCTAAGATGATTTCAGTCACAATAGCAGAAGTTGTTGCAGAGATATAGGAAGCAGAGGACAGTGCTGGTGAGAGATGTGCGCAGATCTGAATGTTTGAGCTGATTAGCGTCTATTAAAGCCAAGTGCAATGTGTCTGTGCGTCACGTGAAGGCAACTCCACAAAGCGCTGCTTTACTGCTAATCAAATTGAGGACTTAGCAGAAAGAATCGGCTTTCTTCTTAGGCAGCCTTCGGAGTGCCGTGGCACGCGTCTGGCAACAAACACACCCACGCAAACAAACAAGCCATGCTCTCTCCTTTTTTTTAAACAGTGGCCTTTTTCTGCCCTTTTGTCTAACTCTGTGCTGTTTTTACTACCTTTGAGGATTACTGCATGATGTTGTGCTTTAAGCAGCTGAACAATGTTTATCTCTTAGTGACTGCAGCACAAGAGCAGAGGTTATTTCCTGAATATTTCAGCTCAGGCCTGGCAATGCTTAGAGATAATGAAGCTATCAAACATCATTTTTATGTAAAGATGAAACAAAAGGTCAGTTTGATTTCTGCTTTTGTTCAGGTAGTTAGAGAAACAGAGCAATGAAATTATTAGGGAAGCATGATATTGGATTTTTTTGTTGGTATTCTGAATGTAGACATTTCCAGACTTATTTTTCTTGATATTGATACCAGCAGTATATGGCAATAACCAAAAGTAGTTTTCTAAAATTACACCTGCATTAAATGAATTTTAAAAATAACAGCCTGCCATCTGCCTTATTAGGAGCAACAAACAGCAATGGAACAAACTGCTGACAAAAACTGTCCAAGAGCTTAAATTTCAAATAAAGACTAGTTTCCAAAAAATCCACTAACCATATTCTGTCATATAAGGATATAATATCTGGAGTTAAGCAGATGCCAATGCCAGTAACACCACTAGTATTGTGCTTTCTAAGATATCAATTTTAATCATCCTGAAATGTTAAATAATTGTGTTGGACAATCTTTCAAAGTTTCCCATTTTTCCACATCTTAAATGATAAATTCAATAATAGGAAAAGGAAAGGTCTATTATGAATGAACCGTTCCTCAAAGAAGTACTTTTATATCAACTGTGTCATGATGTTTAAACGAAGGATGTGACATATATGCATTCATAATATTACACCACTTAACCTTCAGTCAAACAGAAAAGCCATGTAATAGATAAGCAGTATGCTGTTTATTAATGTATTTTATAAATCCATCTTTATTACCCATGCACTGATGATACACTGAGAGCATTATATAATTCACTCATCAGAGCCTGTAATTATGGTGCACAACCTTGTTAGAATAAACTGAAATGTAAATGATATAATTATAGCTCATGCTGCACTTAATGGAAAGGATTAAGTATAACCATACGGCATGTATGTTCAGTTTGTCAAAGACGAAATAATTCCCACAAGCCTGTTGTTATCAGAGACCTTTAGATCTCACAGTATAATAGCACAGCTTTATTTTGAACAAGAAAAGGTTAACGTGAGTTCATGTTTCCTTCCTGTAATGAATCTGAGGTGGTTTGAGGTGAAACCAGTCAGATGCATATTACTCAATGATTTTAGCCAATGCACTGCCCTCTCTTTTTTCCCACACAAAGACAAGATAACAGCACAAGACTGTCTTGTGATTCAAAGGATACATCCTGCTTGATGAATCAGCTGCTGCTTTTATTCATGAGAGCAAAAAATGTTCGTTTTTCTCTCGGTAGTCCAGGATCACAGCGCTCTCTTTGACCCTGTATCAATCACACTCTACTCTCTTATCCCTCTTAAGCCCCGCTCTCCCACCGGTGGGGCAGTCAGCAAAATGTCTTCTTATCTGCTCCGCTGTGAAGATGGGATTTGTTCAAACCTCCTGAGGTGTTTTTCAAGTCTGAGTCAGGACTCCAAAGTAACCCAAGGTTACCAGATTTGTCAGGCTTAACTGTGGGAAAGGAGTGCAAAAAAAGGCACGAGATGTCTAAAAAATTGCACCTGATTCAAAGTTGCAGCAATTATAAAGACTTGGGTTGGATGTTTCACTCATATCATCAGTTAGCTTTAGCACACTTACACCAACGCTATGGTAAATAAAGGGCTATTCATATGAAGTTTTTTCATTCTCTTTTTAAATAAAAGGTAAAATAGGCACAAGCTAAGTAGTTTAGAATCTGCCTTAAAATCCACAACCCTCTCTCTCCAAACGCAAACAAACTCAAAAGTATATGCCAGGGTTGGAAATTAGGAACCACACAAGCCATACGTGGCTGATTTTTTTTCTGTCTTGTTAACCTGCTAACCCTGGCAGCCACAGGTTATCATAAACAAACATTAATTTTGACAGAAAAATGCACATTGTTTCCAGTTTTCTGATTGGTCTGTTGTGACATTAAGCCTATATGCCCATATGCTGACTGGTCACAGGGATCAGCTTTCTCCATACGTTAGTGTTTACAGAAATAGGCTATGCTCTGGAATGGTTTGACCCCATAACACTCCAGACTAAAGGTAGCTCAGCAAAAGTGAAGCTATTTTAAGAATTAAAAAAAATCTATTTCAAACTTTTTTCACAATAGAAATACCCAGTTTATATGTCTTTAATTTTGAAACAGCCACATCAGGAAATTCAATGTTTTCAGTTAGAAACAGATGTGAAGCAAGAAAAAAACATTTTGCTCTTTGATAAAGGACATTTTTGATTCATTAAGTGGACATTGTGTAATAGTGAGGTAAATCATCATGGTCCATTGTAAGTTTGCCAATATTACAGCCAATATTTGGGTTTTTTTGGCCAATTGGTATGGTCAAAATATCATCTCTAAATATTTTAAAAACTTTCAACTTATGAGGCAAATATGGGCAGATACCGATATTGGTCTGATAATGTCGAGCATCCCAAGCTCCTAAACATCCTAAAATAGTCTGAAAAAAATCTAGCATTTGTTTATTGAAGTTTGAGGCCATAAAAAAATTGTAAAAAGCCTTTTGATTTACCTGTGAGGTCTTAATTTTTAGATGGCATATTGACCAATATCATTATAATTAAATCTGCTTTGGAGCATCTAAAGGGCTGCTTAATAAAATGGTGATAACTTCGTGGTAAAAAAGGAGATATTTGGATTAGATATGGTTAATTTTCCTTCTGGGAAGCTTTGAGGGTCCTTGATGTGCCATTCCTGCTCTTCAGAGCACTGACGTCAGCTACACCTCAAGGTGACAGAGCCCCAGAGAGCCGCCCTATCTCACAGATAAGTTCCTCATGGCTTGGAGGCATCAGTACATCATATTACCCCTCGCTTGGTCTCAGAAAAGAAAAGACAAATTCAAACCGTTCAGTGGAATTTTGTGACATTTACTGCAGCTGTGTTATCCACACAGGGGCTTTGTCATGAGGGGAACATTGCTTTGTTGTGCAGCTCACTGACCTGTCTGTCCCTGAGGGCTCTCCTGGGAATTGAAGGCTTTCTATGAGCTCCAGGAAAGGACTGTGAATTGCGTCTTTCCGGTCCAGCATAGTGTGCTGGGTGTTGAGTGATCCCACTTCTGCGGGTTAGGATACACAAGGCGGGACCCGTGTGAATCAGTCTCAGTGTTTCCTAGAAATAATGACATAGGGTAAGCTAGAATTTTAACTCTTGTATCTGTTGCCAACTTGTGTTATCCTTGAGGGAAACATTTCCAGCCATTTAATGTCAGCTTGTAAGTGAATGCTGCTCCTCTCTGGGTTTGGGTTTAAGTGGATAATTGGGTTTTAAAACATGACACAGTGAAAGTCTAGCTTATGCAACAGAGCATCTCATGGAAAGACAGGGTGTTGATGCTTGATGAATATGGAAAAAAGTGAATGGTGAAGTTTTGAGAAGGGGGTTTTTGTGGATAGAAAAGGTCTTTGCTCTGAAGGGTTTATTCTGTCACTGGCAGCTGCTCATGACCTCATGGTTAAACTATTTTTTTTTACCTCTTTTAGGTCATGGAGACCAAAGACATGCTGTACATCGTGACAGAGTATGCAAAGAACGGAGAAATGTTTGGTAAGTTAACTTATTTGTTACTTTTTCCTGATTTGAAGGCAACATTCCTGTATTAAGTGGAGCTCAAGTATGCAATCTCCCCTTAGACCATCTGACCTCAAACGGGCGCATGAGTGAGGACGAGGCACGGAAGAAGTTCTGGCAGATTCTCACAGCCGTCGACTACTGTCACCGACACCACATCGTTCACCGTGACCTAAAAACAGAGAACCTGCTGCTTGATGCCAATATGAACATCAAGCTGGCTGGTGGGTCTGCTGTGTTACTGTTTACGGTCACCATGGTTACTGTGTCCTCCTGACAGGAAGATGTTGAATGTTGTGAGACAGTGGAAATGCACAGACAGTGAAAAAGACTGACGCCAATGCTGATGGAAATAATTTTCCATACTTTTTAAACTATTTGTCCTTTTTTTATTAGTCATGTGATATGGTGTATTTGGAATTTGGTTAGTTGTCCCTTGCATGACTTAAAAACGTATCTTTCCCAAAGACCTTTTTCAGCTTTGGTAGCTTTTTTTCAGTGTAGCCATGTTACCTGCAAGGACCACACCATCAACATAATGCAGTTTGACAAATAATCTTTAATTATGCTGGAGTAATGATGCTGCTTAGAGGTTTATGTGCTGTTGACATCAAATCAAGGAAGCTACCTATGAGATCCACCGTAGCCAGACAGACCCCTTTACTATAAATTAGCAAACAAAGTGAAAGGAATGATAAGGGAATTGATAAGCAAAAACAGTAATGAAATTAATTTCTTGAGGGAGTAGTTATTGATTCTCAACCACAATTCTTTAATTTCCACTCCTACCTATCTAAAATATGTAACATATATTTCTACTGTTACACTAAACCTCATTGCTTAGTGTATTTCTGCTGATTGTGGTGGCAGATGTATTGTCTATGAATGCTGGCTGAAATTTTCATATTTGCTGATACCTATAATGGATATTTGAATCTATAATCAGCCAATACAGATTTTGTACTGATGATGATGTTGGTTCTTGCAAAATGCAAGAGACAATTGGTAACCAAAGAATAAGTGAATTCACATTTTCTAAAAGGTCAAAGTCTGCAAATTAGGTTTTGTGGAACCGAGAGTAGTGTTTTATTATTTTCAAAAGAAGTTAGAGCTCATTAGAGCTGTGCAATTAATCAAGTTTTAGTTTCAGCTACAACTACTGTCGCCAACAATTATAAAACTGAATAATAGAGATTAAATGATTAATGATTGTTTTGTATTTTTTACCATCCATCATTCTTTGTAGGTATTGGTATTTTTGAACAGTTTCATGTCTTGCATATTCATTAATTTTCAAAATTGTAGTGTTAAGACTGTTAAAACTAACAGATTGCATGTTGTAAGTGGAGTGAAATCAGTGATTAATCATATTTTCTAATCGTGGTCAAGATTCGGATTTTTGCTACTATCAAGCAGCCCTAAACAACTTTAAACTGTCTGTCTTTATCTTCAGACGAAGGAAGTGTTTGCAATTGTGGGACTGTTACAGCAGTCTAATTAAACCCTTCCCCTCAGTCTCTGTGCTAATGAAGTGCAAATAAATCAGTAATTTACAAGGCTAATATATACCAGAGGAAATCAACTTCAGCACACAAACAGTCGCCCCTGCCTGAATTTTTTTTACAGCCTCTGCCACAGAGCAGTAGAAGACAGTGATGCTTTTGTGTGAGGATGATATGTTATGTCTTGATTTGATTTGCTCTCTGAATTTCTGTTCACGCATTAAGATTAATTATGCCACAATTAACTGAAGACAGAAAATTTAAATTCTTGAGCTCTTAGCTCTTGGTGTTGACATTCAGAGGGAACAAACATGTCTTCGATGGAATAACACAACCCCTGTCTCCCTCTGCTTCTGTGTGACAGATTTTGGGTTTGGAAACTTCTACAATGCAGGGGAGCCTCTGTCTACGTGGTGCGGCAGCCCGCCTTACGCTGCTCCTGAGGTATTTGAAGGGAAAGAGTATGAAGGGCCTCAGCTGGACATTTGGGTACGCTTAACAATAAAGAAATACTCAAGTACTTTAAGCATTCATTCTTTCCCTATGCTAACACTTTGCTTATTCTTTTCCCTTCACAGAGTCTTGGTGTTGTACTTTATGTTCTTGTTTGTGGCTCTCTTCCTTTTGACGGACCCAGCCTTCCTGCTCTCAGACAGAGAGTCACCGAGGGACGATTCAGGATTCCCTTCTTCATGTCCCAAGGTATAAAATTAACAAGTTATAAAAATTAAAGCTAACTGGCATAAATTTGTAAATTCTGAGGATTTAAAAGGAAAAACTAAGCTCCTGTCTTGTCTTGGTGTCTAGACTGTGAAAACTTGATACGTAAGATGTTGATGGTGGACCCAGCACGGAGGATCAGCATAGCTCAGATCAAGCAGCACCGCTGGATGCTGGCTGACCCCACAGCCGCCCACCAAACACTCAGCCATTCTCTGACCGAGTACAACTCAAACCTGGGGGACTACAGTGAACCTGTGCTTGGAATCATGAACACACTGGGCATCGATCGGCAGAGGACCATTGAGGTAAATTCACATGGCGTTTCCCGGAGTGTATGTATTAAGCTGGCATAGGGCACTGCAATATCGAAATCGAAATGCTGAACTGATTTAGCATTTTAGCACTTCTAATTTCATTATTTCAAAGTCTATGGGATGTTTGAATTAAATTTTGGTTTGTGGTTGACACAAATTCAAAAGATTTAATTTATTTTTTTAATTGGAATTTTTAAAGTTTATGTGGAGGTGCCCCCTCGTGAGGTTGTATGTTTTGTTTTTTTATGTACAAAAGGCAGTTGCTACTAAATTGCTAACTAGGACTTATGATTTAGTATTATGAGAGTCCTTTTTTTGTAGAAATCCTCAAATTACTCCAGCTGTAAGGTGCCGAAAAGCTAGTAATAACGTCTATAAATTATGTAAAAGTATTTTACTTTGACCTTGAAAATCTGTACAAATTGCAATCTTAAGCATCAACCAAAGACCCCATAAAAAATAAAACAGGCTTTTGTGGATGGGACCTGCATGATACTTACTTTCAAACTTGCCTACATAAATACACAGTTCCTGTGGTACTTCATGAAGAGCTACAGACAGTAAACAAAGCAGCAGACCCTCCTAACCCACCTACTGTCTTCCCCCCTCAGTCTCTGCAGAGCAGCAGCTACAATCACTTCTCCGCCATCTACTACCTGCTGCTGGAGAGAGTGAGAGAGCACCGCGCCCAGCAGCTGAGCCGCCAGTGTGGAACCTGGAGCCAGAGACCCAGAAGCACCTCAGACTCCACGGGCCCAGAGGTGAGCTCCCTAACTGGATGTAATGAGCTTAAATCACACCTTATCTCACCACCTGACTTAATCGGTAGCCTGTTCTTGGAGTCTAAAAGGCTCTGTGCTCTCCCTTTTTATTTTAGGTGATTATGGAGTCTACTGACAGCTTTGCAACCTCAGCGTTTTCAGCTGCAGCCAAAAGCGCCCCTCCAGTGTACTCAGAGAAGGAGTATGACCAAGGTGGATTGTTTCAGGTAAAGACAGTTTCTTTTGAACTGCTGGTGTGAATGTCTCAGAATTTTAAGACCTCACCTTCTTTTAGGGCTGGGCAGAATATAAAGTTATTAAGACATAACATTTTATTTCCAAGTAAGAGGGTAAGACAGTATTGTTAATGTTAACAAAATCTATGTTTATGTTAATTTTAAAATCACTAGGCATTAGGCCTTATGCTCAGTGTGAAGACTGTTTTACGGTGTGAACCTCTAACAGTAACACTGTATAATTCTGACAATGATATAATCAAGGGATGGGTAACTTTGTTCACCAAGAGGTCCACATTTATGTAGTCCTTATTGCAATTCATGGCATTTTCTTAACTTTACAGTTACAGTTATTTACATTTTAACAAAAGGGACAAGTGTACATCTGTGACAGGAAACTAAAAAATACAAGTTACACGGCTGTAACTGGTGATTTAAGTATATTTTAATTAAAATTGTACATTTACACTTAAAAATGCATATAAATGCATAAAGGGGAGTTTATCCCAACAATTGCAGTCAAATATTGCTTTATTTTACCTAAAATGCAGCCATTTTTACTGTGTATTGTTTATACAGCGAAAAAGTACAGAGATGTGAATTTGGTCCATATCGCCCAGCCCTACTTTCCTCCCAGTACACCCATCTCATCTCCAACGAATCAGTCATCTAAAGGTCAGTCTACTTCCTGTTTCAGCGTGTGGTGTTCCCTGTTGAGGCCAGCCTGAACCGGCTCCTCTGGAACCGCTCCATTTCACCCAACAGCCTCCTCGAGACGAGCATCAGCGAGGAGGTGAAACCCCGAGACCTGGAGGAGGAGGAGGCCTCGCAAAGTCTTGGCCCTCTGCTCCCTCCCACCACCACCTACCGCAGACACACTCTGGCTGAAGTGTCGGCCCGTTTCCACCAGTGCAACCCTCCATGTATGTCTCTTACTGATGAGTAAAACAGCCTAGTTCATCAGCGCTCTGTCAGAAGCATGTAGTCTAATTTGTTCCGTGCTTCGTCGCTGTAGGTATTGTGGTCAGCCCCTCAGACGGCGCCTCCTCTGACAGCTGCCTCAAGTCCTCATCCAGTCCAGCCCCCTCTCTGCAGGCTGCTATGGGTGATATGTCAAAACTTCTGGCCTCTGGGGCCGAAGGTGGAGCCCTACTGCCTGCTGGAACTCCCCTGGCCCTCTCCTCCCACCTCCTTCCACAGGCCCAGGGCAGCCTGCCCGCCAGCTTCCAGGAGGGCCGCAGAGCCTCTGACACCTCCCTCACACAAGGTACGAGAGTGTAACCATGCAACAGAGAGGATCAAGTGTCAATTATCCACTCTGATGCTAGTTTTTCACATGTCTAATAAGTCAAATTATAGCTTCAAAGGAGGGTTGTGTAACATTTTCCCATGCCTTTCCACAGGCCTCAAAGCTTTCCGCCAGCAGCTGAGGAAAAACACACGCACCAAAGGGCTTCTGGGATTAAACAAGATTAAGGGTTTGACAAGGCAGGTCGCTCCTCCACCCTCCTGTAACCGTGGCAGCCGAGGGTCAATCGGTCCAGCTCTCTCTGAACATCGCAACATGCTGGTGGAGGTGCTGCATCAACAAAGGTAAGAAACACCACCATTGAAGTCGTATGTTAAATGAGCAGAGGATTTTTAATTTGGGTTGGCAACACATAAGATAATTTTAAAATCTTAATCTGTTTTAAGAGCATAAAAGACCACACATACAGTATTAACTGGTTTTCTTCCCTTTCAATCCCCAAAACACACACACTGGAAGGGTCAAAGATCTGTTGGTGAAGGGATCATCAACTACATTTGCACAAGGGCAAGTGTTTTTCTGAACAGATGCCACAGAGGCCAAATTAAAGAACTGATTAAAACAAAGTAATTATTTTGGTCAAATTAGCTTGCTAAATACTTACTTAAATGTGTGGTATTAAAAGCATCTTAAGTTAAGATCAGTCCTGATCACCCACACTGCTGCCAGCCACATACAGTCATCTGAGATATTTTGACATTCTTAGCGCACTACGGGCTGACAGATTGATTTTTAAAATGGCTCAAACAAGATGTCAGTCCTTATAATATTTTAGTTACAATTGTTTTCTGGGATGCTTCAATAACTGTAGGGATTTCACAATCAAGAACAGATACCAGTTATACCACATCACCATATTTTTCTGCCCCTCAAATATTGATATTGTTCTGGGGGCCAGATGGTAAGCTGTAGGGGGGTCCTGATGTGGCCCTGGGGCCTCCAGTTGATGATCACTGTTCTAGTGTTGCATCTAATCAAATGTAATCCAACAGTGAATTACACTTTGTTACCCGGACCGTCAACCTCCTCAGATGACTGTATCTTTTTTGTGACAAAAAGGCAGCCCCATCCTAAGGGTTTAGAGCAGGGGTGGGCAAGTAACAACTCTGGGGCCTTATGAGGCCCTCCCACTCCCTAAAATTCCCTTCAGAAAATCCCTTCAATTAGTTTCAAGTGTCATTTTCACAGAGAAAACACTGAAATGATATTAAAAGTGAAAATAGAAATTGAAATAGCTGCAGTAGTTTCTGTGAAACTCTTTATGCATCTGTCCAACTAGAAATAAAAATTTAAGTTAAATACACTTAAATGACCAACAGATTCTCTTCAACTTACATCAAATGTAGCTGAAACTTTCTTAAAATCTGTATTAAGCTCATTTGATGAAGTATTCCTACTTGCACTAAAGTGTTACTATATATTAATGTTGATAAGATATCTGCCTGTGATGGCTATGTATTAGTTGATTTAGTTATATGATGAGTAATTGTAATTGTTAAGCTCAGAGTATCCTTTTAATTAGAAAGATTTGGCCCTCTGGCACTTAGGATGTTTCAATGTGGCCCTCTTGGTATCAGAGTTGCCCATCCCTGGTTTAGAGGGACAGATTCGGTCAAAAATATGGCAGAAAATCATCTTGTGTGTTGCCAGCCTTAGGTTTGATCTGAAAGAGACAATAAGACTTATAAAAGGGAATGACTCATCCCTTTGTTTTTCAGGATGCTTCAGATCCAGCACCAACCCCAGTCTCAAGTTCAGCCTGCTCAGACTGGACCTACCCAGAATCCCCTGCTCTTCCTCACCCAGAACCAGTCAACCTCTCCTCCACCTACTTCTGTATTTGCTTCCTCCTCCATGTTTGACACCCCTGCCCCCTCCACCCTACCTCCTCAGCAAACTTCAGTGAACCTTCAACAAAGCCCCTGGCAACAAACCCTGGAGAGCTCCTGCTCTTCCTCCTGCTGCTCCTCATCCTCCTCCTCCTCATCCTGCTACTCCTCTCTGTCCCCCGTGGCCTCCGCTGCTTACCTCCTCGAGGCCCGTCTGCACATCAGCCAGCAAACCCACCCTCACCCCACCAGTGGCATCCAGCAGCTGCCCCAGTCTGCGACCCAAGGCCCCTTCCCCATCGTGTCCAAACCAGCCGTGTGGAGCGCAGACCCCGACATGCAGGAGCTGTGTCTGTCTGCGCAGCAGCAGCTCAGCAGCTGCGTCATGGTCAAATAAAAAATCAGCCATCGAGACCAACGATTGTTCTCTGCGATGAAGAAGCTGACAGCAAAAATGTAGACTTTAATCTGAGCTGAGAAGAAAATTGAGAGCTGAAGAAAGAACAAGAAGCAGATGCAAATAACAACATGCTGTACACATGTGAGAATGTGTTCATGCATATGTGTTCATGTTGTACACGCTTTTGATATCATATAAGCTAGAGACTAAGCAATAACCAAACTCTGGACAAAGTATTTAAGCTGTATCAAACAGCCAGAGAAGCAATAACAGACTGAGAGACTCTCCTCCAGCTCCCTGATGGACTTCCTTGAATAAGATGAAAGCTGACGTAAGCTGACACTGCTGTGTCACATGTTTCTAATGCTGTCTAAGTCAACCTCTGGACTTTTTAATACGGGAGGGTTGCCTCTTCCTCGTTCTTTTTTTAGCCCCTCTTTGTGTCATTTCCTGTTCTTGAGGTTTTTTCCACTTGACTGGACATAAGACCAAAAATGATCTTTTTCTGTCTTTATTCCCGACTTTGTTCGCCTTTCTGAAGAGACATTTCTCTGTAGCAGTGCAATGAACATACAGTATAGTGCCCTAAGCTTACAAACGCTCACTGAAGGAGTTGCTTTTGATTTGTGTTAAACTGTGATGTTTTATTTTCTGTACAAGAATAGCATAGCGACGCAATTGCTGCTTTTACCTCATGCTGCGACAAGACTGCTACAGTACATCCACATCAGCCAAAACTAGATGAAGACAAAGTCTCGCTGATTAGGCAAAGCACAACCGGTACTTCAGTCAGCTTGGTAGCACTTTACACGCGTGGATACATTTATCCATATACCCTGCATTTAAGAAGCACCATTTTGTAGATGCTTTTACTACCTCCTCAGGCAAGAAAAATAATCACAAAAACCTGTAAAAATCTTCTGTAAACATGTTGTCAACAGCCCAACATTAGAGGGATGACAACTTTCACATGGAGAGAACAAAGACAGTGGGAACAGTGCAATATTTCACATTGAAATAAAAATGAAAGACTACATAGGATGATCAAATTGTTCATGGATTTATGCCTGAGGTTTTTTTTAAATCACATTTTCGTTTGCTGTGCGAGCTAGCTGACTAGATTAGGTACCAGTTTTTAAACGTTATAACATGATGCTGTAGAAAATGAGAGGAATAGTGTTTTAAGATGCCGTTTCCTTTCATTGCATGCCTGTAGTTGTTGTAATAAATGGAAAAATTTGGGTTTTACCAAAGAGCGAACAGCGTGACAGATTGGTAATCTATCATAGACACACTACTGACTTTCCATTTTGAATGATGTCTCAAAATGTAGCACGGTGGTTAGGCTAGCATTTTCACATGATCTCTTTAGCTCTTGCAATGAGACAACTCCCGCTGCCACCAAATCCTGAAGCGACACATATTGATATTTAGCTTTTACTACCAGGACTGTGGTGGTGTTCATCTTTTGTACTTTTCTAGAAAACACAAAGAAAACAAAAAAAATCAGAACATAGCAATACCATGTTGTGCTGGATGTTGATCTTTTTGAAGTTGTCCATAAGGGGCTAGTAGAGAGGAAATGACCTGCAGCAAGCTGATTTCTTAGAATCAGTTTACATAATAAAAGCTGCAGGACATGTCAAACAGAAGTATAGCACTCTCTCTCACGTCCTCAAACTCGTCATAGAAGAGCAGTGTTTTTACACACCCACTACTAATTTGGAAACATGCAGTGTTGATATATAAATCCAACATTTTCGGTTGGCTGCACTCACTACCAACACTTGTGCCTTTACGTGAACAAACCTGCGATCAGAGGCGTCCTCCTCTGATTGCTACACTGAAGAAAGAAAGGTGGATGGCTCTGTTAGCCTCCACTCACTCAGAAGCCCCTTTTGATATTTGCTCTGATCCCCTCTCTTCACTCAACCCCACCTTTTGGAGTTGCTGTGGAAACAGAAGCAAGAATTGCACTTTATTCATATTTCTTATTAATGATTTTTTTTTGTTGCTCAAAATGAAAAAATGTCACAGACCTGATGAAACACTAAGACTCTTGATGCAAATCTGTAAGGTGACCCTTTTTGATAAAAATTTTGAATAAGAAGAAGTATTTCATTTTTCATTATTTTTTGTTTGTTACTTGACTCTATGAGCATGAATGTGTGTGTGACAGAGGAACTGTGTGTCTGTGTTTGTGTGTTTGGAGGTGTGAGGAGGAAGAGAGACAAAGAAATGAGAAAGTCTGTCAGCTCAAGAGAGATTGTTTATTTATGTGGCTATTTATTTAAATAAAGTTCACTTCCTGAATGTCTGTTGCATCATATTTTTGACTCTTTGGTTACATAGCTGCTCTTAGAATACACTTTCATTAATTCATGTTTTTGACTGGAAAAGGAATAACCATTGTTAATCTATAACAAGAAGCATGGTTCCTAAAGAACCTTAAAAGTCTTACATTTAATCTTTGAAATCTAAGCCATTAGAAGTCAAAAACAATGTTGTAAATGCAAGAGGTCATAAAATTGACGGCAGTTTGATTAAGACTTCTTTTGTCTATTTTATTGTTGGACCTAAAGATAAAAAAAAAATCAACAAATACACAATGGCATTTACACTATGTTGCTTAGTAAGCAGTAAAAGCTCTTTGTACATGCATTATCCCCCTATTTAATAACATTTAGCCTGGCTCAATTTATTTTAATTACAATCTTACCTTAACAAATGGCATTCTATAGAAAACAGCGTTTAATAAGAACAAACTGTCACAGTTTTTATCAGTTTAGGTCTTAAAAAGGTTTTAACCCTAACAGCTCCAGGCCAATTTTTTTTTTTCAGTTTGCCTGTACTTTATTCTAACTAAGCATGTGAAACCTCAACCCTCTCAGGCAGACTCAAGTTAAATACATCATTTTTTCAGCAATATCATATATTTGTACTGAAATGATTTCAGATTGGTGTAACAAAAGTTGTATAACCATAAAAGCAAACCAAACATTCAAAACAAAATTAAATCACAGAAGAAATGTATCCAAATCACACACAGATCATAATGAAGACGCCCTTTTACATCTGAACATGGTTCGGTTCAGCCTTGGCTAATATGAGAGCAAAATTAAAGTGTAAAAATAAATGTACTGCAAAAACTACCAACATATAAACACTTATGTTTTCTTGTGGTTTTTTTTGCCCTATTTAGTCATTTGTGCCAATTTTAAAAGCAATTTTTGTCTCCGATGTTACAAAAGATCAAACACTTTTGATTCTTTTGGAAACGGACAGAAAAACTCTTGTCCCTTGTTGACCATTGGCTGCTTCTGAGTGGACACGATTGTAAAGAAAATAAAAGAGTAAGACACTGGGCTCATTTGAATGGTCAAAAGACTGACAGGATGTCACTATCTGTGATGGTCAAATTGGAGGTTTTAAAGCATCACTGCTACATTTTCACTTAAAAAAGAATGGGATTAAAAAAAATCAGTCTTTGCAGTTCTATCACCGTGGATCCACAAATACAAAATTTCTGAAAAAAAACCCAAAAACAAATTAAAACTCTACACCTAATGGCTGGAATTCAAAAATTGTGCAAAGGATGTATATGACCTGAAACCCCTGCAAACTGAAAACAGAGCGACCTTACAAACACAGTTGTCCTCATTAAGATCTGTATAAAGTTCCAGAGATATAAGAAAATAAAGTGAGTGTTACTGCTTGGATGTGCCGGCAACCCCGTGAAGTTGGGAAGGTTAAAAAGGTTTGAATCTGATTTAAGAAAATAAAGGAACATTTCAAAGAAAAACTGCAATTCCTCTTGTGTCCACTTGGTGCTAACTCAAAATGCACACAATCTCCATAAGCATCCATATTAAAATGCTATTTCTATTACTGAAATATTCTTTTGTAGAGCCTGGTTTTAAATGTGTGTAAAGAACTTGCTGTTTGATTCATTATTGGGTAAAACTTTAAGACGGTGAATGTCTTTATAACACATCCATTTTCAATTTTTAACAAGGCCTTAATTTTTCATTATGCCTAATCAGCAGCATTGCAGGTTTGAATAACAAATGAACAAGGTGTAGATGTTTCACTGGAGGCTAAAGGCCAACTTCATCTTGACTTCTTTAGAACATTCTTATGTATAAAGATTTTGAACAGGGTCTGACACATAATTTCATTAGCACGTGAGCCTGATCAATAAACAAATGTTTGTTAATATAAAGGCATCAATAAAACATTTTTGAGTACATCTTAATAAACTTTCCACAAGAGACTTTGTTAAAGAACAAAAGACAAAACAACAAAAGTGATTTAAAAAAAAAACAGGGATATAAATGGAGAAAGAAAAGAAAGAGAAAAAGCTTTAAATGTGGTGAATATTAAAAGACGTTGATTTAGAAATACATGACAGTGAGAGTCAATTTTATGTATAACAAATTATTACATTTTTTCCCAAAATAAGAGTAACTCCATATATGTTCAAACTCCACTGGTTTGTCTTTTAAGTTATACATGATCTTTTCAATTGGTGTAAATAAAGATAAATCATTAAGTCCATTTCCTAAACGTGGGTTTTCTTTCCTCCTCCCATTGCATAGCTCTACATTTGTTGGCTGTCATAAGACCTATTTTAAATGTAAGTTTAGATTTACTGGTTTATTATTAAATGTTTTACCTAAGAGAGTTAGTCCAGGCTCTGCAGGAATCGTTGTACGTGTGACATTTTTAAGCACACTGAGTACAGAGGCCCAGAATGTCTTCATCGTTGTTTAACTAACCCGTATAATTCTATCCAGGACAGTATTTAGATGGATGATGCAGAAAATGCTGGCACAGTCAGGCTGTATGTTGCTGAACAAATCACTTCTAATTATGCCTCATCCTCTTTTACTGAGTGATGACGAGAACACTGATGATGCACTAGCACCCTGTGATAATGCTGTGATGCAGAGCGATGATGCATCAGACCCTGATGACAAACCTGCTGCTGGACGATTATTCACAAAGCCGGGAACGGACAGGTGTCTGACGGGCAGAGGCTACGTGGGAGTCAAATGACGCAACGTGCAAATGAGAACAAACAATTGGTGAGCCGACTGAACTCTGCTGTTCTCCTCTGGCTGCTCACTCGTTATCTCCAGTCAGACGGGGAGGAGATTTAAATTCTTGCAGGAGTGAATGTAGTACTGCCTGTTCCAAACCTGTTGATCCTCTGCCTGCAACGTGTCCAGATTTACACTGCAAGGGGCCTCTTAACTGACACACACACTCACACATGCAACATATGGCCCGACATTTGGCTTATGAACCTCAGGCTGTTGCTCATGAGGCCACAGCTTGAAAAGGATCGCTGTGTATTTGGTGTCCAGCCTCAGCAAACATATCCATCATCAGCTGCTGCCTGCTGCAGACGTGACCTTGGATTAGCTAACGAGCCTTTTGTAACACGCTTTCAACAGTGCGGTGTGAACCTCCGATTTATGGATTTATGCATGGACAAGAGAGAGTGGTGTTGTTATAGTATGTCCCCAGGCAACCGTAGACTAATAAACTTGAGAGGGTTTTAGCTTTACGTCAGGTTTAATAACAACACTTGGACAAAAAGGGAAAAGTAAACAAGAACACCAGAGCTACTGCAGGGTAGTTTAATGCTAGGTAAAGAGGTGACAGATGTAAGAAGAAAGGGTGGAGTGGTTTTTGTTATTTGGAGATATCTCAACGCAAGGGATGAGCATAGTCTCATCAGGCCTTGACCTTTGAGGTCCAAAATCTAATAAATTCAACCTCAACCTTTATTTGCAGCTCTGTTAAATTTTGCTTGCACTGTAAACATCATAGAGGTGTCACAGGGGCACAAGTTGTCCCCCTCTCTGTTAGTCTTTGGGGGTAGGAACAGAGGCATAACAGGCTAGAGGGGAGCATGTGGAGCCAGAGGGGAGTACAGTAGTGTGTATGTATGTGAGAGTATCACAGTGTCACAGCATAAATAAGGCACTTGGAGAGCACAAACCTCCACCAGGGTAGCTCACATATTGCTGTTACATCTATAAGCAATAGTCCCATGGTAAAGTTACCATCATGATATCATTCCTTGACACTGAAAACCCACACCTAGCTCTCGGAATCATGTTGATATCACTATTAGTTGGACAGTTATTGAGCAAAAATGATTGTTCGCTAATGACGGTTATCTGGATCACCACCAAAATCAAATTATTTTTAAGTTGGGCCATTACCAACTTCTCCTGAAAATTTCAGCAAAATCCGTCCAGTAGTTTTTCAGCAATCCTGACAACAAACAAACAAACAAACAAACATATGCCGGCAAAACCATAACCTCCTTGGTAGAGGTAATAAATGTCTTGATTACTTTGGAGCGTTTTGGCATAAATAGTTGCAAACTAGAAAAGCACTCAGAGAGTGCAGACCTCCGCCAAGCAGCTTCGGTCCACTTTGGCGAAAATGGTCCTATCTGGCAATGTTAAAGAATCCTTTAAAAAAATCCTGGATCCAGACGGTGATCCGGATCACCCCCAAAATTTAATCAATTATTCCATATCCCTTTTCTGACAATTCCTGAAAATTTCATCCAAATCCGTTCAGAACTTTTCAAGTTATTTTGAACACAAACAAACAAACAAACAGACAGACAGATAAACGCCGGCAAAAACATAACCTCCTTGGCGGAGGTAATAAGACTAGAGATGAAATCTGAGAAATGTTCGCAAATTATCCCAAAAGCACCCTTGAGATATGGGGCTCTAATTTCCTGGCGCAACTCAGGGTGGCGCACCCTGGCGCACCCTGCGCAGTGGTAATTTTGTCCGGTGCAACGCCATGCGCAGCCAATTTGGCAGACCATCTGGGGGGGAGGTGCCGAAAGATTCAGCTTGGCGCAGTGACAATTTCGTGCCAAAAAAACGCGCAGAAGGTGCGCTGAAAGCTCACCAGCTCCAACCTGGTCTATTCTCGGCGCAGGCGAGGCGCACCTGGGGCAGTGGTAATTTGGCTGACTGGCGTGTTGTGCGCACACGTCACCAAAACCTCACAGGCAGGTATCCAGAGTGTCAGGCACATTTCAATAAACAATCACAGCAACCACTATTTAATGTAACCGTCTGAACCAGCACATACATTTGTATCTATATTAATTGTCCCGTCACATCTGATGTCAGATCAGAGACGTTTGTCATAACTAACGAGTTCACATCTTTCAAGCCAACCGCAAACAGCCACATCATCCGATACGGAGTATCTGGCTTCTCTCATCTCATGAAATTAAAAAAAAAAAAAGAGAGAGAGACGCTCGCTGAATAACTGTAAGTCACTCGGTGTCTTGAGGATTTACCTGTGATTGCCAATATTTCTCTTAATCTTTATTCTTAATGTGATCTAAAAAGATGGAGTAGCTACATTATTGCAAGGAGGATGAGGAGGAGATATATATCTTCACCTAAGGCGCTGCTATTTGGCAATGACAGACCAGGAATACAGGTGGATCACAAGCATGATGAATGGATTAGCCTGCTGCTGTGTTTAAATGTAATTATCACTTAATTTTGTACTCCTATTTATGAGACAGGAACAGATTACATCTGTCCCGCGATGTGGTCCACATGGTGACGCGCATCGTGGCCTCTGATGCGCAGCCCGGTGGCCTCTGCACTCTGCCAGTTGCTGCAAAAGTGACAGCGGATCTGACCATCTTCGCCACTGAGGTGAAATTGTCACTGCGCCTCGCCCGCAGCGCATTTAAAGGTGAGGAAAGGCATTCATTTGATTGGTGAAGATCACACTCGGCTGTGTTAAACCCACTCACACCTCCTCTCCTCCCTCTCTGCTACTTGCGCTGGTAGGAGGGACGGAGGCGTGGGTGCGCCTCCCTGCGCCGGACTGCGCCGTGCATGAAACTTGCAAAATGCCCTGGACACACCCCATTGGCACGGCACAGGCGCAGCACAGGGCAGGTGCGCCCCGCCTGCACCTGGTCTACGAAATTAGAGCCCATGGTGTTTAGAAGCAACAGATTAAAGTAAGGCTTTATGATGCTGGCCTATGATCTCCAAAATTCAATCAACTCATCCATAAGTCATATGGGACATTTGGGCAAGGTTTTATAGAAATTTCTCAAAGTGCTGTTGAGAAATCACATTCACAAGCAAATGATGATAGTCTATAATGATCTTCACCTTGGACCTTAGTCTGAGTGGAAATTTGTGCAAAGTTTGAAGAAAATCCCTCATGTTCTTGCAAATTATTTACAAGCAAGAAATTAAAATAGAGGTCAATGACTTTTGACCTTGTACCTTCAAATTTCCAAGCCAAGGTCATTTCCTGTACACTGTCTGTTCCTTTGAAATAAGTATATATTTCAGTTGTTTTTATTCATTTAGTATTTATTTATCTTGCTAACTTTCCTGTTAAGAAAGTTCACTTCAAAACCATCTTACAGACCTTCAGAGATGGATGGCTATCATGCTTAAAAAAAGCTTTGATACTTCCAACAACCCAAATTTTCTCATCAACCACTTCAAAACATTGAAGATCTTTCATAACCTTGCAGTGCACCTGGATGTACCTGATTCATTGTCTGTATTCAGATGAATTCATCTTGCCAAGCTCCATTCTACAAAGATTGTGGGTGGTTCAATCAGTGTCCCTTAGAGCGGGAGGAAGTGAGAGCTATGATAGTGACGACAGCAGGAAGTGACTGCTTATATAGAGATTAGCATAGATGCTAACAGCTTAAGTATCAGTTTTGTCAGATCTGGACCAAATTTCTTTATTAAATGAAGAACAAACAACAAGTGTGAGAGAACTTCTAAATGGAAAGGATATCTATTTGACATTATTTGCAATAGTTTGTTTTACAAAGTAGCTTACATTTTGTAATTTACACTGCTGCAGTAGCGTCCGCCTACATTATCTAATTGGCCCATAATGAATGTGATTGGCGGATATGCTCTTGAAAAGTTCTGCCCATAGAGTAGTGAAGGAATGAGTGAATGCAGAAGGAAGTTAGCATTTAGCACTTCCTGGTTCCAAACCCTCAAGAGTAAATGGGTTTTAGAACTGGTTTTCAGATAAATGCCTGAAATAAGGTTTGTTTAGACCAAATGCACATGAGATTTTTAATCTTTAATGGTAAATAATAAAATGCATTTGTTGTTGCCCACTCATAAACCGTTGTGTGTTTAAAACGACCGTTGCTAACTAACTGCTAAAAAGGACTACAAAAATGGACAGGAACCCGACAGTAAGAATTTCTGGTTGTTTTTTTAATAATGAATTACTCAAACATTATTACCACAGTCATGAGGACCAACTTGATCAGGTCACTCTATCATGAGAAAACTCTGAAAACTAGAGGTCACAATCAGACGTTATACATCAGAAATATTGTAACTGCTTCTCAGTTGAACCGCCATGTTGTAGTTCGGTTCAGCCTTGGCTAATTACGAGAATTACGTGTAAGCTAAAACAAAAATGTGGAAAGTGGGTTCTGTGTTAAGATTATCACAAAGAGCAAAACATGCAAGTTTAAAATTTTTTTGTTGGCTACAAAGTTTATTATCAGCAATGATCCAAAACACAGTAAAAATTCTATAAGCTTTTAGTAGGCTTGCAGTCAAGGGAACCAGCACAATGCTAACTTCTGGGTTGGTCTACAAAATTACAGCACCCTGATCACTAAATTCCCAAACACTTTCTATGGGCTGTTGTCCGGATGAACCTTTTATATAAATATCTTTTCTTTTTTATCCATCAGGTGTGTCTGGTTAGATCTTTCTTGGAGCTAGAACAAAATATGAACAACTAAGAGCTCGTTTTAGTTTCTCCATATTAACTTTTTACTTTTAATTACAGTTAAAAAAAAAAAAAAAGAATATTCAACTTAGTAGAGCAGTGGATCCAGATTAGAGCCTTGTGGCACTTTGCTGGGAACTTTTAATCTCATGAGGACTTCTGGACCTGAAAATGCTGCCGAAAAGAGTGATAGACTGGAACCTAATAGAATGCATAACTTGATCACTTGTTGTGGCTGCAGTAAAAAAAAACAACATACACTGAAATCTGATGTGGTCACATCATACCACCAGGTGCAAACTGATCCTCAGTTGTTCTGTTATGCAATCACATTGTAGAGATGATCCCTCCTGTGCTCACACTCGTACGTGTTCCCTCCCGGACCGTCCTTGGACATGTCAGTGACAGTGATTGTCTGCTGAGTATCTGATATCCACCTGAGTGACAGATATAAAGAAGTGACTCTGTTTATACCTCTGCCAGTTTTGCTGTGTTTCTGTTACATGTAAATGGAGCTTTGGGGATTAGAATGGTTCTGTGCAGGTCACAGAGTTCAGTAACACTGGAGACCATTTGGTTTGTACAGATCGTCCTTGAGCTCTCAGTGCTGATCAACTTTCTGCAGCAACAGATCAGGAGAAACAAAGAAATGGCATCATGAGCTTAGAGATGCACAAATATAAAGATGAAAGATGAGTGGTTGCATCCACACACCCGATGTTCAGAGCCTGTTGTCCTAAATGAGAGCAAAAAGGCACCAAAGCAGCAGAAGTGAGAACTTAACTGCTTATAAAACAGACTGAAGGCAGGGATGTCAAGCTGGAGCCATTTTGTCCATTTTAATTGCCCTTTAAGCAAATTCAAAGAGATTAAATGAAATGCAACCCACATTAGAGCATGAGGATTGTTCTTGAATGATGAATGAATACTTGACATATCAAGGAACTATTTTTATCAATACCATGGTAAGTTAAGGGCCTGCTTCACTATTACACTTGGGTGTTATACTGTATGCTTTAGCAAAGTCCATAATCAGATTGTTAGCTTATTAAAGAGCTGTAAAGGTTACATTATATCTGTAAACTAGGTTATAGACTGAAGTAACGTCAATACATTGATAAGTAGAAGTTCAGCAGGTTAATATTATTTTAAAGGTATTTTAAACTCGGTGACCTAAAAGTACCCTAATACAGCAGCCTCCAACCTTTTAGGCACCACATACCAGTGTTATGTATGACATTATTATTACAGACTGGTTGCAGGAGGCGTATACATAAACAAACACAAACTGCATAACAAAAACAGCTCACCATAATGCAGGATCAGTGGGAGCCAAGAGCTTTTTTGATGAAAAACGACCAGGAAACAAGCTCTGTGTTTCAGTTCAACCAACAGACGTGTCAGCTGATGACTTTAAACTGGGGGTATCCATGAATTGATTTGTATTAGTTTACTTCTTTATTAAAAACATACTGTGCACATATATATGAGTGTCAGGGTGAAGCATGAAAGGGACAAAGGGGGAAGATAGATGTTAACTTTTGTATGTTTTAACTTTATTTTCTGCATATAAACCTTTATGTTTAAGTGCATCATGATATCATCATAAAATAACGTCCTCCTCTTAACTCTTTGTCCCCTTTCCTTTAAGTTTCTTTGTACATGAGAACATTTTGCTGTTGTAATGACAAATAAACAGAGGCATTATGAGATCCCCTTCTGTTTGCAATATCAAAAAATGAAGTGAGCTAAAGAATGGTTTCTCTTAACATGGGGGAAAATGTCATAACTTTTTAAAGACATAGATTGCAGACAATTATAACTGTGTGTCCTGTCCACCAGCCATTGTCTTGAGATACTCTGATGTTACTTCTCATCACTGATGGGGATCAAGTTGGCTCTGGTCTCTAAATTGTCTTCATGTTTATGGTTTTGATATTAATAATTGTGTACAGCCTGAGCTCTCTCGTGTGGTCTGGGAAACTCAAATAGGAAGCATGTGCTGGCCTGAGGTCAATTACACCTACAACAAACTATATTCCCATGGCTCAAAGGGATAGTTTGGTTTTTTTGAAGTGAGGTTGTGTGAGGTACATGGCATGAGCCTGAACATGTGCCACAGTGTCACAGCTCAGTTCTGTCTCTGTTCAGAAAAACTCAGGACAGGAGCTAATGCCAAACATTGCTGTACATCATGCCATATTCTTCACTTAATTGAAAGAATTGTGGGAGAAAACAAGCCACAATAACACTGTGGGGTTATCAAACGATACAGTTTGTTTATATGCACTTAATTTCCCACTACCAAGCCACTTTGATTAGGCACTATTCTGAGACATGGTTCTTCTGCTTGCACTTTTAAACGCACTTCACACAGTCAAAATAGGGCCCTAAATCTCCATTAAATAGCATCCTATGAAAAAAAAAAGAAGAGTTAAGACATTCATTTTAACTACCATAATTTCTTGATTACAACACACACTTTTTTGCTTTTAAAAAAGCTCTAATTTTTCAGGTGCTCATTATACACGAGTACAAGCAAAATACTTAAAATATTTCGTCTCGCCAACATTGCGTTGCAACACATCTGATAACTGTGTTGCGTTATTCTTATTAAACTGACTGTTAAACTGTTCTAATCAAATATATTGGGTCTTCATTAGTTTAACTTTGTGTTATCATTGTTTAATTCTCAAGTGTCCCCACTCACTGGCAAACACAGAGCGCTTGTGAGCAAGGGGACTCAAAATAGCTGTTCTGTGATTGGTCGAAATCATTGGCATGATGATAGCTGCTCTCTGATTGGTCGGTACACTACGACTGAGCATGCTTGGGCAGAAATCAAGTAATTGCACATGCGTGAAGCAAAAGGTGTTTCCATATCAGTTTGAGAGAGACAGAATCGTGAATTTGTTGTGAAAATACTGAAATTTCATTGATTACAACTTTGAATAAAGATAATTTTTGAGTTGTCTGAGAGTAAGGTTTGGGCAAATTTTTGGGGCGTGTTATATTTGAGTTCAGTGTTTTTCAGGTAAAAATCGTGAAAATATAGGGTGCAAGTTATAATCCAGTGTGTGTTAGGCACCTGATTCAGCACCAAGGACATTATTTATTTACTGAAAACAGCATCTTCATAAGAATGTCTCTTCAGGTATATTAGTATACTGTAAAATTGGAGAACCCTCCCCTACCTCCACAGCCAGGATGATAGTCTGCAGATACATGTGCATTTTGAACATTTCGAGTGTGTTTGAGCCAATAATTCTGCTGTTTGAGAAGTGAGGAACAAAAATTCTTCATCATGAAAATGTGGATGAGTGATAAGCTAACACTTTCTTGTTAATGTTATTTATTTGTAGTATTCACCAGCTGCCACTTTCAGTCAGTATTTTGAGGAGGATGCAATATCATGATCAAAGTAACACAAAACTTAATGTTAACATTATGACAAGTCTGTTCAACCCTACTGTTTTGTAAATTGCAGTCACAGGACAGTGTTCAACAGCATTAATCCACTTTTCTCCTATCTATGTTTTCTACGTAAGATGGATCTCTTAAATAAACCCTGGTTGAAACAGAAAGTCGGCAACAAAGATAATCAACGTCTCTATAGTTGAAATCAGAAAGAAGCATGTCCTGCCCGCCAAGGGAGTGTTACATGAGAGTGTAACGTCACACGAGAGCTATCGACACAACAACCCTAAATAAAATGTTTTATTCTCAGCTAAGACATCAATATGGTCCTTAAAGGGTTTGAGAATTTGGAGCTTACAATTACAAACTTCAGTGAGAAGAGCACTTGGTTGGTCCATTGAAACACACACCCATACGAAAGCAAATACACAGAGGACCTACAAAAATAAATAAATAAATAAATAAATAAATAAATCAAGGTTGTAAGGAAAAGGCTTTCCATAAAAGATTCAGGGTGTTCTGAAAGGGTGAGATTTGAAAATGAAAGCATCTTAAGCAGAGAGGTTTCCCAGAAACTCTTAGAGCAGACAAAAGCAGAAGAGAGAGCAGTTATTCAGAAAAGAAAGTGAGGCTGGGCATAAAGGAGTTTCTGTCCCAGATGAGAGTGGAAATTTATGTGTGATGACAAATAGGAAATTTAGAGTCATAAGGTCAATTAAACTGTTAAATCCAAAAGAGCACTTGTGTAAGGAACTAAGTGCAGTTACTGTAAGACAGAGAAGCCCATTGGTCTGAAGGTAATTTTCTTCACATTAAAAACCCACTCAAATATTCTTAGAATCTGCCTGCAGGGGTTTTTGAACGTGTCCCCTCGCTGTGAGATTAACACCACACTAATTGTGCGTACGTGAGAGAAAAAATGTGCTCATGCGTCACTGCCAATAATTGAGTCCCCTGGCAGGACAAGCATGAATACCAGAGGATTTGTGTAACTTGTTGATGTTCACAGAAAAGTAAATAAACAAGACTCGGAAGTGTGCAACAGGGCTCTGCAGAGCTGAGTTTGTTTTTACATTCGTCAGTTCACTGATTCATCTGGGAATAAAAGCAGCTACAGACCACTACTGCAAGTTTTTTCTTTCATTCTTGTAGTAGTGGAGTGAGTGTTGTTCTGAAGTTGTAAAAGTTCATATGACAAACAGACACAGGGAACCTTCAGAAAATATGAAAGGAATCACTTAAAAGAGGTCCCATATGATCTAGGAATGCAGTGACTTTAAAGCTGTGTTCCCACCGAGCGTGAAAAAAGTATTTGCGTCATGTCCAAAATAGAAACACATCCATTTGATGATCCATAACATCCTTTGAAGCCACACATCACATTTTTTAAGTCGCGATATGGCGTCCAGAACATAATCAGATATAAATATATAGAGATGACTTTTAAAAGATTGCTACTTCTGTTTTCCAAGAATAAGGAGTTTCGGCCAATTTTGCCTTTACAAGCATCAAATAATAAATCCTGGGAGAGAGGGAAAGAGCTAAGACAGGTTAAGAGCTCTGGGGTGAGACTTGGTGTCTCCATTACGCACAGAATAAGAGACAAAGACTTCCCTCTAAACACATGAATCATCTGTTTTTTTGTTTTGTTTTTTGGAAATCAGATGAACTTACTTTCTTAATACTGCAACATCATGAACCAACATCATCCAGACGAAACTGACTGCTCCTAAATTTGAAGTGCTCATGTACTTGAACCTTTACGGTAAATGCTCTACAGGGGGATAACAGGCGGGCTGTATGACTTTATCATGTTCCTGTTTTCATTTTACCATCGAAAGTGTGAAATATTGAACTGCATCGAGCTGTTGCAGGTTGCTTGCCCCGTCGGCCACCGTAGTAGCTGGCTGTGAAGTCACATTTTTTGTTCCTTGTTTGCCTAAAAATAAAACTTGTGCAGGAACAGAACAATTGTGTAACAGCTTCTTTTAAAATGATCACAGTTCAACAGAGGAAGCTTACAGTGATTACTTCATAGTTTGTCAAAACAGTAAGAGCAGACACAGTTTTGGCTCACAGTTTCTGTTTTAAAAGGCACGTCAACCAAATGTTGGTGTCAAGGTTTCCATTTGTGGTATGAACAGTGTTGGGGGAAATTAAAGTCATATATCTATAACAAATTAATGTGATTGCTAACTCAGAAAAAAAATATATATATAATAATGTGATTTATACCTTTTGTCAAGAACAAACTCCAGGCAAAAAGATTCAAACGCAGACCTCTACTGTGTAAATAATGCTCTTGTTACTGATGTAAGCTCACTCTAAGTTCTTCAGCTACATGCATAATTGGAGGACATTTAATCTAATCAGATGTTCTTTTACATGTGTGCTCCCACATCACTCATCTCACGTTAATCACGTACTGCTCCCATGGAAGAAATATACAGCCAATGCATTTCAAACAGTCCAGGCTGGCAACCCTGACCTCCGCTAGATATTGTGTCTTAACTAAGCTTGTTTCTCACCCTTCAGGTTTCTGGTCAGACTTTCAACAATAAAAAACATTTCATGGAAAATAAAGTCATTGCTGAAAGTCCTTTACGGACAACAGCTAGCTGACCCTGGGAAAATGGAAATTGGCTGCACTAGCTGAATTGTATTGAGACCAGGGGTTGGCATCTAATGGCCCTCCGATCTCCTCAACTTGGCCCATCAGTCAATCTAAAACATTGAAAAAAAAATCACATCAAGAACAAACAAAAACTACCATGAAAACATCACAAACAGATATATATATATTCAAGGAAATAGAGCTATGATTGGCTAATATTGTATCTTTACAATGGCTATTTCAGTGGACGTGCCTGGCAGCTCTGGCTTGAGACTATGGCTTTCATACCAGGTCATATACTCTATGCTGTGGCTGCTGTCACAGCTCTATTTCTCCATTAGTTTCACCCCAATAGTAAGCTTCTATATAAAGAAGAAACACAATAAATCTACCAACAAGCAACCTGACTCATTGAATAACTGACGCTGGAAATCTGCAGAATAAAAACATCCTGTAGGAACAAAGGGAGTTTCTCCACAGAGGTGGCAAACTCAGATTTAACTTTGAGAGGCATGAAGTGCAAGAGTAAATGAAATATTTATATACTTGTACTGCGACATATTCTCCCACTGTGGACGCACATACCTGCTGGAATAAGGTGAATATGGCTCTCTATTTTTCCATTTCCCTGTCTGTTTTGGTAAAGCCAGAAGTGCGGCTTGCAGAAAAAATGGATGAACCTCCTATTGCTGAGATTTGAGCGTGGGAGATGACGGCTCATGCTGGTACTCTGACAGCTCTGACTTGAGGGCATTAAAACATGTATGCATGCTTTTGTCACACTAGCAATTTGCATCCTGAATAAATGCCCCTAACTCCCGGTTGTTTATTCCTTAATGCATGTTTTTAATAGAAATAAAGCTGTCAGTAAAATACATTTAATAACTAGTTAGTCCAGCGAAAACTGAGAGGAGGATTGGTTCAGGACAGTTCAGTACAGTTTGGAGCAATAAACCCTGATCTTGTTTGTGTTTCCATTGCCAGCTGTACCCTCACTTGACGGCGGGGATGTGAGCTGAGAAGAAAGGGTCGTGCCAGCCACGGAAATGCGTGATGTCACAGCAGCATAACACAGTGGAAAGGTCTGAAGTAGGGCTGTATTGTTAACAAAGAGCAGTAATGGAGGACTCGGTGAGGTGTTGTTTCATGTGGACATTCTTTTCAACAGCAGCAGAGGACAAATCACTTATCACTTAACAAAAGAGCTTATTTGAACATGGTGGAGAATGAATCTTCGTTTTTGCTGCTGTCACACAGGAAAGGATTTGTGACCAATCAACAGGCTGCAGTGCTTTTTAGCTCCACCATTTAGGGTTGGCCTGGGATGCCCAGCACTCCTTCAGAGGGGTCCCAAAAAGTGGGATGATATGGGTCAGTTTTAGGGTACCTTTTCTCTTTGACAGTGGAAACACCTGTAATAGTTTTCCATACTAAGCTGGACTGATCAGGAATGCTAGGTGGAAATGCAGGTAAAGTTGCCTGATTTAGACAATTAACAATGGGTTCTGAGACAGGAGAAAACCAAAAGGAGCAGTAGATCCTGTGGGACAAACATAAACTGAACAGAGGCAGTCATCAGGTACAAGTTTTCTTATAAATGATTTGATTGATTTGATTTGATTTTTATTATTGTGTCATGCATCTACAATATGCCCAGCCCAACGGGCTTACAAGACACCATTATTCAATAATCAAGTTCAGAGATCATTGTAGACGCTTACAAAAAGAAATAATCTCACAAAAATAAACTATCCTGCCGTTTTTTCCAGGCTCTAGATACAAAAGAGGCCAACTTGTAAATATTATAACTAAACAACCATTTCAGTCTGTCATCGTCAGTACACCAAAACATATCAGGACTTTTAACGTACATTTCATTCATCAGAGGAGCTCTCAACTCATCGTAAAAGGGACAGTACAAAAGAAAATGTGATTCATTCTCAACTTCACCTAATTCACATAATTCACAAAGTCTGTGTTCCTCCTGGATGTTTTTAAATCTGCCAACTTCAAGAGCGAGTGGAAGGATTCCTGTTCTCAACTGAGCAACTAAAGATCTCTGACTTCTTGTTAAATTAGCTGTTACGTAAGACTCATGGCCATAACTGTGTTTGATTTGGATGTATGTTCTTAATTTTGCCTTCTAATTCTACCTATAAAGCTCATGCTGTAATCATAGCTTGTGTTGGCAGTTTGGCAGTGGTAAATAGATAATTAGATCAGATTTCAGGTTATATTTCAACGAACCTTCAAAACACAGTGGGTCCACATCATATTTAACTCACATTAGTCCAACTTATTTGTTTAATAATCTCACTAGAACTACAAAACCAGGATTGTTGAAATAAAGACAATGATGAAAGAATAAATGATGTTGTTAAACTATTTTAAACAAATGGCTTGAGGTAATGGGACCAGAGGAGGAAGTGCAAAACAAAGGAGGGGAAGGCCCTCTCCTGTTTGTTTGTGTTAACATGGTGGAGTTTTTTCTTCACCACGTCATTTGTCAGGTGTCATCTATTGAAGCAATATTCCCAAATGACACATTAGGCTCAGAGGAAGGAATTAGTGTAAATGTCTTCGCTGTACTTTAGGTGTTTTAGAGGAAACTTTCTCATGATACTACACGTGTACCCAAGTGAGAACATGTGCAGGGACATAGTGGAGTTCAAGTCTTGACAGGTGGCACGTGACCACATGAAGAGTTTTGTCTTTGTGAAGCTGGATTGTCATGTTTGGGAAGGAGACACCGGTTCAACGGGACCTTTATATCAACACACCCAGTCTTACAACAATTACAGCGGTTGTTAATGGCAGCATAGAGCTGAATAAGCTTTAGTCACTAAACCTAAGAACAACAGAATTAGTCAGAATAGTTTAATAATATGACAAGTCTGCTAAGGCACAGGAAATGTAATTCATAATAATGTGACAGAGGCAGTAGCCAGGATTGAAGGATTTCTGAAGTTGCTCTGGCCATAAGGTTTTTTTCCTTTAGAGTCGGGCAGGGACTATGTCATTTTGTAGGCCAATCTCAAAATTAGCATCATATCAAATATTTCAATGTGATCTTGTATCACTGAAGCTCTGAGGTGGACAAAAATTCCATAAACTTGCACATTTTGTTCATTATGAAAATCTTACCAAATAAACCTCACTTAACAAATTGTTTTAGATAATATAATCAGTGGAAGTAAAAAGCTATTACCAAGCTATATTGATAATACAACATGGCAATTCACCTTAGGAGCGGCTACCATACCAATCCCACCTTAACCCTCACATTTAACACCATGCTGTAGCCTCATTTGATAATTTCCGTTTAATCTAATGACCTGATCGGGTTGGTGCCCATAGCCCGTACCTATGGTGTATGCATTATTTATCAACTCTCCCAGTTCTATGGGCTCACCAGCGGCCTAGCGCAGTAACACTTACATTGTTCACTTATATCTCTGGGAATGTATAACAGATCATTATGGAGACAAGTGTGGTTGAAAAATCATACTGTTTATCTGTTCAAAAATGTCTCCAGGTCAAAAATATCCCCACCAAAAGTTTTTTTAATACAGCATTAAAAGTTAATGTTTTATTTCAGAAATGTTGTATTTGTGGATCCACAGCAAAAATCCATAGTTTTATCACATTTTCATACATTAAAAAAGTAGCAGTAGTGTTATTCGACCTCTTTTTTGATCCTTAGAGAAAGTGACAACTTCCTGCTGGTCTTATGGATCAAGTATATACACCAATTTTTTTATTCTCTTGTTGTTTTGACAGATGCATCCAATCAGAAGTAGCCAAAGGTCAACAAAAGAAAACATAGTGAACTGTCACTTTCCAAAATAATCAAAAAGAAAGTGTGAGTAATGTTATGTGAAGCTTTGAAACACTTGGGACAGAAATTGCATCAAAGAGTGGCACTAATATTTCTATGAGATTAAAAAAAAACATGTCTGGAGAAACAGGTTAAGGTTATACATGTATGATTGCAAAATGGCAGTACACAGGAGCATTTTATTTTGCAGAATGAAACATATAAATCTCATACGTACAACGGAGCATTAGGGCCTTGTTAAAAAAAAGTATGTATAAAAATAAGTAAAGTTACGAGAATAAAGTTGTTAAGTTACAAAAATATTATTTTAAAGTTACGAGAATAAAGTCGAAAGTTATGAGAATAATCTCATAAAGTTAAAAGAAAAAAGTCAGAAAGTTATGAGAGTAAAATTAATAAATCTATTTGAATTAAGCTAAAAAACAGACTTTATTCGGAAATTTTGTACCAGAAGAACAGCCATAAGGATGAAATGAGAGCATCTTCTTGATTAAGGTATGCTTATTGATCTAAAGTTTAGACAAATAGCCTTCCTAATGACTTTAGTCTTGTAACTTTTTGACTTTATTCTCGTAACTTTGTGAGATTATTTTCATAACTTTTCACATTTATTCTTGTAACTTTTTTTTTTTCTTTTTTATCATGGCCCTAATCCTCCAACGTACATATGCATGTCTTCAACATGGACTTTATTTCAGCTATTTTATCCAAATGGCTATCCTGAAATTCCATAGATTTTGGGACATGGAAGCCTGTAGTGGTAAAATGCTAACTCACTTTGGCTTCAAGGAGTCATTCTTGCACCGCTCTGTAGCTACAAACAAAATCAGTGCACCAAAAAGTCAAAGTCACATTATGTAGTTATTGGTTAAGTGCACTGAAGTGTCTTCACCAGTGTGAGACTTCACCAGTATTAAGAATTGGTTTGGAAATGGCACTAGGCTGACACCAAACTGCTGCCACTCTGCATACCTAACACTAGCTTCCAGTTGCAGGGGATCTTGGCACATTTTGGGGGGCACTACATGTTTATCTGTGTTGCTAATTCCAAGAGTGCATAATCAAGATGATAAGTTGTACCTCATTGAAAAGTTGACTAATTCAGCTTTCTAATGATATAAAATACAACACCAATGGGTATTGTTGAAGGGGGAAATAAAAATAACATTACCAAACTTTTTGTGGAGAATAGTTTCATCACTGCTGCCCAACTAAAACTATTACACTTTCAGCAGAAACATCATATCATGTAAATGTCTTTAAGCTCTTAAACATACCAACAGTTTTAGTCATTAGTAATTAATTATGGTACAGAAACTGAAACATGATATTAGTAATTGCAAATGTGTCACTCACAGCTTCAACCTTTCACACAGCTCTCACAATGCGTTTGAGGTAATGTGCTATTGTTTCTCCAGTGTGCTGAAACCACCCAGGACTTTAATTTGAAGGCTCATACATCAGCACAACACTGGTGTGGCACTCCAGTAGAGCAAGATTAAAGGAGAGCGCGTGCACATTCACACACACCAACACATACAGTGTCAGCTGTGAGAGCTATGACGCACTTGGGGCTCTGTTAATATTGTACAGCAGGCTTTGGCATCTGTGTGAGCGTTCCATTACAGGCATTACATTCCATTACCGTCTCATACTGAGTTCACTGAGCAGCTGTGAGCGCTGAGCTGCTGAAATGAACACACGTTCAAACTCACAACTTGTCTTTGTTCAATAAAACATGTCACCTTTTAAACTTTTGGAAAGGTTGATATAGTGGGGCTGTAATAAGTCCTAAATGTGACAGTGAGTAAGTGTTTTAGCACATCTGGTTCCCTTTGCATCAAATTCGATGGGATATTTGAATGTGTTTTTGTGGATAAATGCTGGGGGTGGGGGCACTGTTCGATATGCCCCCTTGTGCTTTATTGTCCGCTTTTTTGAGTCCTGCCTGATTCAATGTAATCAGGCAGATCTGCCAAGCTCCAATCTACGCCAACTGTGAGCATCCAAAGCGGCATGGCCCAATCAGAGTAGGGCAGGAAGAGGTGGGAGCTACGAATGAGACGACAGCAGGAAGTAACTGTTCACACAGAGATTAGCATAGATGCTAACAGCTTCGTCAACAGTTTTATCAGATGTGGACCACATTTCTTTATTAAATGAAAAACAATTAATTACACTACAACCCTCTAGGAAGTATATTTTTGCTACACTTCGAACATGAGAGTTTAATTTAGAAATTGGCTCACTTCTGTCCTTTAGACTGAGGCAGCTCTACCCACCTACGGCATTATCTGATTGGCCCGTAATGACTGTGATTAACAGAACGATCATCCAATCACCTGCCCAATATGCTTTTGAAAGGGCCTGCCCATTCCCAAACACGTTCTATGGGCTGTTTCCAGGATGGACAAGTGAAACATATGAACGGTCCATCTGGTGTATAAGGTTAATTGCTCTATGTAACTTATTATGATATCAAAAGGGAATGGTCCAGACTTTGAACAG
This sequence comes from Cetoscarus ocellatus, assembly GCA_037902135.1. Taxonomy (NCBI): domain Eukaryota; kingdom Metazoa; phylum Chordata; class Actinopteri; order Labriformes; family Labridae; genus Cetoscarus; species Cetoscarus ocellatus. The sequence goes on from JBAMNC010001987.1 coordinate 61,163, forward strand.
TAGGTGCTTGAAAGAGGTTAAATCATGTTTTTTTAGTTTTACATGCTCTTTAGTGTGCCCTTCATAAAACATGAAAAGTTCAAATTTATTGCAAATGATATATTTCACCCAAAATCAATATATTAAAGTGAGCTCAATTTCACTTAAAACACTTTTATTAATGAAAATTTAAAGAGCCCATAATGTGTTTCTGAGTTTTGAATCCCACTTTTGTCTCCTTTGTGTGATAGAGTGATATTTCAATTCAAAAAACAAAAAGTCTGCTGCATCAAGACCTTTGCCTCCACCCCTCTTTGCGTCCCCAGTAGCTGCCAAAAACGTCTCGCTCCCCAAGCCCTCCAGCATCAAACTGCAGCGTTAAACTGAGCACTTATCATAGAGTGAACCTGTCAACCAATCCCCACATGGGGAAAGAGAACCTTAAAGAGACAGGAGCTCTAACAGAGTGTCTCAGACACATAGAGACCGCAGCACTGTGAGGGGTGGTCTGTATATAAAATACAAGGGGATGTTTATGACCATATTCTAGCCGTAATCAAAAATGGATACATACAACCTGGTTTAAGGCAAAGTATGACCTCTTTATTGGATACACAGGGGGTCTACGCTAATAAAATTACAACTGAGCATGCACATCTGTGGGAATTTTAACAAATACACCATGTATTCATATACCGAGCCATCCCAGGACACCCAATTTTTAAATCAGGGACCATCGGCTACATTTGTTAAACAGCTATTTGTTACTTTGACAGACAAAATAAAACAAAATCATGTAATTATTTTAGTCTGAGATGACACCCATACTGCTGCCTGCAGTAGAGAAAGCAGAGATTTTTTATCTCCTTATTCCAAGACTGTTATTTCCCCATTACTGGGATTGGTGCTTAAATAGTTGCACTCCTGGTGGGATGTTTTCCAATAATGACTGAGAGAGGGATTTCTGTAAAATGGATCAAACATGAAGTCATGTGTGATAAAATTATTTTGAGGGTTGCTTTAGCAGCTATAGAAATAGAAAAAAAGAGATGCCTTTAAAATTATGATAAATGTTGTCCTTAAATTTTCTAAATTTGATTTTAGTCCAGGGAAGCTCCTGGAGGTCCTGATGTGGCCCTGTGGCTTCAAACTGATACCCACTGCTTTATATTGAAAAGTATGAGAGAATACTTGTGATTGGGGGTTGCTAGTATAGTGTAGTGGATTGTAATCATGCACTTTACCACATATTGGCGCTCTCATCTTGTGTGGTGGTCTGGTATTAAATCTGGCCAGAGGCTTTTTAGTTGTGTGTCGTCCCTCACTTTTTACCCCACTTTCCAAGTCTATCCATTGTCTGTCTTTATCAGTAAAGGCCAAAAAGTCCAAGAAACGCTTCAAAAAAGAATATGTGATTTTTAAAGAATGCAGTCAAAAACTGGTGGGTGAAATTAACAGTTTTGAGAGGCACACTGAAACCTTATAAGTTTCATGTTTTCATCAGATTTCTCGACTGAAATGCCGAAAACTGCCAACATTAATCTTTCTGTCCTCCTGCTGTTGTCTCCTTTAAAAAAAATGGATTGAAATGAGCTGCCCCGCTTCATCTTTTTCCACTTTCTCCTCAGCTGTGTGTCTTTATCATAAAATTTAATCTCCTCCTCCGTCCAACAAACCCTCCATGCCTTATCTCTTTCTTTAATGTTTTATCTTTTTCGACAAGGACTTTGCACAACATGCGTAAGTAGAAGTTGGAGAGGAGATCACAGAGAGGGTGTCACTGCGGTTTGTTACATCACAAGCTGGGATCATGACACAGTGTCAGAAGTTGTGTTTCTGTGGAAACTTTGAGGACTAGAGTCAGACGATGCCTGCGTCACTGAGCCTGAATCCTGAACCTTCAACTCCTGTTACATTTGGAATGAGATATCACGCTTTGTCTTTGTTGTTACATGACCATGTGTTGTACACCGGCCTCACGTTTATCTCTGCACTTAGTGGTCTCTTCTTCTGAAACAAAGACAAAGCAGAGTGAGTTTTGTCATTATGACTTAATACCAAAATATCAACTGCACATTGTTCTCAGACTTTTATTTATTTTCTGTTGAGTAATAATCAATGTTTTCTGCATGTAAATGCCCCAAGATGTCAGCATTCAGGGTGTGTATGGGAAGAACCTGGCTAAAGGATACATATAGCAATATAAATACAGGGGTGATGATACTAAATACATCTGGTATTATCACCCCTGTTTTGGAATATTCTGTGACACTGTAGGCAGACTGTCATAGAATTTAAAACTATTGTGTGGACTTATTTTGGACTTTCAAAGGGACGTAAGGATTGGTAAGGCTCAACAAGGTTCACCTGACATGGCACCACCCAGGGAAAAACAAAGCTGATGATGGCAATGCTAAGCTAATACTAATATGATAAACCAGCCAACATTTGACATTATTAGCTTGTCAAAGCTGCCTTCCAGTTCTGAGTGATATGAGAAAATCGCTCAGTCTTGACTAAGTTTATGTGGAAAGACTCAAGGCCTTAATATTTTGAGGAAAACAAGGTCTATTGTTACATGCTGGTTGGAGCCTAGGTGTGTGTTATCTCTAAGTTTTACTTTAACAACAGCAGCACTGAGGCTCTACAGAGCAGTGAGGATAAAAACTGAAGAGAGGCTGAGCACAATGGAGCAGACTGCAATAACTTGCTACACGTGGACATCAGTCTGTGAGTTTTACTCCTGTTTTTATTAAAACTGAAGTGACATGAATATACTGAGATATGTTTCTAATCAAATCTTATACAATTTTGTCTTTTTTTTCCTTTTGGGATGTAATTGCAGAAAAAAAAGTCAAACATTGAATTATTTAAGCATAGCAATACTCAGCATATACTGTAAAGTATGAAGAAGTGCAATAAAATCAAATTAGGAGTCAAGTATCATGATAATATCAAATCATGAGGCCTCTGGCAATTCCCTCCCCAACCATTTATACAAATTTGATCTCACTTGTACTCACTGATGTTTCTGGATTTCTATATAAATTATCCATCAACATAAGCTTACATATCCATGCTTCTTCATACCCATATACTCACCTATGAAGCAGCAGTGTGGGCAACTTTGAATGTCAAGGGCTGAGTGTTTTGCCCAAGAAAACATCAACATGTGATAGCTGGATAACCCTTGTCCCAATTGATGGAAGAGTGTACAACCAAAGTAGACCACGTTTTTTTTCTGCAGTTCTTGTCAAGGTGGGGTTGAAGCCTTGTTGGGGCAGCTGGAAACAATATGTTTTGCAAATTGTACCTGAGACAGAGCATATAGCAAAGCAAATAAACCCAAATTATGCTTCTTTGCTGCTTAATCTATTTGTCATCATTTGGTAGAGCATTATAAATCAACAATATGTTACGATTTTTTTAATGATTATGCCTTCCATGCACTTTGTTACTCAATTTTAGCCCCTTTTTTTACACCAAGGCAGACTAAAAAACTAAAGAAACTAAAGAAAGAAGCACAAAACAGACAAAAAAAAAGCTTCATATTCTTGTCTGGACCATATTATCTTAAGAATTTGCTGTAAGCCAACAAAAAACAGTCCACAGGCCGCCTTGTGATGATAATGATGAAAGGTCAGCAGCTGAATCCTGATGTAATGTTGTATTTTTGAACATTGTTACTCATTACAAAGTCACATTTTCACCTGATTTTTCCTTCAATTACAAACACACAATGGAATAAACCACTGGTTGTTTGTTTGTTGGTGTCACCTGTCTGTCTGTCAGTCTGTCACTTCCTCAGGCTAAAGTCATGAAGTCATCCGCCTGCACTGACGTCAGCTGAGCTCCAAAATGCGGCCAGCAGTCTGCAAGTTCACAAGTCAGTCTTTCACCTCTCAAAACTGCTGGTTACACAAGACTGTACAGATCTTTTGTGTGTGTGTGTATGTGTGTGTGAGTTCTTCTAAGTGGGTCATTTGAGTTTGCACAACCGGACGGAGGGCAGGAAAATGGGTCGAGTATGAGGCTAAGGGTTAGCGTTAGTGGAGCAGATCGTTTGAGACAAGCAGCAATAGTTTGTTCCAGCCCAGCAGTCATGGGGCTCTGCTGATTTGTCAAGGTAATTAACGGCCTCGCCTGAGAGATTTGCCTCTTTTAGTCCTCTCATTTCTCTGCTCTTTTCCCCCGTCCTCTGCTCTTAAACTCTGCGTCACACGCTCACATCTGTGAGCCTTTTCCCGTGTAAATCCTCTGCTCAGTCGTGTCCCAGGAAATTTTACGAGACTTGACACACGCTTTAGAGATGTTCAGTCAGATCACTTTTTGTTTCCCCCTCAGCAGCACAAAGTTATTTCATGACCTCCAGCCAAATGGCAGAAACAAACAGTCTGTTCAGAGGAAGTGAGCGCACATCCTGTTAGCGTCATCATCCTGTGATGCTTTCACTAAAGGGGAAAAAAAGGTAAATTAGTTAACTTAATTGTGTGATGAACCCCTGCTAGGAAAATGCTCGGCCCAGTGGAGGAAACAGGGAAGTTTGAGGGGAATACTCAGGAAGTTTGTTCAGAAATTCCACAGAAGTTTTCTCCTCTACTGAAAACCATCTGTCTGTAAAGAGCAGGGCTGACAATATAAAGCAGAGCAGGCAGTATATTTTAGGGGGAATCAAGTGGGAAAACCCTTTCACTCAGTGACAGTCTGGAGGCATTGACGTAAGCGATGAAAAAAAAACAGAATGGAAGGATGGGAGCTCCCAGAATGGAAAAGAAAGCCAGACAAAACAGAAGCATCATGTACACGGTCTGACTCAAATGCAAAATCAGCATCATAAACCAGAGCTGTGCACCAGAAACAATCTGTTGATGCATTTTGTGATAAAGGAGTGATTGTACTGTATATTAAAATTCAATAAGCAAGGCAATTATTTTGATTTTTAAGATTATTGAAAAAATAAATCATCATTTAAAACAGTGGTTTTGAACTGGTGGTTGGGGCTCATTTGAGTCACAGGCCATGTTTTTTAGTAGTAAAGTTTTTTGTTTGTTTATTCATTTTGTCTTGCCTTTTTGCTCCATTCAAAGTCCTATAACATCTTGGGTCATAACTATGCTATCATATTTCTATAAATAGTGACCAGTGGCCTAATAGTGAAGCAGTCTTGTGTTTTGACCGGAGTCGTGGACCTCTCCAGTAAATGATGGCAGGCTTGCATTCAATACCTGTGGATAATATGCTTTTCCTTTGTGTTTTAGTTTATAACAGTGCAGCTTTTAAAGCCCTAAGAAGGCAGATCAACAAAACTTTTCTTCATATGATATTTATAATCATATATACATACGATGAACAATCTAAAAATCTAATATCTGGTCTTTGCACAGTTATCAAATATCAACAGTTAAAGGTGCAGTGTGTAGAATTTGGCAGCATTTTGCCGAACAGAAACAGTGAATATAGGATATAATGTTTCTATTTGTATGTAAAGTCCGTCAAAATAGGAGTACAATCATCCCCATAAAACGTTTTTTTTTAAATATATATATATAATTAGAAAAAGCTTCAAAAAATGTGCTGGCTGTGTTCATGTAGGCCGACATAACAATCCGCCATGTTGTCTACGGGTGGATTTTAGGGACAAAAGGAACAAAACGCGAATCTGTCCGCCAGTTCTGAAATCTACCTGGAATGCAGGCGAAGAAGAGGAGAGAGGACAACTATTTTTATAATCTATAAAAATAATGGTTACAAACCTTGTCACTTTAGTAAATGATGCCGTGTTTACGATCCCTTTTGGTCGTCACAGGCTTCCGTTGCTCAGCGATGTGACGTTTTGGTTAAGGTTGGGCTCATTCTAGAATCTGAACGATGTCGCTCAAATGCCAAATTCTACACACTGCACCTTTAAGTTTTTGAGGGTGCTCAGAAACTGGATGTAAATTGGGTGGGCTTTAGGCAGTCATTTATGATGTAATAAGTAACTCAGCCAATACAAAAATAAACAATGAGACCCACCCATTTAAAGGCAACAAAACTACTTTACTTCTGCCCAATCAGCCTCTTCACCTCAAGTGACAGATACCATGCCCACACAGCCCTGAGACATCCTATTAACTGTAAAATAAGGTGTTTTAGAACAAGGTTTTCTAATACTTTGATGGTTTTTCTCTCTCAAAATTTCAAGGATGCTTAATGGCAAGTGGAACTTTGGTAATCTGTAAAAATTCTAAATGTGTCATGTTATGTTTCCGGAGGGCTTTAAGCCTTTCAATGTTTACTTAACTTTATGGCCCAGTTTTTCTTTTGTTATGGTAGACACCAACTACCGCTACTCTGCCAAAAAAAACTCCCTTACTATGCAAGTGAATATACACAGCTATACACAGAAGAGCAAGCTGAGGAGATAAACACAGCTATAGAAATGAGTAGAGAAACAGTTAAGAGCCAACGCTGAGTGCTTTTAAGTCAGATAAGATGACAGAGAGAAGCGATTTCACAAAGAGAAGCTGACAGGGCTGTCTTCAGGCACAGTTGCTTAAATTGAGGTTTAATGTAAAAAATGTAATGGGTCAGGGTATAATTAAAGAAAATTTTATAAGTCAGGAAAAAGACTGGAGACTGGTTTCAACCCACAGAGGGTCTTCATTGGGCCATAGTGAAGAACTATCACAGTTGAAGTTAATTTTGAAGGAGTCACATGACCCAGAGGCTGAAAAGATATTTGAAAAGCAGTAGCTCAGGTCAGGTCAGGTCAGGTTTGGGAGCACATGCCAGGTCAGCACCTCACAATTCATCATTCCTGACGACTTGTCTGCACCACCAGCAACATAAACCCTACCTCTTTTGTAGGTGTTTACATTTAATGAAGTTTAAGGCCACAAGGGTGTAAACCCTACATCCCAGGGCCCCAGAGGTAATGGACGCCGACACTTTTCAGCTGCATAACCAACTGCCAACCCGCAGCAGTGCCCCATGTCGCCTCGCATATCCACAGCTACCAAAGTAACCTCCACGTATGTTTCGTTTGGGACTTCACTTGAAAATATATATATATATATATATATATATATATATATATATACACACACACACACACATATATATTTATATGTATATGTATATATATATATATGTATATATAGATATAGATAGATAGATAGATAGATAGATAGATAGATAGATAGATAGATAGATAGATAGATAGATATACCTAGGAAGTAGGTAGGTAGGTATATATCCATTCATTACACACAACAGAGAAAAGAGAGTTTTAACTGAGGATGGAGAGAAACTGCCATCATTTCCCTCACACCATGAGTATTTTAACACCAGTGTATCGTATATCCAGCATGGTTTCGTCATGAAACGCTGTAATTCAACTACAAGACAAAGCACACGTCTTGACCAACTTCAAACTGATCTGTGACACAAAAAATAATGAACTCAGAGTCCAATTGTTGATCCAATGCACAACCATAATGTCAGGATGCACTGCAAATCAATACCACCATGCTCTTAGCATTAGTCAGCAGATATGACAACAAAGAAGTCAAAGATGTGATCATGGCAGACAGGAGACAGGCTCAACAAGTGTGGCTTGATTTTGCATGATATGACAGCAACTGCTCGACATCTTTGTTTGTGTTTGTGTGATTATAAGCCAGGGTGGAAACACAAAACACTCTCTCAAGCTTTTGTTTGTGCTACACAGTATTAAATATTAATTGCACCATATGTTTGACAATATTGACCCTAAAAATCTGTGTTGGCCTCTTTTTTCCCCACAGAAAATCCATAGACATGGATTAGGGACTCTGTAAGAATTTGATCAATAAGTAGAACTGATTGGTAAAGCTGATCATTTCCCATCCCTGTTGCCTGCAGAAAGCTGACACTCAAGGAACTGCTGTTTTTGCCATTTGCTTCATTTTTCAGTCCTGGGAATTGCTGCTTGATGAAATGTTGTGACATTTTAGTGCAACAACATTTCTAACATTGCTAAAAAAAAAAAAAAAAAAAAAAAAAAAAAAAAAAACAGATTTCACAGGAATGCAGCACTCATGCATCCATTTTCCCTCAGCTCGTTTATCTAATCAGATGCGTAAAATCAAACACATGTAATGTTCCAACCATCTGTTTTGATGGCTCTGAAAGTTGTTTTTATTGGCAGTTGAGCAAGCGGCTGTACAGCTGATTGATCTCGCTCACACACCACAGCAGCTTATTAACTCCTGTGTCAGAGCTCAGGTTGCACATCTGTGAAAACAGACACCGTCACGATTACGTAAGTCTGTGACAGGGAGGTCACTGATGGCAGAGACACTGAAATGCATGAGGCAGCACAGAATCAGGTTAATGAAAATCATTTATAAGCACATTAACAACAGTGCTGCTTCTGTAAACGTCAGAGGCAAAAAGGACAAAGAGATTAGCTTAAAACCAGGGTGTCTAGGGCTGAGTGTCTGCTCTTTGTAAAAACGTTATTTTCATTTTCTAAGAATAGTCAGCATCAGTCACAGGACAGGAGAGGTCACCTATGGTACAACTACACACATATCTTATAATTATTTCAGTGAACCATACAGTGTTTTTTCTTATTTTGCGGGATGGATAGGGCCCTAGTGTATGCCCTGGTTTCTAAAGCAAAGTTTTGATGCCCAACAGTGGTGGTCATCTGATCGAGATGCTGTTTCACACTAACCTTGCAGATGGACCTGCCTGATTCATTTTCTGAAATCCTGCAGGTTGATTTTGCCAACCTCCAATGTCCTATGACTTCACTCGGCTAAATGCTTAACAGCCCAATCAGGGAATGGTAAATGGTAAATGGACTTGAGCTTATATAGTGCTTTTCTAGTCTTTGACTACTCAAAGCTGCTTTACACCGCAGGTCACATCTACCCCCATTCACTCTCACATTCACTCACTGATGGTTCAGAGTTTCTATGTTAGTTATCCATCAGTATCGCCTTTTCATGCCCATTTACACGCCACTGACGCAGCAGTGGGAGCAACTTGGGGTCAAGTGTCTTGCCCAAGGACACATTGCCATGTGCCGCCCAGAGCTGGGCTTGAACCTGCAACCTCCCAATCACTGACCAAGCGCACTATCCAGCTGTGCCACCGGCGCCCCAAGAGAGGTGAAGAGAGGCAGGAGCTGCAGATGTGATTTCTTCTTTAAAAGAGGAGCAAAGAATGTCACTTAAAGCTTTTAGTATGGGAAACAATGTTTTTGCTCTTCTCCCAACTGGTTTCGGTAAGAGTTTGATCTACCAACTGGCTCCTCTGGTCATGAAAAAGATGGGAAGGACTCCACACCCCATTGTGATAATGATATGTCTGCTGGTTGCCCACATGGATGATCAAATCAGAGAAGCTGGGAAGCTGGGGATCACTGCTGGGAAACTGGGAGAGAATGTAAAAATCATCTGCGGATGATGGCGGTTAGTCTGTGGTAATCATGGTCACTCAGCAATACCTGGCGAAATATGCTCTTAGAATTACCGGGAGAACTTGGTGGGGATTGTTGCTGATGAGGTTTATATCACATATAAGTGGTTAACGATACATCTGTGTGGTATAACTTAAAATAAGATGGTAGTCTAAGGACTGAAACGTAGTTTAAGCTAACGGCTAACAACAGGGTCGAGCTGCTACATCATATTGTGGCTTGATATGATTGGTCTGTGATGAGTGTGACTGGTAGAACGATCGTCCAATCACCAGCCGCAGTTGTTTTGAAGGTTCAGCCCCTGGATAGATTTTCGAATGGCTATTTCCCAGATGGAAGAGTGAAATATTTCCGTGGTGGATATATGGAACTGTCCGTCTGGCGTGTCAGGTTAGTCTCACACTGACTGTCAGTAAACCTAAAAGAACATGTAAAGGAGAAGATGAGGTCCGACTGAAGGCTCAGCTACAACACTCTTCATTTTTCACACTGGTTCTAGATGTTCTCAGAACATAATTGATTTTTTTGTGGCATAAAAGAATCCACACAGACATTGGAGTTTGGATGCTAAGGACAGGCCGTTGTAGTGAAAATTCTCATGAGCTATGTTTGACCACATCCCCTGAAAAAGATCATGTAGGTTTGGTTTTCCAGTGATGTGCTCTTATGTTTACTGTGGCTGCCAGACATCCTTCATTCTCTGATGCCACATGTGAGCTGAACAAACAGCTGGCAAAGGGAGACTTCCAACTGGAGGAGGGAACATGTCCCTTAGTGACCGCATTAGGTGATCTTTTCAAACAAACTGTTTTAGCACATATTTTCTGAAAGGTGAGGCAAACAACAGAGGGAGATGAGGGACTCTTCTTGTGTTGAAGAGATTGTATCCTGGCCATGGACACATAATTTATATTAAAACCATGAAAGGTTTATATTGGAGAAGTGACTTGAAAGATTTGGCAAAAGGGATGCAAATAGACAATGAACAGAAAGGGTCTCTCAATAGAGCCCTGATGAACACCAGTAGATGAGGATGCTGGGATTTTGAAGATCTAAGTTTGAATAATTATCTCTATCCAGTTGTGGTGCAGGAATGAATACAAAAATTCCTGGTTGCAAATCTTCCAGAGTAAATGGGATTTTGAATTCTGGTTTTGGAAAGGTGCCTGAAAAAAGTTTAGTGGTGAACACGAGCACATGAGATTCTTAATGTTTAATGAGTGATGTTGCCTGCTTTTGAATTTTAAAGCATTGTTCTGTGTTTAAAATGACGGTTGCTAACTAACTGCTACGAAGGATTACAAAAATGTCTGGGACCCGACAGCAAGAACTCTGTTCTCTTAGTAATCAATAATTCACACGTTATTACTACACCCATGAGGACCAACTTGATCAGCTCACTCGGTTATGAGGAAACTCTCAAACAAGAGGTCACAACAAGATGTTATACATAAGAAATGTTGGAACAGCTTCTCAGGTAAACTGCCATGTTTTAGTTCCATTGTAGCTCAATGGTAGCTTTAAGCTCTCGCCAAACAAATTTAAGCTTCAAACATTGTGAAAAGTAAGTTCATTTAAAATTATTACTAAGAGCAGAGCATCTAAGTTTCATAACTTTTTGTTCACCACAGAGCTTATTTATCAGCAATGATCCAAAACACAGTAAAAGAAATCCCATAGGGAAACAGCGCAAAGCTGACTTCCACGTTGGCCTACAAAAGTATGTCATCCCTGTACCAATCTAAAGTGAATCTTATTTCAAGCTGTGCAGAGGCTGGGAGGTTCACCTTCTGTTAATAACTCATGAACAAACTTTGTTGAAGCAGGTCACTGTGGTGCAAAATGGTTTGGACACGTTTTTGCTCAAATCATCAATAATTCAGGGAAGATGAGTAGGCTGAAAAATGTGTGGTGAACTTTACAAAAGAATAGAAAAAAATCAAGCTTTGAACGTAAAATGTGCCTGATACAGGGATTAAAATGGTTATTGTGTGCATATCATGTAATGTGTCCTTCAAAAGCATCATGGTCCAGAGATAATCTGTTAATGGATGTCTGATTTAAAAACATTTTATTCTGTGGCGCCATGACCCTCGGATGGAGTGCTCCGCTGTGTTGCCAGGCAGGCGGCCCTTGCATGTCATAAAGTATTGAAAAGCTGCCACAGCTCCCGGCCTGAGCTTCAGGTTTTGTAACAGAAAAGCCTGACCGTCCCTGGAGAGACACCTACACACGGCCCAGAGAGCGGTGTCTGTCTGGACGAGCTGACACGGCAGCACAGCCTGACTCACAGCAGCTCTACACTCCATCTGATGTACCACCTCTGCCTTTCACTGCACATCAGCATCAAACTGTTCTCAGAGGCACGGCCAACTTTGTGTTCCTGCGTATGTGTGAGTCTGTGTGCCACTGAACTTGTGCACTGTTGGTTCTGCCCCATTAACGTTTCTCTGCAGATTCTCTGTGCACCCTCAGCTGTGTGTTAGATTATTAGCACAGTAAAGGGCTGTTATTACATCCACCCGTCATTTTCACATTTTTAGATTCATGTCTGGCAGCTGGTGGGAGTGTGCTCACTGTACATGAACAAGACTGTCAGTGCATTGCTGTCTGCACTAATACTGTGAGCCAAGATTATATTGAAAACCAATTAAATAAAGACCATGAAATCATATGAATCTTCCTGCTGTATGAGTTTGTGTTACATCTTATAAAAAGTTTGTTTTTCTTCTGAAACAGTAGCATCTCTTTGATAATTATCTTGCACAGATGAGTAAATGTATTAAAAGAACTTAAAACAGACTGAAGTACCTTCTAAAGCAAAAAACTTGATGACAAAAAGTTGCAACATTACTTTAAAAACAGCAGCATAAAAATGCATGCTGGCTCGCTGCTGCCTGCTGGCCATGGCAAAGTGAGCCTGAGGCAGACAGCACATGACCAAGGAAGCTTCCCAGGAGCATTTATAAGATAAAATATATGAAATTTCCATAAAAGTGGAAAATAAAGTTTTTAAATCATTACAATTTTCATTATATTAATGTTTTTGGGGGCCCCAATATTACCTACAATGGTTCCCCATGTTTTCACAAACAGGCAAATTCTTCATTTTTAGTTAACTTAGGACATGTGTCAAAAGCTGTGTTTACATCAAACATGAATTTCAGTTTGTCACGTGATGAAAATACATTGAAAGCGAATGTGTCTGTATCTCATTCATGTTTTGTGGTGCTCTCTTATGATGGACCACCATTATAATCTGGCTACTGCCCACTTTACTAGGTGGGCTAGGGGCTACAATGGAGAAAGATAGCTGCAGTGTTTTAGCTCTGTGTCCAACAGCAGCACCAGAAGGCTCTATGTATACATGAGAGACCCGGTTGATCATTTTTGAGCAGATGTACTTCAGTGCTTTGATGATGTTCAGTAGAAACATCCATCCATCCATCCATTACTTATTTGGTTACTTATTGCTCTTGGGGTCATGGGGGGCTGGAGCCTATCCCAGCTGACACTAGGCGAGAGGCAGGGTACACCCTAAATCGGTCGCCAGCCAATTACAAGGCCACATAGAGAGATGGACAACCAGTCATGTTCACACTCATACCGAAGGCAATTTGTAGTCACCAATCAACCTAATGAGCATGTTTTGGTCTGTGGGAGGAGAGAACCCATGCATGCTCGGTGAGAACATGCAAAGTCCACACAGAAAGCCCCAACTAACCAGGGACTGAACCAGAGACCACCTTGCTGTGAGGCATGTGCACTACCTGCTGCCGTACCACCGCAGTGGAAACAACACTTTCAAATATCCAGACGCACATTTGAGTATGCAGGGGCACAACCGTTCAAAAGAACATCCAAAAGGTGATTGGACGATTGTTCCGTCAATCACATCCATTACTGGCTAATCAGATAATGTAGTAGTCGGGCACTACTGCGGCAGTGTAAAATACAAGCGTAAGCCACTACGTAGAACAAACTGTCATCAAAACATGTTGGAAGTTGAGCAAAATTATTCTTTCTACTGAAGTGCTTTTCGTGTTGTTTTTATTTTAATAAATCAATGTGGTCCAGATCTGATAGAACTGCTGCTGAAGCTGTTAGCATGTATGCTAATCTCTGTGTGAGCAGTCACTCCCTGCTTTCGTCTCATTCGTAGCTGCCATCTCTTTCTGCTGTAAAGGATGCTGACTGGGCCGTGCTGTTTTAGGCTGCTCACAACCAATGAAGATTGGAGCTTAGCAAGATGGATAACGCTCTCACTGGTTTGGCCCAGAATACAACCATGTAGAATCAAGGCACATAATCCATCCTCTTTGCACCCTGTGCCTGGATTTGTGCTAAGAACATGAGACCTCAAAATAGCAAAACATAGACCTACATGCTCCAAACCACCATGCACCACACACTTTAGACAAAGCACTTCACACCATCAATATAGGGCCCCTTGTATTCTTGCTAGCACAACTTAGCTTCATTACTTTTAAATTATTGTCAGGCTAAAAAACATGGGCTACGGGACTTTCCCATCTCTAAAGGTCTCATTTACAGCTCTCTTAAAGGTCAATTAAAGAACAAGTCAAGTGCTTGGATGTAACTCTTGGCTGACATTTGGAAAATGAAAGAAATCAAAACAGAAACCGAGCATTAAACACACAGACTGTGAAGGAAGGCTGTGAGAAAAAAAAGAAACAATAAACACATTTTACCAACCATCACATTTCCCCCCGCTCCCCTCCTGATAAAGTGCAAAGGTTAGTTTCAAACTGGCTTGCTCACCCTGAGGGTCCTGTGTGTGACGCAAGAGAGAAGTTAGAACAAACACTGGCTTTGCCCTTCATTTTTTTTTGCCTTTTTTCTCTCTGGCTCAGTGACTAAATAAGACATTTGACGTGGCTGCCCGTCAAAATTCCAATTCAGACCGTCTTTGCCTCTTTTATTTATTTTCTCAGCAACTACACTGGAAGCCTGATCAAAGCTGGAGAACAGATACGTTGATAGACGACACAAGCAGGGGTCTCTCATGTCAGGAGAAGCCACGCTTGTTATTTACAGTAAATGTTTTGATGAAGGAATGACGCAAATTAAGAAAATTAAAACCAGGACATGTTCCTCTTTTCAGCTGCCCCCTACCTCTACTTCACTCTGTACAAAAACCCTGTGATTCTCCACAATGATCCCCATTGTGCCGTGTTCCTGTGGGTTAAAGAGGCATTTCCTATCAGGAATCAACCTCAAGATCCCAGTGAGTCTTTCTACGTGAGCAGACTAAATGTTTTGAGGGGGAAAAGTCATCTGAGCAAAAAATCAAAGGCTGTTAAAACTCCTGGGGACATTTTAAGTGGTTGTTATAAAACCCCTGGAAAAGCACAGATAAGGTTTTTGCACAGTGAATTAGTTTTACTGTCAGAAATTGTCACAATTGAAAAAGAAAAAACAACCTTTCATGGAATCAATCAACTTTGCACAGTGGCTCTGAGACCTTCATCCTTCTCAGGAGAGACAGCAGCTCACTTTAGCATTATTCACAGTGCCTTTATGCAAATGTGCTGCATCCTGGCTCTGTTATTTTTACACCTCGAGACATTCACATCAATTCCATGAGGCAAGTTATATCTGTGTCAATTCATGCTGCAATACAGCTTGCAAGCCCCTACATATACACAACAGCTGAGACGCTTACTCATGGCGCTTCTGAGTTTGTGTGCATCCCTCTTTCCAATATCACGCCTCTGTTACTGCCTCTGGAGACGGAGCAAAGAGGGGTTCAACTCGTTCCCCCCCTTTCTGGCCCCGCAACTTTCCCAGTGGAGGCAAAGTATCACAGGGGGTAAATATCACGACTTGAGACAGCAGTGTGAAATGGGTTTATATTGCTTGCTTATACACCAAAGCCTCACTCTTTACACCCCCACTATGCAGATTCTGTAGGATCAAGGACCACAACAGATAAGGCCAAATATGTACTCACAATCATATAAACCGCAATTTCCACACAGAGCATATGTCATGGCCTTGCGCTGGTAATCTATTTTCATTGGGAGCCGCTTCAACCCAGCATTAACATCCACACATCCAAAAGTGGAAGACAAGCACAGTAAAGAGTATAAGTAAAGAGTGATGCAAGAAGGAGTCCAAAAACACAAAAACTAGCTGACTTTTTGTCACTTCATGTCCCCAACCCTAAAAGTCTAAGGATTACAGAAATGTTCTTTTTTATTTTGCAAGTTAAAATCATCTGATATTTAACCTCACAAAACAGCTGGATTTGCCAGATTCTGTTTTCTGTCATCAGGCAGATCCATCTTGAAAACTTCAAGCAAAATTGTCAGAAAATGACAGGGCTTTTCAGAGTTGTTTTAAGGACAAATTGCAATCACCCTCCAGTTTTTCTTGAGTTCTGCCCTTCCCAATCACTTTCTATGGGATGTTTGTCAGATGGATGTGAAATACACTGATTAGGCATAATATTGTTAGAAGGTAAGCTGTGTTCAAAATATAATGGAAGAGAAAGAGGACAATGACAGTTAAGTTGGACAAGACCACAGATCTGTCTATTTGTTAAATAACCAGATCACAAATAAAGTTACCCCACTGAGGTCTCTATCCTGGCCATCCACCTCACACAGGAAGTGCAGCGTCAGAAAGAGCCCCGAATTACAGTTGCAGAGATCTGTAGCAAGATTTAAACTCCTCCAAAGGACAAGAATGCCTTCATTCCTTTCTCCTCTCTCTAAGGCCTGGTTGTAACTTACTAGAGACATGTGGAGCCATAAACTCTCTCTTATTTCCCGCCATCTACGACCAACAGACAACTTTGTTGACGCTAAAGATGTATTTATTACCCTGAACTTCCTGGACTAAACAATGATTGGCCGAGACCTGATAAAGTGTTCGAACAGACTACGTTCCCAGAGACTTAAATAATTCTGTTCTACTGCCAGAAGATTCTTCTGTGACACCTAAGATGACTTTTGACCCCTCCTGGGTAGTGGACCCCTCATTGCTGCCCAAGTGTAGAGAACAGATGTTTTTCAGCCAACAGAAAACCTCAACCTTATAAACTCTTTAATGAAACAATGGACACATCGAACAATGTGATGTTTGATTCTGTCATGAAAAATGCATTCTGATGATGTGACTTCTATTTTTCTAACCTTGAAAATGCCCAAGTTACAAATATAATGCAATTGATCTTCTGAAAGCCTCTTCTGATTGTTTAGCCTCTAATGAACCAAAAGCGCCCCTCAGTGGAAGACTGAGGAGAGAACTTTATCCAGGAATGCATCTGTTATATCTGCATTATTGCCTGTTTCTATTGATGAAATGTTTATTAAACATTTTCTATACATTAAGTTTTGGTAGCATAACATCTCAAAGACGTGCAAACTTATATACTTAAGCTTTAACCACATATATGTTGTTTGGTTGTATTTTTAAGAAGAATTTCACGTTTTATTCTTTCTTATCTTTTAGATATGGAATGTTTGATATCAAAATGCTTATCATAAGATTTTCTATTCAGTTGGAGTGTTCCTATTAGGTGGTTATCAAAGTACAACTTAATATTTTGGCCAAATTTAAGTTGATAAAGTCTTTGTTACTCATCTAAGGCCCTCCTCCTCTGAGACCCTCCTTGGAAGTCAAAACCAGAGAGACACATTCCTCTTGCACTCTCTTCTTCTTTGACTTTCATCCCTACACTTTGTTTTTACATTTTCTTCTACGGTCATCCGTATTTCTTTTTGTCAACGTGGCTGTCCAATGTCCTCTCTTATATCTTTTTCTAAGTTTTGTCTAAGTAACGTAACACGCCCGCCGGTTTTCTTGATAAGCCAGTAAGCCATAAGACTACAAAGATTTGTTTCATAGTAAATGGACTTTTGTTATTAATTTTGGAATAATTTTCGTCGGGCCAACGAATAATTAATTTTTGAAATTAATTACGAATCGTTTTTTGTCTAATCAAGACCTCAAAGCTCCAGCTCCAGCTTCACCTTTAACAGAACCTGCTAGTCCAATCTAACACGGCACTTCTCTCCCTTGAAAGCTACGGGACCAGCTCATGTCGGCAAACCCTTTCCCTGGATCCCTCGTGCTGGATTGAGTGTGGACTTCTCAGCCTCCCTTTGGGACGAATCCAAACCAGAATAGTCCTACAAGGCTCTCCAGTAACTCCCGGACCAGTTTGAGATCCGACACCAGAAGCAACGCCATAGTAAGACTGCGGCTCTGAATTCCTACAGATGGGCTTGAGTGTCTTGGTTTAATTCCCCATTAGTTACCCTTGATTTTGCCTTTTTAAAGTAGATTAATTGGTTAAATTAATCCTCCATAACCACTCAATATACTCAAATGTTTCTTGAGGGTTCATAACTTCTTTCCTTATTCACAGCATCATTGATTAGCATGACTCTGACATTTCCTCCTTCTTAAGTGTTTTATTTTATTTCATTTCGTCTTATATATTCATCATATACTTTTAATAAATCACCCTTAAATTTTAAGTTTTGTCCGTTGGTATTCTATTTGGAAGATTAACATCACTGTATGAGAATTCTGTCTTTAGACTTGAGACTGACAAAATTGATAAATTGATAAAGTTTGATTTAATTGATCTATCTGATTTTAATTTAAAATAATTAATAAATCAATTAATGAATTAAATTTTGCCTTTTTTATATAAAAAGGATGGTGCCCCTTTAATTAACGAGAGCAAATGAGATATTAAATGAATATTAATTTCTTTAATTAATGTTAATTAATATCCAGAAAAATAATCGCTACAGATCCTTTTAGGGATCCTGGGCGGAGACATAAAATAATTTGTATCACAAACTGGTCTTCTGATTCTTGACCTCACCTAGTTCTGACTCCCTGGTGACTGCATATTCACAACAGCAGTCCATTGGGTGTACACACAATATGCCTGATTTGTAAGGGAGGGGTAAAGGAGAAGTCTTGATGCCACAGACTTTTAAATGAATCAATGAATTAATCAATATGTATTTTTTCATGTATCTCTTAACAAAACAGACTTGAATTTAGCACAGGACTTTTTGTCCTGTACATAGAAGTACTCTATCGTGAGGAGGACACATGTAAAACACACCAAGAGGCCTATAAAAGTTGATAAAGCAGACGATAACCTCTTTAAACTCCACATCTGTTTGACCTCAGACGGGCTGTTCTATCACAGCTTTAACATTCCTGCAGCATAGCCAATATTTTACCCAAACTAATTTTTTTTAAAAAAAGAAGAAAATATTCAAATTTGAACAAAATACTAAACCAAAAACCAAAAATAAATAAATGTCAAGCTCTGCCATTGGAAGTCATGTATTTAAAGTTCTGAGAAATGAGAAAGATGGCGTCTGCAGCGCCATCTTGCTGTTTCCAAGATGGCGCCACAGATGGCAGCCTCGGCACATCGCTCTCCAGGAATTTGCGTGTTTTTGTTTATTTTCTTTGTGTTTGGACACTCTAGTCCAATCTCTTTCAGCAGAGACGCCCTGCTAACCATCAGGGAGTCCTCTCCGGACACTTTTCCCTCTTTTCTCACAAACCCAGAGAGCTTATTAGAACTTTTGGTTGGAGGAGCAGCAGCTCTGTATGGGACGTGGAGAAGACGCAGGAGAGGTAAGCGGGCCGGCGCACTCGTCAAGCTCAGACAGCAAGGACACCGCGCACCGCTCCCATCCATCCACCTGGTGAACCTCCGCTCCCTGCCTAACTAAATGGACGAGCTGCTTCTCCTCAACGGATCCAGCAAGGATTTTTTACGTTCTGCTGCCCTCTGCTTCACTGAAAGCTGGCTCAGTGAGGCTGTACCTGACGCCGGATTACATCTGCCGGGCTTCTCCCTCCACCGCGCGGACCGCGTCACGGAGCTCTCAGGGAAAACAAAGGGCGGTGGAATATGCTTCTACATAAACGAAGGTTGGTGCACATCTGTCACAGTTCTGTCTTTCATCATAAACTGTAAGCCGTTTTATTCTCTGCGGGAGTTTTCCTCCTTCATCATGGCTGGAGTTTACATCCCTCCCCAAGCCGGGAGGGATGTCTGCTCACGTGAAGCGCTGCAGACTCTCGCTGAACAATTAAACAGCTTTGAAGCTAAACACCCGGACTCACTCTTTATTGTCATGGGGGACTTTAACAGAGCGAGATAAAATCATGAACTCCCAAAATATAAACAGCATATCAGCCGCCCCACCAGAGGCAGCAACACACTGGACCACTGTTACACCGTTATTAAAGCAGCATACCACTCGGTTCCCCGGGCAGCTTTGGGACACTCAGACCACTGTTTGGTCCATCTCATCCCCACTTACAGGCAAAAACTAAAATCTGCAAAGCCTGTGGTGAAGACTGAGGAAATGGACCAGTGAGGCAAAGCAGGATCTACAGGCCTGCTTTGACTGCACAGACTGGAGTGTCTTTGAAGCTGCAAATGACAACTTGGACGACTTGACCGACACTGTGACAGCCTACATCAGTTTCTGCAAGGGCTTATGTGTACCAACTAAAACATTTCGGACTTTCACCAACAACAAGCCATGGTTCACAGACTGCGTCAGCTCCGCCAGGCCAAGGAGGAGACTTACAGGAGTGGGGACAGGGTCATGTACAGGCAGGCCAGAAACACACTGAACAAGGAGATCAGAGCAGCTAAGAGGAGCTACTCTGAGAAGCTGAAGAACCAGTTTTCAGCCAACGACCCTGCTTCAGTGTGGAGGGGCCTGCGAGATATCACCACCTACAAGAGACCCTCCCCCCGCGCCGAGGCAAACAAAGACCTGGCCAACGACCTCAACAACTTCTACTGCAGGTTTGAGAGGGACAACTTCACACCCCACACCCATCCAAGCCCACCTCTCACCCAGACCAGCACTACCACAACAACCCCCGCCACACCTCTACCTGCACTCCAACCTGCCCGGCTGTTCCAGAAACAGAAAACCAGGAAAGCACCAGGCCCAGATGGAGTGTCACCCTCCTGTCTTAAAGCCTGTGCTGATCAGCTGGCCCCAGTCTTCACCAGGATCTTCAACCGCTCCCTGGAGCAGTGTGAAGTCCCCTCTGCCTTTAAGTGCTCCACCATCATCCCAGTCCCCAAGAAAACCTCCATCACAGGACTGAATGACTACGGACCAGTGGCTCTAACGTCTGTGGTCATGAAGTCCTTTGAAAGACTACTGCTGAGCCATCTGCGGTCTGTAACAGGACCCCTGCTGGACCCCCTGCAGTTTGCCTATCGGGCAAACAGGTCGGTGGATGATGCTGTCAATCTTGGACTGCACTACATCCTGCAACATCTCGACAGCCCAGGGAACTACGCGAGGATCCTGTTTGTGGACTTTAGCTCAGCATTTAACACCATCATCCCGGACATCCTCTCCTCCAAACTCTCTCACTTCAACATGTCTCCGTCCATCTGTCAGTGGATTACCAGCTTTCTGACTGACAGGAGACAGCAGGTGAGGCTGGGAAACGTCACCTCAACAACCCGGACTGTCAGCACTGTCGCCCCCCAGGGGTGTGTCCTGTCCCCACTGCTCTTCTCCCTCTATACCAACTACTGCACCTCCAAGCTGTTAAACTCCTGAAGTTTGCAGACGACACTACCATCATCGGCCTGATCCAGGATGGAGACGAATCTGCATACCGGCTGGAGGTTGAGCGGCTGGTGTTTTGGTGCAGCCAGAACAACTTGGAGCTAAACACGCTCAAAACTGTGGAGATGACAGTGGACTTCAGGAGACAGCCTTCGTCACTGCTCCCCCTCACCATCAGCAACAGCCCTGTGTCATCCGTCGAGTCCTTCACGTTCCTGGGAACTACGATCTCTCAGGACCTGAAGTGGGAGATGAACATCCACTGCATCCTGAAAAAGGCTCAGCAGAGGATGTACTTCCTTTGTCAGCTGAAGAGACACGGCCTGCCTCAGGAGCTGCTCATCCAGTTCTACACTGCTGTCATCGAGTCCGTCCTGTGCACCTCCATCACTGTGTGGTTCGGAGCGGCCACACAGCGGGACAGACGCAGACTACAGCGCACAGTTAGGACTGCTGAAAAAATCACTGGAGCCCCCCTGCCCTCCATCCAGGAACTGTACTCCTCCAGAACCAGCAAGAGGGCAGGGAACATCATCAGAGACCCCACTCACCCCGGACGTAACCTGTTCTCCCTCCTCCCCTCTGGCAGGCAATACAGAGCCCTGCGCACAAGGACCTCTAGACTCAAAAACAGTTTCTTCCCTACTGCCATAACTCTTCTAAACAGCTGAATGTGGTACCTATTGCACTGCTAAATGGTCATATATTCACCCTCACTGGCCACTGATCCAATTGCACTACAATGTGTACTCTGCACCAATTGGACATATATTTATTTCTCTGCACAAGTGTACATACATATAGCATATACACATATTTTTCTCTTTTTTTTACTGAGTGTACATATTCTTCTCTATTCAAATTAGGTGTGTATATATATGCATATATATACATATATTTTTCTAGTATGTTTGTGTTTATTTTTGCTGCTGTTATTCCGTGAGCGATACCACCTGCTGAAACCAAATTCCTTGTATGTCACAAACATACTCGGCCAATAAAGATGATTCTGATTCTGATTCTTCTGATAAAGATGGTTCTGATTCTGACATAAGGGGGCTTTTAGTTTGGCACATTATATAAACATGGTAAATACTGAAGGCACTGAAAGTCACTGATAAGACATATAAACTTAAACCAAGCTATCATTAATCCTGTGTGGGTTCTTAATCCACTGATTACCTCTCAGCCACTGGAGGATATTTCTGGTAAGAGTCTTGTCTTTTAAATCCCGTCTTAAAACCCATCTCTTCTCCTTGGCTTTTGACCCCACGTGAGATGTTTATTTTTTATCTTATTTTATTGTTTTTACCTTGTTTTAACTGTACAACTGTTTTATGTCTCTTAGTCTGTTCTTGTATTTTATTTTATTTATTTTTCTGCTTTACAAATAAAATTGGATTGGATTGTCACACGTGTGTTTAACCCTTTGACTTCCAAACTTAGATGTATTTGCAACAAATTCTTTGTTGGTGTGTTCCTTCCTCTTCATTTAGAAACATTTAAGATTTATTTTTCAGATTACCCATTCAGAAAGCAGATATGTTGGTCAACCAGCTGGTTGGCTTGCCTGTTAAGGGTTATCCTGGACTTGAATGGATTTTTTCATCTCTGCAACAAATTTTTTGTTCTCACAGTGAACAAAATTTAGATATTAAGTGGTTGACCCAGTTTTCTGAGGAATCATAGATACACTTTTATCTTCAAATTTATTTCCTTCAACCAAAATTATGATTGTTAGAGGGTCTGGAAATATGTGAAAAGATGTTTTCTTACTCCGACGTTTGCTCTTACTGTTCAATTTCTGAGGAGCTATGCAGCACACTTCCGATTTTCTAGTTTTCAAACAATTATATTTATTCATTGTTTTGTTGATTTTATTGTTGTTTTTATCCTGTACAGTATCCTTGAGTATCTTGAAAGGTGCTTCTAAAACAAAATGTATTATTATTATTATTATTATTATTATTGTTATTATGTACGGCAGTGCCACCCTGTGGATACACAATGGTGTTATAAACGCTATTAATACAGTGGTATGACGGCAAAAAGTTAACCGCATGGTTACAATGCCAGTCAAAGGGTTAAGATCATGTGCATTCACAGTCTTCCATCTCTTGGTAAAGAACATTTAAGTGCCCTGTTATGGTGTAATGGACCTTACAGTTAAATTATGATATTATGACCTTTGATGTGTTTTACATGATTGTTCTTCAGTGCACATGACAAAAGAAGTCTGTAGAGCAGGGGTTTCTCACGCTTTTAAAAGCAGCTGCCTGAAACCCACCCCCTAATAGATTTACTGGTGTGATGTCCTACCATTGTTTCACCAGCAGTTTAAGACCATTTGCTCAGAACAGCAAGCCCAGAGCAGAGCATGGACTGTAGACAGAATGCAGGGTTGTGAAAACATGGCACTGAGCATTGGTAAACTGACCATCACAGGGCATTTCAGCAGACTTATCAGAGTGGAATGAGCTCATGTAGGGAAGGAAACCTCAAAGTAACCAGGATTTTCTGCTGTTGATCAAAAACTCAACCAGTCATTCTCAAAAAACACAAAACAAGACCAGCGTCGGCAAATCTCAGAAACAGGTGATGGGTAGTTGGTGTTGCATTAAAAAGTCTGGTCAGGGCATCCCTGGCTGTTGTACAAAAAGTTTCGGAACTTTGTAAGATGTAATTGAGACATCACTTCCAGCCTGACAGTGGAGGGCTTCAGCCAGACCTGTTTCTGCTCGACACTGGCACACGCACATGCACACACACACTTTCTGTAGATGATTTTTCCCTGTCTCAGCAGCACAAATTGAACCCCAACAGTTACTAAGCCGGTGCACCGCCCTCTGGCAGTGACGGTGGCTTCTCGTCACTAGACTGTTGCCGTAGGGGATGTGACCCAGACTCGGGCCTCCTCTCCCCGACACTGCAGCCAGTGTCAGTAACAGCCCTGTTGGTGCAGCCCATCACACCTCCCGGCCACCATTATCTAACTGACACATGTGGAGTCACTGGGTCATGGTGCCCGTGTTCACAACCCCTTGCCCAGAAAGTAACGCTTGCGTCAGCACTCCAAATGGTTTGAGCTCTGAGCCATTATCATCGCCATCCCTGTCTGGGAAATCAATAGGGTTGAAAATAGCACAGTTCAGTGTTTAATGATGAATACACTGTGTCTGCTGCTGCCTCTGAACTGAACAATAAAGTCTGTCTTGTACTAAGCAGGGTTTGGGTTTGTTTGTGAAGAATATAAAATATTTTAAAGTTACAAGCAAAATCCAACCCCAACTTCAAAGATCAGAGTGTGTAGAACTTCTTTCATGTGAAAGAAAACAGAGGAAAGACACTTCTCAGACTCTTTGGTGGTTATACAGTATAAAGTCCTATATTACAACAATTCCACATTTATTGGTATTATTACAAAAAAGTACCCATTGCCTGTTTACAAACTCCATCAGCATGAGACAATACCTCCTCTACCTCTTTTGCTTGCTCAACTTTTTAGAAAATGTGTGGTCAGTCTGTTTAAAACGTTTCCCCTAATGACATCATTTGGATCCCCTAATGGCCATCACTATGGATCTTCATAACTAAGTAACATGCTTTGTACACATGCGGACAGTGACAAAAAAGTTTAACCCCTTGATGTAAAACTTTATCACTTGCTGCATGGTGACTGTCCTTCTCTTCCCCTGTTCAATCATCACAAAAGTGAACAGAGTTTTTGCACTTCAGGGTCCCCTCACAGTAAGAGGATGAGGTGCGCTCCCTGGATTTGCATCTATAAAATATACATTTGAATGTTTGTAGACATAGTTTGTTTACTTAAACAGTAATTCATGAGCCCAGCTGTGAGTGACCGGACTTTGCTAATGTGTGGATGGGGCTTTCGTGGCTTTATTGTGGACATGAGACCAAATACAGTGCATTTCCTCATATTCGTCTGCTAGAGGAAGTGCTTCAGCATTTTGGATATGCTTCCCTCTCTGTATGAAATGTCACTTATACTCCTGCTCTTGTTATCTGTCGAGTGAAGTTTAGCCAACATTTCTGCTTCTGTCTGCTACAGCCCACTTCTCAAAACTTTGTGTACATGCTGAGTGACAAATGAGGTGATGCCATGGCAACACATCAGGTCTTTAATGATGGTAGAACTTTTATGATCAGCTGTATTTTCATTGAGGTTTAATCTTAAAATTTTAATGGATCTGTTATGAAATAAAAAGTGGAGCGGAAACTCATGCCCACGAATCATGACAATTTTAAATGGTTTCAGTTCCCAAACCTACAGTTACTGATAAACTTACTGTGCTCAAGGAGGATTCAGACAGCAAGCGGCCTAAGATGGAGCCTTGGGGCACCCAGCAAGTGGGTGGGGGCCATCTGATAAAAGAGAAAAACCTATTAAAAAGAGAAGACATAAACTATTTCAAAGCCATATCAGAGTGCCACA
This sequence comes from Cetoscarus ocellatus, assembly GCA_037902135.1. Lineage (NCBI taxonomy): Eukaryota > Metazoa > Chordata > Actinopteri > Labriformes > Labridae > Cetoscarus > Cetoscarus ocellatus. Next base: position 86,667 of record JBAMNC010001987.1, read on the forward strand.
GAAAAGACTTGTTTTGTACTACGAAGTTTGTTTATTTGTTTACACTTCAAAGCCAAAGTTGTAATTCCAAAACAGATTACAAACTGTTGACAACAATCTATCCACTGTGTGAAGTCCTAATCTTAGACCAAGGAGCATTAAAACAGAATGGAGACCTGAGTCTGCAGTCAACATTAGGTCATTATGAGCTTTACAAGGGTAATATCTGTTCAATAGAATGAATGAAAATCTGGCAAGAACTGGTTAAAGATTACGCTTTCATTCATTTATTATGTCATTTGTGAGGAACATACTTTTTTCAGTTTTTTGACAGAAACAGAAGCTTGGTTATCAGAAATCACTTAAGATATTAAGATGGAAGGATGATTGAAAGAAAGGGATAGACAGAGGCAGGGACAACACCAGTAGATTAAAGGGATAGTTTAGTATTTTTGAAGTGGGGTTGTATGAGCTCCATATAGCCACTAAGTGCATTAGATGCAGTAGAAAGTTCTCTCCTCTCCCTCAGTAAGCCTCAGTCTGTAAGAGTCTGTTACACAGAACTAGCCACAAACAGGGAAGTAATGTACCAAGCAGGGATATTTTCTCCACCTACAAGAACTCCCATCAAAAAATAATACCACAGTTTGAGAGGACGCTACCTATAAATGTTTCATTAACTTTTCTGAAATATAAAGTTTATCTGGAACTAACTGAGTAACGTCATGTATTACTCCGCGCAGCGCTGCCGCAAGCCACTGAATCACTTCACCTCCCTCTCAGCTGTTGTAAACCTAACAAGCTAGCAGCTTCAGACACCAGTTGTAGCCTTGTGTAAATTTAAACAAGTACTGTAATTCTTTTATTCTGACTCTTAGCGGTGTGAGGACAATACAACGTAGGAAATTGAAAATGAGTGATTATGACAGCGATGATGAAGCTCCATTCACTTTGGAGCCAAGAGGATATCTGTATGAACTGGAGTTCACAGAGGAAGAGCTGCTGTAGATGGAGACCGAACAGGCCTTATCCCGAGTGCTACTGCTGGATCTGTCTGAGTCAGAGGATACTGGTGACTCTCACACTGTCTGTATCACTTATCAAACAGACTTTCCTGCTTTTCTGAATCCCCGAGTTTTGCGGACATTCTTCAATTTCCGGAAAACCGGAAAAAATGTCCCAAACCTGAAGGACCCAATGACAGTTTATCCTCAAAGTAAGTAATAATGATCTGTCAGAGACAAACAAGCAGAGTAGAGGAGGCTGTTTACCATAACATTTCAGACTACCTGTGTGTGTGTGTCTCTCTCTCTCTCACACACACAACCATTACTGTTGTGTATTGAGAGGGGTTGCGTGTATTAGCATTGCGCGGCTAGTGGCAGCGCTGCGCGGAGGAATACGCGACGTGAGTCGGTTAGTTCCAGATAAACATTATATTTCCAATAAGTTAATGCACTTAAAAAACATTTATAGGTAGCGTACTCTTAAACTGTGGTATTATTTTTTGATGGGAGTTCTTGTAGGTGGAGAAAATACCCTTTGTGCTTGGTACATTACTTCCCTGTTTGTGGCTCATTTTGTGTAACAGACTCTTACAGACTGTGGCTTACTGAGGGAGAGGAGAGAACGCTCTACTGCATCTAATGTACTTAGTGGCTGCTCATACAACCCCACTTCAAAAGTACTGAACTATCCCTTTCAGAGCAATTCGTGCTGACTTAAATGTCAGCCTACTGCGAGACATCTGCAGTGAATTTTTTAATCTTTCCATCTCTGAGACATTTGCTGCTAATTTCAGTCCACCTAGAATATTTTTGTACTACTGCATGTAAAACTTCGACTCTTTCCCACAATCAAGTTAAAGATATTTTTCCCAGGAACATCTGGACTATCAAAATATTTATGCTCTCATGATGTGAAACTGATGTATTAAAAGTTTTATGGCGATTAAGATAAAACAAAAATCCATCCATCATCTACACCATTTATCCCTTTAGGGGTCATGGAGGGCTGGAGCCTATCCCAGCTGACATTGGGCGATCGCTAGCCGATTGAAGGGCCACATAAAGAGACGGGGAACCATTCAGGCTCACACCTAACGGCAATAAATCTGATTAGCATGTCTTTGGTCTGTGGGAGGAAGTCTGGAGAGAATCCATGCATGCACAGGGAGAACATGCAAGCATGTGGGCGTCCTGACGAGTTCTTCACTATTTAAACAGAGAATGAGGAAGGATTGAAGAGAAGTAGACCAGGGTTGTTGTTGAAATTGTTTCCCACAAAACATCCTCAGGAACAATATTCTAAAAGATGTCTGTCTCTGTTATCCAGGTCATGGTAGCCCAAAGCTTGCTCAAGTCCAGCTACCCCTGTTGGGTTTTGAAATATACAGGGAACATGTTTACATTGTCAGGTTTGTCAGTTTAAACCGTACAGTCGATAGATTAAACACTGTGGAGGATGTTGCATACAGCCTCTGCGTGCTTGACCTCAGGCTGCACGTGTTGCTGGTGGAGTGGTGTGCCAGCATTCAGGGTCGTGCACAGATGTTTAACAGAGTTCAACTGTCCCGTGTAAAGTCACGAACCAGTCTGCTGTTTGAATTGTTTGTCTCACTGAGAATAAAGAGTTTGGATTCAGATCACACAGTAAAAATGTCGCTGTAAACATCTGAACAGTTATACTACTGTATTTCAATTTACAGCTTATTTACTTTATTTTTAATAACAATATTTCTTATTTATTTTAATTCAAAGTGTCATTATAATATTTAGATGTACACCATAATGAATCATTACTGTGTTTTAAAGAGCAGCATACTGACTGTAGTTTGCTTGAAATTATGGTATACTTTCTGTATTTTCACTGACATCTTTATCACTATTTTAATGATTTTCCACTAGCAATTTATAAATTAGTACACAAAAAAGTCACAAATAATTTTTAATCCAATAAATGACTTTTACACAAACATCTGTCTCATCCATAAATGTGTTTTATTTGCTCTTAAAAGTAATTGAATATGTGCAAATAAAAACTTCACCAAGATTGCCATTTACAGCGACTTACTGTATGTTCATTTTTTCAAACCTTTATATAACTAGGAGCATTCCCATTGAGATACAAAAAGCCTTTTCACAAGGGAGTCCTTACCAAGATGTTTCACACAAATAACAAAAAACAAGTCAGACAAGAGAAGATTTCAATGCTCTAGTTTCAGGCAACTCTGAATGTCAGACCAAGATGAAGCAAAAAACATTAAAAGCTCTTTTACCAAAGACAGAACAATTTTTTTGAGTCGGCAAAGAGCATAAGTAAAAAGGCAGTTCATGTTATAAAGCCTTACATGAAAGATGTACCAATGTCCCATCCGTCTGTCATAGACTAGCCAACTCTCTCGTACAAGACACAATGATGTGTGCAAAAACCCAGACCAGAGACAAGACGCAGGGCAGCATGATCAACAGAGTCCAACATTTTCCATGAGGGTAATGTAGCATGCATATAAAGAATATCTACGTAATCAATTACAGACAGAAATGTCTGAATCAGTCTCCTCCTTGCATGTGTAGACCTTTATACTGTAAGTAACTGCAGAAATACTGTTAAGGTTACAAATCAAAGTGCAGAGTTGTTTTTGTTTTGCATTGCTGTTAATGTTTTACTCCACACCCCTATGGCAGGGACATGCAATGTAGCTCAATACAAAACACACACACACTTGACCCTTCAACTCTTTTGCTTTATCAAGTAAACAGGAGCACTGAGGGGAATTGTGAGTCTAGGAGCAAAGGTGGAGCTGGATTGTTTTCAACAGATCATTGAAAAAAGGACATATATATATCTCAGATGTATTTTTAAAGAGTTGTGTTACTGAACAGACAATGCAAGCCTCAAGGTCCTTGTCTGTGAACAATTAGATGTGTTTTGAGAGGGCCTGGCTATTGTAGAGGCAACACAGATCCCCAGACACTTAAGCCAGCAAGCTGTGGCTTGTTTTTAACAATGGCGTAAGGTAATACGTCTCATTGAATTTTAGGTCGCTCTCTCACCAGAACTTTAAGAGTTAAAAAGACAACACTGATAATCGGTAGCAGACTGGCTAACTTTCAGCTTTGAGCCTTTGTTTGAGCCAACAACACATTAAAACAACATATTTAGACTTCTCTTCTCTGTGCTAGCCTGTGGTGGCATTTTGTGTCTGCCTTCAGTTTTGCTTTGTTTTGCCTCCCGCTAATGCCTTGGTATCATCTGTGCGGATTGTAAAAGCAATTCCACATTTAGCATTAAACACATTTATAGCCAATATTTTTTCATTGATAGAAAAAAGTATTCAAATCATTATTTTCTAAAATAGCGCCTTTCACAAAATATAGCCTGACACACCAGATGGACCATTCAATATATTTCACCTGTCCATCTGGGCAACAGAAAGTGTTTGGAAATGGGCAGAACCTCTCAAATGCATATCCAGCAGGTAATTGGATGATTGTTCTGTCAATCACATCCATGACAGGGCAAATCAGATAACGTTGTAGGTGGGCACTACTGCCACCATGTAAAATACAAAATGTAAGCCACTACATGGATTAAAACTCTCTCGAAAACCTGTCAGAAGTGAAGTGGAAATATCATTTTTTATCAAGAAGTGCTTTCAATGCTTATGTTTGTTTTCATTTAATAGAGAATTTTGGTCATGATCTGATAAAACTGCTACTGATGCTGTTAGCACCCATGCTAATCTCCATACAAGCAGTCATTTCCTGCTGTCATCACGCTCCTGTCTCCCACCCTTTCCTGCTCTAAAGGACTCTGATTGGGCCGTGCTGTTGTAGGTTGGCGCTTGGCAAGATGGATGTGCCTGATTACAGACATTAACTGAGGCAGATCCAACTGCTGCACAAGGTTACACAAAATATACTTCTCAAAAAAGTTTGGAAACTTTATTTTAGTCGATCATTGCTCCTCTTAAGTAACACTATTTTTTATTGTATTTTATATTGTTGGAAAGCCTAAGTAGCCAAGGGAAAACTTATAAGGATTGTGCATTTGTGGAAAGAGCGACACAGATAAATGTGTGGGTAGTACCCGAAAAAAGTGCCAAAATCCACCCGTCCCCTGGAAGCAAGTCGACAGCTCCTCAGTGAAGCAAGGGTGAGGAACCAGTCTTCGTGGGGTTTTGTCTTCCTGGGACGCCCACCTCACTGTCTCTGAAATCACCAGTCTCATGCTCGTAATTTCCTGCTAGTTGTCTATTTGCTGACCTCAACCAATCAACTACAGGTAATGAAGTGGCATTTAACTTCTATAAAGTTGGAGTGACTACCAGAGTGATGTCCTGCCTGCAAATTAAGCCTATTGGCTCAGGGGATAGGAAGCCCATTGCAGAGCAGAAAGTTGTTGACAACATGGTGCCAAGCAGTACTGAACTGACCAGTTACCACAAAGTAGACTGGACTGGACTGAACCCTTGTGGGGAAGGGAACCTTGTAGGGGTAGGAGTTCCAACAGAGCATCTCAGAGAGAATAGACCTGGATCAGGGGTACTTGCCATTTTCCTGCCTACGCTTTAATGCAGTTCCCCATAATTTGTGTTTTTAGTCTCTGTATGTGTACCAAAGCCCAAAATATCACGAATAAAATACATTTTCTTAATTATCTGCCTGTGTGTGATCAAGGTCATGAGTGCAACATGTCAGTAAAGGACACAGATGCCCATTATGATGTAAAGTCAATATGTATTATCATAAATATATATTTGTTAAAGTTATCCAAAATTCTCTGTCGAGGTAATGGTGCTTTATATCGTGCATAACACTAAATGACACTTGCATTCAGGCACTGAATGTGAGTGTTTTAACATGTTTGACTTCACTGTGTCCATTTTTTTACTTTGTCCTTTAATTTTTGGTTGTAGATTTTTTTCATTCTGGCTGCAGATCTGTTAAAAACATGTCCCTCCTCTGCCTGTGACGATAAAGAAATAAGAAGACTACTTAAATCCACCCTCCTTGATTAGGTTATTTAAGCTTTAATTAACCTTTCACTTTGTAATAGCTCTTATTAGCTGAAAAAGGCATAGGAAGTCTGTGAGAGAACTGGATTTGCGTCATAGTTAAATTATAAATGCAGCCCTTGTTTCCATTGCCCGTCATGAGCCGGTAGTGATTTGTGGCACCTTGAATGAACTGCACATTATGATAAATGGTCTAATTTTCTCTTTGCGTCAAGAAGCCGTCAGATCAGCGTGTACTTAACCTAAAAAAACCTGATCACAGACTATCTGAGGACAGCTTTCTACATGTAGTCTGGTATTAGGTATGTAAATGCATTGTAAAGGGGAGTTAAGGTAAAGGTGATGGAAAACAAGGAAAACGACATGATCATTCACTGTTATGTACAAAATAAGAAAATATTACCTCGGCAGATAGAGAATTTTGGCCCACTTTGATAAATGTATGTATGATAACACATATTGACTTTATATCATAATGGACATCTGTGTTCTTTACTGACATGTTGCACTCATGGCCTTGATCATACATAGGCAGATAATTTAATTTTTCATGATATTTTGGGCTTTGGTACACATACAGGGACTAAAAACACAAATTACTGGGAACTGCATTAAAGCGTAGGCAGGAAAATGGCAAGTACCCCCGATCCAGGTCTATTCTCTCTGTCTGAGATGCTCTGTTCGAACTCCTACCCTTACAAGGTTCCCTTCCCCACAAGGGTCCAGTCCAGTCCAGTCTACTTTGTGGTAACCGGTCAGTTCAGTACTGCTTGGCACCATGTTGTCAACAACTCTGCTGTCAATGTACCATCTCTGCTATGCAATATGCTTAATATCTGGGCAGGACATCCTTTTGGTAGGTCAATTTGGGGGAGGCCAGGGAAGCAAGACATTTTAGGCAGCTACTGATGCTGTTAAAAGGAGGAGAGGGAGACTTCCAGATGCTGCAGACTTTTGTCCTCTGTCATTCAGAGGAGACATGTAAGGCACACTGAAGGACATACAAAATTTTTAAAAGCATAACATAGGCTCTTTGAATGTTTAAGACTTGCTGCAAAAACACTGAAAGTTTCAGTACACTGTGGAAAAGCTCATTGTACAGCTAATATACACATTCATAGCCTGGATAGTTCTTGTATTGAATTACTCTAACTGTACACGGGGTTAGTTTTTTGTGTCTAGATCAACACATTGTTAGGAACATAATTGAGGTGGGTGCAGGCATGCGCTGTGATGCTGTTGGAAGATGGCCTTTAGTCCCCCCTCCACTCAGCCTCATTGTTGGTAGGTTGATCCATAGTTAGATTGAGAAAGTGTTTGTAGTCTGGAAGAATTAACAGAAAAGCCTTAGAAAAAAACTTTTGATAACCAAACAGCTGACATCAGTCTGACTTTGTCCAGTTTTTTCTACAGTTGATGCAGTCTAGGCAGAAAGTCAGATACAGAAAAAGCAAACAGCATTTGGTACATTTCAAAATAAAACACCATGTTCATTCATTCATCCCCTTACTAAACCGCCATAATCCAGGAAGCAAATTAAAAAAAAAGCCTTGGACAGGTAAGGTTTCAGGGGGTTTGTATGTTGTTCACTATAACCCTGCGTGAACTTGAGATGTCACAATCCAGCGGCTCTGGGCTTTGCTCCAGAAACATAACCGACTGAGTGAAGGTACATGCCAACCAACGAAGCATAAGTCCTGGCGGTTTTAAAGGTGGACTTGATGAACAGGTTAGACAGAAAACTAAGTATAACGCAGCACACAGGTGCACGATTGAAGTCTAGATTGATAATGATGTTTGTTATGTAAAAGATAAATTCCTGTCCATACAGGACATTTGTCTTCTGTGCTTCATTGTAAAACTGAAATAGTTTCACTGCTTTTAAAGCTGCAGTGAGCAACTTTTCTTATGGATTTATGTGCCCCCTTTTGGAACAGTCAGCACATTTTGTGTCATTGCTGATGTTCTAAATTTGCAGTGCAGGAGGATTTGTGTGATTCAGTGTCAGACAGAACCATGTTGCCAAGTTCCAATTTAGTGTGTGGCCCTATCAGCGAGTCGACAGCAGAAAGTGAAAGCATGTACAGAGATTAGCATAGAAGCTAACAGCTTCAGTAGCGGTTTTATTAGATCTGGACTGAATTTCTTTATTAAATGAAAAACAAACATCAACACTGAAAGCACTACTCCATAGAAATGATATTTTCACTCCACTTGTGACATGTTTTGGCTAGAGCTTCCTCCATGTAGTGGCTTATGTTTTGTATTTTACATGGTGGCATTAGAGCCCACCTACTACATTATCTGAAAGACCCATAATGAATGTGATTGATGGAACAGCCGTCCAATCACCAAACAGATATGTTTGTGGGAAGGTTCTGCCCATCCCAAACTCTTTCTATAGACTGTTGCCCAGATGGACTAGTGAAATATACTGAACGGTCCATCCGGTGTCAGGTTTCTGATGTTCCTTCTTTTGCATAATCTCATCTGCTGTCTTTTAACTGTCAGATACTTAATATACTCTGAATTTTGCTGTAAAAAATAAGTATGTCAATCACTGCATCATGTTATTAATCTCACTCCGTCTGCCTACAAACCCAACACATTCAAAATAGCTTACTTGTTATGGTCTCTTATGCTTTTTTGAGTCATAAATGAGCATAAATATTTATTCAATTTTGTTTTGAAACCAAATAAAAAGTCCTCATCAAGGCTTCAGAGGAAAATACCTTCCTGACTCAGACAAAAGGGAACAACAAAACTGGAAACAACTTATTGAAGACTCTCACATTAACAAAATAAATTTTATTTAATAATTGCATTAATATGTAACAGACAAACAGCCTGACTATGTTTTGTACACTTACATAATATGCTAATTATACAAAATCGACCGATGAGCAATGGTCTTTTTTTTTTTTTTTTTACAGAAAATACCACAAGTTTATTAAAGCAGAACAAATGTGACTCACTGAATCAGTGAAATGTTTGACTTAATCATCTCAAAACATGGCATTGCTTTTTAATGAAATGAGCAGCTTCCTGTGGAGTTTAATGAAACACTTGCCTCAAAGCTGTATAATGAAATAGACTAATAATGTCTCAAGAACATGCAGTCTTTGGCTTTCTCAATTTCAAGATAGTTTGTAGCCCAAGCTTTGACTAAAAAAAGGAAATGACAATTCACTGAGGCTTATATGTACTACATAAAGGGAAACATAAAGGATTTTTTGAAGCATTGTTGCCCAAGCCCCATGGCCAGATCTCCCAAATAGCTGGCATGGGTGCTCGGCAATAAAAAGCAGTAAATGATGCCACTGAAATCCTTGTAATTACACCAAAAACTACGTTGGCACAACTTAAAAATACAGTAAGAAAAGTTCAGTTTTTCTTGACAAAGCCTTTTAATTTAGAACTTTTGTGTGATGTGACACAGGGTTTACGCATGGTAGTTGATATCAGAACCCTCTGATCACTTTTGGTAAAGAAAGGATAATGTGTAAAATTAGTTGATTGTATCATAACAAATATTCTGTCATATAAATGATCAGTAAAGATTAATCACAATAGAAACTGATCACAACAAGAAGGTTGCACTCTTAGCCCACTTAGTGCCATCATGGTGTTCCTCAGGGGTCAGTTCTAGGGCCTCTATTGATACTTGATGTAACTAGAGGAAAAATATTTTGTTATAGGTTAAACCAGGGGTGTCTAAACGGAGGGCCAACTGTGATCAATTTTGATTGGCCCACTGCACAGTCTAAAAGTAACATAAATATGGCCTGCATTAAAACTTTAATCCTGTGCTTGACTGGTGAATGAAGTCAATGGATTAAGCAGCCAAAAAATGCAAATCAAGCTCAATTTCTGTACCATCTTCATTGCATTCAGGTTTGGTTCCAAAAGGAAATTTCACTATTTATCTTTCAGCTTAAACATTCCCATACAGTGAAACAGTTTTGAGACATTTCCTTCTGTTTTGTGTCTGAATGTTGAGATGACTGTCAGCATCTCTCCTCTGCTGCATGTAGCTTTGCTCTCATCCTTTAAAGAGTGGATGTCAGGGCCAACAAAGGTCACCTTAAATTTGATTGGCCACCCCAAAGTCCACCACTTTGATGGACCAAAGGTGCATGAAATCAAGTGTTCCAGTCATTCTTGTACTGCTCTCTGCATGGCTCTTGATGAAAAAACATCTGGACTCCCCTGGATTAAAGAATGTGAAGTTCTTCAGTAGCAGTAAAACACAGTTGTTTGGGGTGGCAGTCGTTCAGTTTGTATGGGGTCACTGACTCGAGTTCCTGCCTCTATAATGGGAATTGATCTGGTGGCCTGAGAGGTTCCAGGTCATCCTTTGCACTACCAAAGTTTCTTTGAGCAAGACAGGGAATTGTACTTGATGGCAGAATAAATGTTGTTGATGTTTTAAGGATTAAATAAAAGATAATTCACCGGTGAAAACATCTGAGGCAAATTTGTGATTTTTGATACATTTTATTAAAACCTGCTGATGTTATGGAGATGAAATAAATATACAGACGGACATGTTTGAATAGTTTGAATACTGTGTTAATGGACACAATGTACAAAAAACACCTCAAATTTCCTTTTTGACCCAACACCTCCCTTAATGCAGTGTAATTGCACTGCCCTCTGCTGGTCAAATGCGTGGGTCCTCTCAGGCAACTCTGGCTTACCCCCACAGATCATAAAAACAACTAATGCTTAATGCCAGCGGGAATAGGCTCCAGCACCCCGGAACTCTGGGATAAGAGGCATATATAAAGGGTGGATGGTCAAAACAAATCCCCCCATGTATACGTGGGTTTTATCCAGGTACTGTACAAAATATAATGTTTCCTCAAATGGATGAAAAATGTTTGTTAGTTTAGTTGATGACTCTAAATTGCCCTTCTTGTGTAAGTGTGTGAGTGAATAGCTGTCTATATACAGTATGTCAGCTCTGTAATTGGCTGGCCACCAGTCTAGGATGTACCTTGCCTCTTGCTCATGCAGTGTCAGCTGGGATAACCCATTATTGGCCCTGTAAGGAATAAGTTAGTTCCTTTTAAACTCTTAAAAAAATAATGGATTAACTGATACAAGTAGATTCTGAAATTTCCTTCTGCAAGAACTTAAATTTATTGAAATAAAAAGTCATGGTTAATCCTGGGAATATACTGAATATACCGTGCCTGTGCAGGTTTTCTCCAGGCACTCTGGTTTCCTCCAATGGATTTAAAACATGCTCATTATGGTCGGTTGGTGACTTTAAATTGCCTGTGGTTATGAGTGAGTGTGTGAATGGTTGTCTGTCTCTGGAAGTGACCCTGTGATACGCTGGGGACCGGTTAAAGGTGTACCCTGCTTCTCATGCAATATCAGTTGGGTAGGGTCCAGCCCCCCACAACCCCAAAAAAGATAAGTGGAATAGATGATGAACAGCTGCTCAATACTCTTGTTTTATGTTGTCCTGCAAAAAAGTCTGCAAAGTCTCATTCACTCAACATTGTCTTTAATTGTTTTACTGTGGCTGCAATGAGGGCCACTATATTATTTATAGATGATATAATGAAACATAAAACATAGATTTAATTTCAGAATTCACACTCTACACGACAAAAAATAACTCACAACCATAACAAACCTAAACATATTTAGCTGTAAGACAAAATACTTGGTTCTGATTTATCCAGGAGACGAGTGATTCCTCCTGGGGAACAAACAGCATCAACAAACATGTTGTTTTCTACAGAGAGCATTCAGATGAGGAGCGACTCTGCCTCTTGTCTGAGCTGACGAAGTTGAGGAGGTCGATCACTGTCACAACACCAAACACCAGCGGCCCCTGGCAAGCTGATCCATCAGCATTATCTGGGGAAAGATGGAAAATAAATGATTTTTGAAGGAACACAAGGTACAAGGGGCCATAATGAAAAGATTGGCACTCAGTCAGGGGACTCCTCACCCAGTAGTATCCCAATACATTTCTGAAAAGTTACATAAACTACTAGGGTGCTCATAAGGGGGGAGACGGGTTAAAGCTTCTAGGGCCCAGAGTCATGCAGGGGCAACAAAGAGTGAGCAAAAAATACAAATACAAATGTATTCATTTTTTTCTGTTGCCTCTTTAAAAACTCTAGCCTCCAATTTTTTTTAAACTGACACATACCTTCAATTTACTTATGCCTAAGGGCAAGCAGTTTAGCAAACCATGTATACATTCAATAAAAGATGACAGACAGGATATGTCAGAGACAGTGTTTAAATGATGCATTAACAAAGATGTTTAATGGATCTGACACCCTGGTGTGGCCCCCAGAGAAAACAAAACCCCACAAAAACAGTCAAATATGACTATGTTGCTTAGAACTTGACTTTTGGGTTAGTAATGGCCATGTGCACAGACATACTAGAACTAATCTGGGGCCCCTTCATGGGATTTTTAAAAGTCCTGTCTTTAGGCAGCCTTGATAACAGTCACTATAATGGAAATGCTAAACTAATATAAAAAAGCTGCTGCCCTCACTGAAAGCAATGCAGAAATGTAGGCAAAACAAAATGGAAAATAAAAAACCCTGATGTTCCTGGAGAGTCCACTTGAGGCTGGCTGCAAACACCCTGTCCCATTTTCATTTTTACAACAGAAATAAACATGTTAAAGGCCTGGTTCACAGTCTGGTGATTACAGAAATCCTTTTTATTAGCTGCAACATTTCAAGCTAGCGTATTCCTTGCAGAGGATCTTTAAGATGAATTCTAAAATATAGAAATGAAAATAATCTGCTGAAGGGGCACCGTGCAGGAAAAGTTTGGTAACAATGCTGTATACATTAATTACACATTAAAATGAGCAAAAAGAGATCAAAACTAATTCTCAAGACTTGCTTACACTGGATCTGATCGTGCACCACCAGAGCGTAGTTGTCAGTTTCGAGGATACGGGATAGTTTCCCCAGGGTGTCACTGAGGTGCACCTAAAAGTACACATAGACCAATACACAAGTCATGCTGACATGTTGATCTATACAAATGTCTGTGAGCTCTGACCAAGCAGTGTGTTTCCTCTGACTGACCTGTTTGTAGTTCTTAGAGAGGACCTTACAGACGGCATCTGAAGGTTCAACCTTCCCCCCCAATACAGAGGACAGAATGGTTCTCAGAGTCACCATCCCCAGGATCACACTGATAACACACATTCAAACAGGTTAACACAGAGGAGCAAACATCTTTACACTGATTCTCTATTTGCTGTGAGAAAAAGTGACAGTTCTGCACATGATGAAAGAAGCTGTGGGCCCCCGAAAGGACAACACACTGGGCCCCCGAGGTATCCATTTGACTTGGAAATCAGAAATGAGAAATGGGAATTATGTCACATCCCACTTAAACAGTGATTTTTATTTTTTATTTTCTTTTTTTTTGGGGGGGGGGGGGGTTATTGCCTTTATTGATAGAGGAGTGAGACAGTGGATAGACTTATGAAAGGGGGTGAGAGAGTGCAGTCTGAAGTAAAGCTTCTCTTATGGCGATAAGATGTATTTATGTTGAGAAAAAATGGACCAATGTCCACACACATGACAGAAAGAAAACACAATGCATTGCTACTCTCCAAAATATATTTCGAAGTCACTTTTTAAATAACAGAGAACTGTTCATGTTTAGCATGAAAGAGATTGACATGGGCCTACATTAGTATAATTGTTTCATTTGTATTTTTATTCATGGAATAATTATCAGTTATCAAACTGCCAATATGGACTACAAAAATGGTCGAGGACCCAACTGCATGCATTTCTGATTGTTTTTTTAAAAATCAATAATTCATACACTATTGCCACAGCTAGGAGAACCAACTTGATCAGGTATTTGGATTAAGAGGAAATTCTCAAATGAGAGGTCACAAAAACACGTTATACATTTAAAATATGTAGTTGCTTCTATGAGGAACCTCCATGTTGTAGGTTCATATAGAGATTAATAATAGCTTCTTACTCTCTTTGATTACGTTTAAGCTTGAAAAATCCTGAAAAATAGTGTTTTTTATTATGGTTATCATGAATAATAGAACATTTAAGTTCCTACTTTTTGTTCCTGGCAGAGCTTAATTTTCAACAATGACCCACAGCAAAATGAAAAATCTTATAGAGGCTCGTAGTCAAGGGAACCAACGCCATGCTAACTTTCATGTTGGCCTACAGAAATATGTCATCCCTGCACCACTCCATATGTCGCCTCTGTGTATGGGGACTGAATATGGCAGTGATGGAAACGTACTACAGCAGTTTTTAGATCGTACCTGATATCAGCTCAAGCTAAGACAGATCATAAGGCAAACAACATCAGCAATATTCTTCAACAGAGGAATATTTTAAAACATGATTTTTTTATTTTTTTTATTATTTTTTTTACCCTGATTCATCAGCAACCGGAGCCTGGTCGAAGGCTTTCTCCTTCAGGATCTGAATGGTTCTCTGACAGGAAACATATGGTGACACAGTGAGGGGAGCGGACAGCTGTAGACACTGGACGGTCATGTTCCACCACCTCATAGAAACAAATAAAGAGTTACATAACACTAATCTGTGCCTTGATTAGTTTAAGCACGTGTTTGACTGTCTTATCTCACCAGGGTTTGTACTCTGTGGGAGACTCCAGACTGAGGAAGCCTTTCTCACACATCCACTCATCATTCAGGAACTTTGACCTGAAGAAGAGAGGGACAGTCTGAGGTTCATCATCACACGGTTTAATGAAAAGAATGCTCACTTTTACAGGGCTGCTCTACTTTGGATCAAGCAACATGTTTGTGTGATTTTCCTTTTTTTCTTTTTTTTAGAATATTCAAGGACATAAATTAGAGACAAATTAGTGTTCAGTTTGGATTTTTTTACCTAGACATCAATCTGATTATCTAATTGAAGTTTTTCTGTGTTAAAATTTTTTCATCCAACCTCTTTAATCCGGCAGACCTGCTGTCAACACACCTTTAGGCTGTAAATTTGAACAAAGGCTCTCTCAGAGCCGTGATAAAAATAACTGTTATACACAAATGTTGGGGCTGCACTGACAGGCTCATTTTAACTTTGATGAAAAATGTACAAACTTTCTCAAAGCTTTTGAAGCTGTCATCAAGTATCCAAAAACTATTGGCACGACTCTAAATGATTTTGACTCTGTGTTTAAAGCCAGAGCCACACTGAGGGTAAAGGCCATTCTGGCAAACCCTCTCCATCCTCTTCATGCAGCGTTTCAGCTTCTCCCTTCTAAGAGAAGGTATACTTTCACTTGCAAGGCCAAATCAAATAGGTACCTTAAAACCTTCGTCCCAACAGCCATTGTTTTTTTTTAAACAAGCTGTAGGCAAGCTTGATGAAATTGTGCTGACTCTGTTTATTTTCATGCATTTACTTGTAAACTTACTGCTGTGAACCAAATTGCCCTGAGGGCACATTAAAGATTTTCAGATCAAATCAAATCAAATCCCTAAATGTTCCAAATCTTTTGTCAACAGTTTCAAAGCTTTTGTCAAAAATTGTTTATGATTCAGAATATTTGGCAAATCATTTCAGCAGTCTCATCACTATTTTCCAAAACTTAACCTGAAAATGATTCATGGGACATGGGACTCAATTTAAGTTGTATAAGAAGATGAAAAATGTCATCTCTGCAGAGGATCACCTTGATCCCGACCCTCTGGAAACGCACAGATATGAGGGGGCAGGCAGGCAACAGGAGGATGTGAGAATGAGCTCTGAGCTGATTGGTGGCTCAGAATTTCTTTCAAAACTTTGATCAAAAAACATTTTTAAAGATTTGACGAAAGTTTCTGAAGATTTTGAACATGGTGGCATCAAATAGGAAAAAAAAGATTGTGAATGGTCTTTGGTTTTCATGTTTTAGGACAGTGTTTCCAAAACTGTGGGCTGTGCTGTGGAGACACTGCAGGTTGGCCGCAAGAGGTCATTTGAATAAATTAAATCAATTATAACTGGAAGCATAATCAAAACTATATTTCAAATGATTGTAATAAACTAAGATACTAAATAAAGATCTCACTGTACCTCTGGGTTCTTGATTTTAAGAATTTATCTGTGCTTTCAAAGGCCTGACAGGTACCAAGAGAGAATTTGCAGCATTAGGTCAGATCAAATTTGGGAGCACATGCTAGGCCGGCATTTCACAATTCATCAGTCCTGACGACCCCACTGAACCAACACCAACATTAACCCTGCTTCACTCATGGGTGTTTTCATATGATGAAGTTT
This sequence comes from Cetoscarus ocellatus, assembly GCA_037902135.1. NCBI lineage: Eukaryota > Metazoa > Chordata > Actinopteri > Labriformes > Labridae > Cetoscarus > Cetoscarus ocellatus. The sequence continues at coordinate 102,936 of JBAMNC010001987.1, forward strand.
AAGGGGGCAGGGGTGCAAACCCTACGTGCCAAGGCTCTGGAGGCAAATGACGCCAACCCCTTTCAGCTGTGGTACCAGCTGCCATGATCTGCAGCAGTGCACCAGGAAGTCAGCTTGCATCTCCCAAGCTACCAAACCAACGTCCAAGTATGTTACGATCAGGACTTTTAATCCAAGCCCTAACGGACTGACCTACACTGCCACCAGCATAACTAAGTATGTTCTAAAAAAAAAAAGAGTATGAGAAGAAGATATTCGAGCAAAGTAAGTGTTCATCCTGAAATTCTGCAATGGAAATATGATGGGGTGGCAAATACTTTGGGTCTTATATTGTGATTAGTTGAGGGTTTTAGTGGACCCCAGATAATCTTCAGGATTCAAAATGGGTTTGGTGTACCTGAGTTTGGGAAAGGCTGTCCCAGGGTTTCATACATAACTCTCTAAACAGGACAATGATCAACTCTGATATGTTTAAAATGTGATAGAGCAATCACCATGTTACTTCTCTGCAGAGCTCCCCGGTCATAAAAAAAAAACATACACTGAACATGTAAGAGTTATGTAAACTTGTCTCTTACATATAATTCCTGACAGAGTCGGCCAGAATTACAACACAACGCTGCCCCTCCTTGAGCTGCTGTGCCATCTTTACAGCTGCTGCCATGGCCGAGCCCGAGCTGCCGCCTGCAGTAAAACAAACCAGTAATCAGACACATGATAAGAAGGGAATGATAGACAGAGCTATAAACCCCTGTGAGACAGAAGATGATCATCTGTACCATTCAGGGCATCTGGGCAATGAACTTACCACACAGCAGACCCTCCTCTCTGATGAGCTTACGTGCCATGATGAACGTCTCCATATCAGACATTTTGTACCACAAATCCACGAGCTGAACAGAGAGGACAACAAAGCAGTTAGTTAGGACTGTTGCTTCAGTGTTTATACTAAAGCTCATTATTTTAGCTCATGTTTTGATCGTTTTTACACAATTTTTGTGTTTCTGTAATAAATGAAAACTTAAACACTTTTGGCCAAGTTTTATGAAAAAGTATCCATTCATCCATTATACTGCTTCTTTTCAGGGTCGCTGGGGGGCTTGAGCTTATCACATCTGACATTGGACTGGAGGCAGGGTACACCCTGGACCGGTCATCAGCTGATCGCAGAGCCACATAGAGAGACAGACAACCATTCATGTTCACGCTCATACCCAAGGGCAATTTATAGAAGCTTCAGATCATCTCTGATCAATTAAAGCAGCACTGTTTATGCTTTAATTATGAAATTATACCACTGTTTTCTTTAAATGCATCTGTTTTACATTATTTTGAGGCTGCTCGTGATAAACTAGAAAGCTCTCCGAGAGCGCAAACCTCTGCCAAGGTAGCTCACATTTTGCTGTCACATCTATAAGCAATAGTTCCATGATAAAGTCACCATCATAATATGATTCATTGACCGTGAAAATCCACACCTAGCACTCAGAATCATGTTGATATCACTATTAGTTACACAGTTATTGAGTAAAAACGACTGTTCACTAATGTTGGTTATCTGGATCACCAAGTAAATCAAATCATTTTTGAGTCAGGCCAGTAACCCTTTCACGCCTGTTGTATCATATTTGATACATACTTACATGATACCACTATCTAATCAATATGATCAAAAAATTACTAAAAAAACATCTGAACACAATCAGATAAATGATAAAAAAAAATGTCCTCAAGTGGATTATCAGTTACCAAAAACACCTCACGTATCAAATGAGATACAAAAAATATATGTTAAATTTTATGGAAAATTTACAAATTGTATTCTCTCCCCAAATAAGTTGCCTATGAGGGTCTACTAAAATGCTAATATCCCTCTGAACAATGAAAAATAGTTCTTAATTATGTTTATTCTGGCTGCCAACAGTTCGACTTTCTCTGTTAAAACATTCCTCTTCAAACAGAATGCAGACATGATGTCTCTAACTACCATTAATCTCACTTTCAGGCTGCCAAACAACAATCATTTATTATTTTCTTCTTCTCCTGTGACATTCTCAGTCTCTGGCTCAAAGAAGTTTCCCCTCTTGTACTGCCTTATGTCTCGCCATGTTGTAAATTCTAGCTGTGAAAATTTTTAAGGGTGTGTTATTAAAATGATAAATGTTGCCACATCCATGCTGTGATTGGCCAAATATGCATGCTACATGAATCACACTTGGGAGTTGTGATAAGATGATTCAGCATCATAATCTGAACTTTCAAAGTAAGTCTGGTAAATGAAGGCCAGTGTGTAAAAATTGCAGGTTGTAGCAAACATTTGGACAAAAACACTCACAGATCTGTCAAACACTGTGGGGACAAAGTCATATCCAATGCCCTCCACTTCAAAAGGAGCTTTTTCCTTGTGTTTCTCATTTGAATCAGCCAGGATGGAGCCCACAGGGTCCACCGCAACGATCTGAAACAAAACAGACAAAAGAATAAGGAGGGGGAAAAGCATCTGCATGATGTTTCAAAAGAGCTCAGACAGACTGTGGAGACTTGAAGCAGCTCCTCCAGCAACAGGGTCGGACAACAAGGAGCACTATTCACACTGAGAATCTAAGAGGCTCTTAAACACCAACATCATCATGCAGACACGAAATATCTCAATAACAACAATATTTTTCTCACTACAAAGCAGCTAGCGCAGCAATTTGAGAAGTGTAAAATTTTGTTGTTTGCAAAATTTTAGCGAATGCAAACTCAGGATGTAGTCAAATCCCTGAAAATTGACTCACAGGTGAAAAACAGACGAGAATGAGAATAATGTTTCAGTAAGTCAGATCCATAGGTGATCATTCACTCTGAACTCAGAACCTGTAAGTGACACTTGTGGACTCAATCATCCTGTTGGTCCAACACTACCCATTATTCAAATTTTCTATTTTAATAAACAGTGAATTAACACAGCAATGGTTACACTTTGCAGTGTTAATAAAGAGTTAACACTTAAGTAGTTAAAATGCCTAGTACTTTAGAGAAGTGTTGATCAAAAGACACACTGGTAAGTGTCACAAAGTTTTAAATCTGAACTCCATAAAGAGTCAACAATTACACTTGATGCGAGTTACAGTACCAACTCTCCAAAAAGAGTGAAAACAACACTTTGTGGCGTGGACCCATTTAGACACTTAAAAAGAGTTAATATTGACTCTGATAGTGTTAACTTTTCTATGCAGATTTTACCCTGTACCATGCATTTATTTCATCAGAAAACATTCAAACTCTTAAATCTACACACTGTCTATTTTAAAAATATTTTGTCATTTCTTTGCAGTAGTCAATCAAACAAAAATTGGAAGGTGCAAATATTGTATAAAACAAACATCCTGGTTCTCACTGTTTTCCTTTTTCTGTTAGTTTGTTTATTTTTGCATCATTTATTCACTTAATTATCTCTGTTACTTACTCAAGCCACTGTAAGAAGTGAATTGTCCATGATATGGGATCAATAAAGTATATCTTATCATATTGTTAATAGGTTTAAGGGAGCAGATAATATGTTTATGGCCCCACGTATACACAGAGAACGTTGTCTCGACTGTTTTATGAGCCGAAGATTGTTGAATAAAACTGAGTTGTGAAGCGTTCTCTCTGACTTGAGTTGTAGTTGTTACTAACTCAGGGCTCGACTGTTCAGAGGGATTCACCTCAATAATAATGATTTCTATAATACACCATAATGTTATTTAACCAATATCAGTCCATCCACATCACTTTTTTAAACTGTACTGAATGAACCAGATATACAGTCGATTTTTAAAAGTGACAGAAAATGGTTACCAGTGTTCACAGTGGCCAAATCATCACAAATGTAAAGGTCCATTACAGCTGCTTTAGATTTACTATTTTGTGATTGATACCAACACTTATTTGGTGAAAGGGGACCATTTTTAGGTTTTAAAAAATCTTTAGAGGATCCTGATTGCTCAGTGGATTAAATCTCTGTATCCTGTGTGTGGAGGCTTTTGCCTCAGTGTGGGAAGTCCATGTGCAATTCCAGCCTGCAGCACCCCCACCCCACACCACTCTATCTACAGTCTTTCCTCTATCAATAAAAGCAAAGACTAACAAATATCTTCTGCACAATCCCTCATTGCTTTACTGTCATGAAGTCTTTTTAATTCAATAAATCTCAAAACAACTTAATCTCATCATTTTGATAGACATGGTATAATATAGCGGCAGTCATATATCCGGTATTTGTGCATTTAAGACAGTGAGCAGAAATTTGTCTACATTTTTGGCAATAACAATTGCCAAATAAAAGTCGAAAGGCAAAATGTTGGCAAATAAATATCCAAACTCCATTTTTAAGTTTTATTTAAAAATAAGTTTCTATCTTGGTCAAAACAGAGTTTATTTATTTGATATTATCTGTTTCTTGACCCTTCTTCTTTTAAGAAGAAGAAGAAATATTTTATCAATCCTTCATGGAAAAATCCAATTCTGTACACTCTGTTGTTGAAACTTGCTACACACACATATAGGCTGAAATACACAAACAGGTCTTGAAAGATATCAGAGTACTGGCTGGCTGGCTGGCTGCTCCCGAAGAAGTGCTACAGAGCAGTTTTTGGGTTTCATTACCTTGCTCAAGGGCACTTAAGCAGTGCCTAGGAAGCCAGCAGGCAATGTTCCAGCTACCAGACGAACCTCCAAACATAGTTTGGTTGAGACTAAACCGGCCACCCTCCAGTCCCCAACCCAAGCCTTTTCAGATTGAGCTAAAGCACCTCCAACAGTCTAGCTCAAAGTTTTGATCAAACCTAATACTGTTAATCTGATCAGATTATCAGTGAACACCTCTGCATCACTTTTCCCCTCTGGACTTTCAGATGAGAAAACATTTACATCCATCACTAGGCGGTGAATATCTCACCTTTATATTGGGACATCTCTCCTTCAACTTCCGAGCCAAACCAGTGAGCGTCCCACCTGTCCCAGCTCCAGCCACCAACATGTCCACTTTACCTGAGAGGGAAAATCAAGTGCAGTTTGAATCAACCAATAACGATTCATCACAATGTAAGAGCACCAACATAACCTCTGCAGGTGGCTGTTTTACATGAGTCGGGATCTAATTTTAATTTCCTGCCTGACAAGGACAGGAGGCTTTCCCTTGTAACCATAACTTCATTGGATGTGGCTTGGTGCTGTGCCCAGGGTGGACTGATGTTGGGTTTTTATAGACTGAATGAAAAAGTGCAGGTCTACACCGGCTCTTAAAGAGTCTTGAGATAACACTTGGTATGAATTAGCACTGCACAAATTTTTATTAAATGTCAGTCTCCTCATTGTCAGTGTTTTTTGTCAATTTAGAAACAAAGTGTGGTTCTGAAAAGCTGTAAATTATAACATGTCTGCACAGAATATTAAACAACACAGAGTCCTTTAAAACAAAACAGGCACAAACCGTCACACTGGTCCAGGATCTCCTCAGCTGTAGTGTCATAGTGAGCCAAAGGGTTGCTGGCATTTCGATACTGGTCTAGGATGTGTGAGTTTGGGATCTCAGTTTTTAGACGCCATGCTACACCCATGTGAGACTCTGGTGAGTCATAAGCTGCAGAGTTTGGTGTGCGAACAACCTCTGCCCCCAACGCTTTCAACAGGTTCACCTAAAATCAAAGTAAGAAATGTTTCAACACTTTTAAAGGACAATCACTATTAAACAATTTAATTTATTATTGATTTACTTTAGGAGTAAATTCTAGCAAAAGTCTAGAATTTTCTGACATAATAAATCATTAATGGATTATTGCAACATCTCTCAAGGTAAAGTGGAAAAGATGAATTAGCTGCGAATTGTTGGTTTAGCAGTGATGGTGATTGTAACATATTGGCCCAATTTCAACCAAACAAGTGTCTCAAAATAAACTCATGAATGAAAATGAAAATCAGGTTAACCTTCTCTATACTCATCTTCTCAGGCATAGTGATGATACAGCGGTAACCTTTCACTGCTGCCAGCAGAGCGATGCCGATACCTGAAGGCATCATGAGGAAGAGGAGTTATGAGATTCTTCTGAAAGCTTTTTATAAATATTGTTTTCAAATTCTGTTAATTTGCAGCTGATGTACCTGTGTTTCCTGAGGAGGGCTCAATGATTGTGTCCCCTGGTTTCAGGATCCCATCTCTCTCTGCGTCCTCCACCATCCGCAGGGCGATTCTGTCTTTGATGCTTCCTGCTGCGTTGAAGAACTCACACTTTGCCACTAAACACAGAAAAAATGTGTCTCATGTATTGCCATCATTAGAGTTTCTCCTTGTATTTTTTATTTTTATTATTATTATTTATCTATTTATTTATTCTGTTAATTTGAGCTGCTTACATGCTTTCTTCTTTTCTTTGTTTTGTTCTTTTTTTTAAAAGACTTACTGTAAATGTTTCTGTGTATATTTAAAACACAAGACCCAAGGGGTGGGGTATGAAAACTCAGGGTTTGCAGGGTATGTTGTCATCCTCTTCTTCTTTAATTTCTTTGCATTGTGGTTTTTTTATGACAATCAAGTGGATTAATGTATTATCCCAATATTATTTTGTTGGATGATGCAGCCCTGTAAAGGCTGTCAAAATAAATAAAAACTTGGTCAAAAAAAAAAAAGGAAAAATGTGTCTCTTGAGTGTGTTGTACTCATTTTAAAGATTCATGGGATTTTCAATAGACTTTTTAGGTATGTGTTTAGAAACTTAAAGTGTATTTTGTGAAATTTTCAGGCCTCTTAAAGTCCCATGTCCTGCAAAATCAATTTTAGTAATGTTATCAGAAGGGGCTGGAGGGGCAGAAGAACTTGACATTTTTTACTAAACTGTCAGTTCATGAAGAAATGTACTATACCTCTTTAAAATAATACTCCTGAAAATGCTTTGTTTTTACCTTCTGGGATTTATGATGTCATAGCTATGCAGCCTCCACCCACATGTGTGTTTTATTGGACGTCACAGGCAGACGCCATGACTGTTTCTAAAGTCTGCTCTGCAGCCTGTAACCCCTCCTCCTCCTCGTGTCAGATGTTATTTGGGCAGCTAATCAGCGCAGAGCTCATCATCTTAGCCTCCAGTAGCCTCCCCATCCTCTCAGATCTCAGTGTTTCCACAGGGGAGGGAAAAGAGCTGCATCTGATCCTTCCTCCACAGTTGTGAGGCTGTGGTAGTCATTGTGGTGTTGATTGTATTTGTTCATTCTTTAAAGCAACAGCAAATCCTAATTCTTTTCCCCATTTTGACTAAAAGCCTTTTTGACAGTCATAGCTGGAAAGCGAACATGTGAGTGTACATATTCACAAAGGCTGAATTTCATTTTCCAGCTGCAATCTTACTTACAAATCTCACACTTTAGTCCAAACTCCTTTGGTATCCTGTTCAAGCGAACCAGAGGTGTGTGTCCAATTTTCTCCAGGATGTTTGAGAGGATGCCCGGGGCCTTTGAGCTGTGATGAGAGGGGAAAACAGATTAAAAATATATTTGTAGAGAACATGAATTGAACATCATAAATGTGATCAATTAAACTTTAAACAAACGTCTAATCCGTCTCAAGGTCAACCTGATACATTTTTTAAGTCAAAGACCAAGGTCATCGGACCTTATGTTCATCACCTGGTTGCTTGTTGAGCAAATTTAAAAAAAAAACTGGCATAAATTGTTGAACTTGAGGGTAAACTTATTGAAAAACAGAAGTCAAATGTCATTGTGACAGCCATTGAGATTTATTTTATTGATCTGTTTTACCCTGTTCACCTGATCATAATCCAAAAGTTCACTCCATGAGATGAAGAACATTTCTACCTGGCAACCACAAAAATACCAGCCCTTCTTCTTGACCAACCGTTGTATTTGACTTTCAAGTGACTGTATTCATCATCACCTGAAATTGGTTTTTAAATGTTTTCAAATCTTAGAACAAGATATTTCATGCAAATATTTCATTAGGCAAAATAGTGGGGGGAACACAAGAGGAACAGCCTGTGGTGATTGTAAAATCACACATTGTAAGACCTCCATGGGGCCGTCAGCTGTCTCCATGAAAGGCTCTCAAATGTGGAACACACTGCCGACAGAAATAACATTGACATAAAAACTTTAACAAAAGGGTCACAGGGTGGCTTAAGTCAGAGATGCACTGGCGGGACAGCAGGTAGTGCACAAGCTTCACAGCAAGAAGGTTGCTGGTTCAATCCCCATGTCGGTGTGGGCCTTTGCATGTTCTCCCTGTGCACATGTGGGTTCTCTCCAGGCACTCTGGCTTCCTCCCACAGACCAGAAATATGCTCTCAGGTTGATTGATGACTTCAAATTGGGCTAAAGTGTGAGTGTGAGTGTAAATGGTTGTCTGTCTCTCTATGTGGCTCTGTGATTGGCTGACGACTGGTTCAGGGCATATGCTGTCTCTCCCCAAATACCAGCTGGGATAGGCTCCAGCCCCCACAACCCCGAAAGTGATAAGAGGCTTAGATAATACATCGATGCATTTGCTTTAATTTTATTCAACATGTTGTTTTGTTATGTAGTTTTTAAACATTTGTGTTAGTAGCGTGTAAATTTAAGCAATTTTAATATTTTTCCTTTCATTTTCTATTGTCACTTTCTTTCCTCTACGTAAAAACTGATGAAGGACTTGAGATGGATACTAACAATAGCTGAAATCTCTTTCTGTGAAACATCAATTACTACAGCTTGTCTGTAAAAAGCAGGAGTTACACAATGTAATTTTCACTGTCCCTATCTAATAAACTGTATAAATGGAAAATTATATAAATAAATAAATCCAGGCCTGTAACCACCAGGCATGAGTTCATGTTATTTCTGACATGCATAAAGGCGCAGACTCTGCTTAAGTATGATCATTGCTCCAAGATAACATAGTCTTAGCAGATAATAACAGATCAATTCAAAGACGTTTCTCTCACCATGTTGGCTGGCTGTGGGGCGACTCTGAGGATGATGCGTTCAGCCTCCAGGTACACCTGCTGGGCAAATCAGGGCGGATCCAGTTCTGCTGGAGATCAAATGGCCTGTTTTCCAGCTCGTTTTCACTGTCCTCACTGCTGTCATGGTTTGATTCATCCAGAACCATCTGCAGATCCTGATCTTCATTTACAGAGGTCTTTTTACCACAGCTGACAGTAGCAGCATCCCCGTTCACACCAGAAGACTTTGGACACGGTGTGATGTCTGCATTTATGAAGTCGGCTGCATGTGGGCAAAACCGTGTGCTTTCAAAAACAGAGGGCATTGCTCACCTGCAGGGAGAGGAGACATGCACATAAACAAAAACTTCACACTGCAAAAACCTCAGACCCAAGTAAGTGTGTTAGTCAAATTCTAAGTCAAAAAAATCATACTCATCTGACAAGTCCAGAAGGGTACGTTATTAAAAGGAACAAAAAGCAAAAATAAGGCCTTACATTGTTTGCATTTATCCAAAAATATTTGCCAATGAAACAAGCATTATAGTGCTTCATAAGGGTCTTAAATTCAGGGATAATTCCTACTTAAAAAAGTAAATCTTATCTTTAAGACATACCAGTAAAATGTTTCTTGTCTCTTTTGACAAGAATTTTTGACAGTGTATTAATGTGTATTTGAGGGTCAAGTTTGATCAGTCTCTTCATTGTACAGCTACTCAAATATAACAAGTTGGATAATGTTTTGTCTGTCAGTTTACATTTTGAAACAGGCAACAGTGAAGACGTTTGTTGATTATGTTGCTCACATTCAATAGCAAGTATTAAGCCTTTCGTGCAAGGTTTCCATTGCTAAAATTTAGGATAGACCGTGTCTTCACCCAAACATTCATTGAGGCCTTCTATGCAAATGGACCCCAGCGAGTTTCTCCTCTTAATGCCCTGTTATAGGGGCTTTGCCAAACACAATCAAAATCTTTCCAAATGCAGCTGCCCCAACTCAAGGCCCAGGACCCCAAAAACACATCAATATAAAAGCACTTTGTCCCTTTCAGACAGTTGAATGCTCGTTTTTGAGTTATGCTTGCTGCACATCTGAGAACACCTTCAGTCTTTGTGTTCTTGTTATTTATTGATACATTATGACATGTTTATTTATAGGTGACCCAGTCAGTCTGCTGACATGTTAATATGAATGTGACTGCATAAATGTTTTTTTCTTCATTTGTCTTCATAAAAATCTGTAAAAGTCAACTACTGCAAATCCCTACTGGCAGACCTCATGTACTGCACATTTAAAGCTCTGCAGATGATCCAGAATGCAGCAGCACGTCTGGTCTTTAATCAGCCCAGAACAGCACATGTCACATCAAATTCAAAGCTCCACTTCTGGCTTACAAAACAGTAACAAGAATGGCTCCTGCCTACCTGGAATCCCTCATCCAGGTCTACACTCCCTCTTGCCTGCTACACTCTGCCAATAAAAGATGCCTGGTGCTCCCATCTCAGCATGGCTCAATGTCACTCACTAGACTTTTCTCCTCTGCTCTTCCCAAATGGTGGAATGAATTACTCAACTCCATCTGATTCACATTTCATATCTACTTTTAAGAGAAAGCTGAAAACTCAACTGTTCAGGGAACACTCATGCCCTTAGTTTGACTCTTCTTCTCTGTAGTCCTCAGTGGTAGAACACGTTGGAGGGTTTCAGACCCACCTCTTTTTGTCAGTTCAAGTGAAACAGTGTCACTGATTAGACTGTGAGGATTTGTATATTTGCCGTCTTTGACTTTGGCCTAATCAATATCTTCTTGTCTGGAGATAGTTGCTGACACAACAGCTGAAAAGCTGCTGCTGCGTGTTAAACAGATAAGTCCTCCTTGGTGTACCATCTGAAATGGACACCTGAAGTAAACTACTAAAGGGATGGATACAGGGAGTACTATTTTGATTTGGTTTTTCTCTTGAATCTGAATTGTTTTATGCCTATTAAAAAGGATTGCTGCTTTCAAAAATTGATGTGCCACTATTAAGTTTTGTGAAAGAGACTTCTCCTGATTGTGACTTCATTAATGATGTTGAAAATGTTCCTTGAATGTGTTTTTTATTAGAAGTCAGTGAAGCTCAAATAATCAAAAACCATTATGAATGTCTATTTCATTAAAAGGCTAACAACGCACAATGTTTGTACTGGATATGACGATGGTTGAAGATAATGAACAAGCTGGAAAATGAATTTCAGCCTTTGTAAATATTTACACTTACACGTTTCATTAAGGCTGTCAAAGTGACAGTAGCCCAGTATGCTAAATAACAAAAATTCACAACTGCAGCAGCTAAATGGAATTCAGCCACCTATTTCACTCTTTAACTACACATATTTATTAGCTCCCACTTCAAGTATCTCAGACGTGAATATTTGCTGCATAATTTATGTGGTCAAGCTTTTGAAATAACTAAGGGGGAAGGTAGCCTGAGTCTTGACACGTTTTGTTTATATATTTTTCTATCATAGCATAACTGATTGATTTAATAAAATTTAAACATTATTGTCAAGAAATGCCATCAATGTGACAGGAAACAGAATAACAGATATAAATCATTCAATCAGCTTCACGAGACATGATCAGTCCTCATTTTTTCTCCATTGTAAAGAACTAATGCATCATTACACAACACAGTTGTTGCAGAAACAATATTAAATCAGCTTTTAGAGAGAGGGACATGCACTCACCTGTCTGTCAGACGACACCAGCAGCTGAAGTGAACACCAACAGCTCCTCACTCCTAATCAGACCAGAGAAGCCCACCCCTCTGACTGTAAACATCAATCAGCTCTGTCTTTACCTTTCCTGCTCCCTCCTCTTTGTCCCATTTGATTGTTGATACATTGAGCATTTTATCTTTCTTTCCTTTGCCAGAAACTTCTGTAAGAGGGAAGATTAAGTCCTCCCACAAAAGATCCAATATCAAATTCCAGTAAAATTCCTGTATATTTGAAAAAAAAAAAATCTCATCAGAAGTGCATAATAAGTCTCAAAAATCCTCAAATAATCCCCAAAAGCTTCCAGAGAAACAGCAGTGAAGGTTTTCTGTGAGTACACCTGAATGTGTTTGGGATTTTTTTTTTTTTTACCAGTATCCTCCATTAAAACTTCAGTAAAATTCAGAAATTTTAACAAACATTTCTTCTTCACTCCCAAATAAAACCCTAAACAGTATCGAGAAAATTCCAAGGCATAAGGGTAAAATTTGGGGGGGAAACCCTGACAATATTCAGAGAATTTCTAGAAAAAAATATAAAAATCCAGAAATTTCTGAGAAAAATTCTCATTATTTAAGGGGTTGTTTTCTCAACATTTCTGAGAAAATACCTTAATATTTAATAAAAGGTTTCCTACCCCATCCCAGCCCATAAACAATTGAAAATAAGGAATCAAATTTAAAAAAAGAAATGATTACCTCAAAATTTGGTTCCAGTAAAAACGTCACTGAAGCCACTGAAGCTAACTAATGACAATCCGTCAGGCCCAAACAACCTTTATCCAAATTGCTAATTTCCAGAAAATGAAAAAAAGCTCTTCCACTGAATGAATGAATAACGTGTTGTTCTGATCATTAAACATTTTTTGTACTTTGATTCGGGCAAACATTTCTAAAACCCACTCACCAACATGGAAGGTGATCAATAGCACTCAGTTTTATGAAAAAAATGAAATTCATTAAAAGAATACATTGGAGAGTCCGTCTGGCTCATTAGGTTAATGAGTTGGAACAAAGCATGTAGAAGTTATAGTCTGCAAACTTGCCCAAACACTAGATGTTAATGTTGAAGCTGTAACAACAGAGACAAGTTGACTGGTTTGGTGTGACTTTTGAAGGAAACGCAACGTATTTATGTGATAATGAAAATATAAGTGCTCAGTGAAGAGACCCCAAACTGCATTACCGCCCTCAACTGACTCAGGCTCCGTACATGCCATCTCCAGGTAGTGACAATGTTATCTACTCTACCACATTGCTTCTTACCAGCCCTCTAGCTCCGCTACATAGACTGATGAGCAGCAGGAGACAGAACATCAACAACCATCTGGTGGGGACGTCCCATCACAGGTATTTTATCCAAGTAGCCCCATGACACCTCTGAGAGACTGGCAGTGAACTCTGGCATCCCAGAGCCACCCCACTCAGAGCCAACTCTCACCGGCTGCCATACTTGCACCGATTCCTACTTAATCTGGCCTTCTCTACCACATGGCCATATGAACCTTAACAGCGTGTCATGTCACCCTCAACAGACCCAGGCCATACTAACCTATCAGCAATTACTGACATGAAACATTACCCATTAGAACTGCCTGTTTTGTATTCTGTGACTTAAGCATATTCTACTTGAATCTAGAAATGAAAATGCAACTTTAAAAATATACATGTATTTCATGTGATTTTAAGTCTGTGTGGAGTTTGCATGTTCTGCCTGTGCATACATGGGTTTTCTCTGGATTCTCTGGCTTCCTCCCACAGACCAAAAACAGGATTATTAGCTCAACTGGTGAGTCTAAACTGCCCTTAGGTATGTGACCCTGCGATCAGCTGACAACTGGTTCAGGGTGTACCCCGCCTCTCGCCTAATGTCAGCTGGGATAGGACCCCAAGAGGACCCCTGTGGACCCCTGTAACCCCAAAAGGGATAAGAGGTATAGCTAAAGTGTGATCTTCAGAAGTGGGATGGACCTTTGATTAGACAGCTGCATTTTTATGTTGGTTACACCTACTGTAACTAGAAAGCACTTTGAAAGCGCCAACATCGGCCAAGGTAGCTCACACATTGCTGTTACATCTATAGGCAATAGTTCCATGATAAAGTTACCATCATAATATGATTCCTTGACCCTGAAAACCCACACCTAGCGCTCAGAAACATGTTGATATCATTATTTGTTAGACAGTTATTGAGCAAACAAAACTGTTCGCTAATGGCAGTTATATGGATCACCACAAAAATCTAATCATTTCTAAGTTGGGCCATTCCTAACATCTCCTGAAAATTTCAGCAAAATCTGTCCAGTAGTTTTTGCGTAATTGCAAACTAACAGACAAGCAAACATACGCTGGCAACAAGATAACCTCCTTGGCGGAGGTAAATTAAAAAAAGGCTTCACAGTTCAGTCAGATTCATTAAAAATGTTGAATTTAATGAGGCGAAAGTCATTTTCAGAAAACAAGAAAACAGGTTCATCAAAGCTGTCACAGCTTCAGTATCACATTACAGTTACCTCTCTATCAGTCCTAGATAAATCTGAAGGAGTACAAACTTAAAAAAGTCAGAGGATGAATGGGGGTAGGGAGGACAAATAGTTATGGCTTGTTGTTCAGAATCGTCCTGAACGCTCTCTGTCTCTTGAGCGGCGTCTCTCGTGGTCACGTCCACCTCCTCGACCTCTGTCTCTGGAGCGAGAGCGCCGTTCTCTTGATCGAGACCGAGACCTGTGCCTGCTGTGGAAGCAAAAAAGTGATTACAATCCATCATAAAGCAACATGTGCGGGTGAACTAAGGAGGTAGAATGTTTAAGCAATGCAGGTTTGTTATGTTACCCCTTCCTCCTGCGTCCGTACAGCTCTCTCCTCAGTTCACGTGAGATGGGCTTCAGATGCATGAAGTTACAGAAGCCACCGCGAGTGCATTCCCTGCGGAGAAGAGAAACATGAATAAAAAAATCACATCTTCATATTCAGAATATTTACAGTAACAGTCTTTGTCCAATTTACAAGCAGTGGGATAGAATCAATTTATCATATAAGGTAGTCCAACTCCTCTACAGCAAGCTCTTATTGATCTTTAGAAGAGGTCGGCAACCTTTTGGCTATTAAAGGGATAGTTTGAGTTTTTTGAAGTACGGATGCTTGAGGCCCATGGCACTGGTAAATATGATTGCCAATAAAGGACCTTGCAAGCTTTGTCACTGGGGGGAGATATCCGGGGTGGAAGCTGGCCGGTACATAGCAGCACATGGAGCCACTGAAAGCCTTGTAATTAAGCCACTTATAGGTTTAAACTACTCAAAAAACTATGGTGGTTCTACAATACAATAAGTTTCTTTACAGGGCTGAACTGTTTTTCTTCGGATGCATTTCCCGCATGTCAGCTCAGGCGAGTGCCACCACAGCTTTCACACCAGGTAGGTGAATGTCCTGCAGCCTCAGCACATCTCCCTGCTGTCACAGCTCTTTCTCTTCACGTATATCACCCCAATAATAAGCTTCTATTCAAAATTTAGGGAGAACCACAAGAATTAAAGCATTCTGGCAGAGAAGTGGAGTTTCTCTACAGAGAAGGAAAACTGAAGCTTTAACAGTAACTGGACTGTTTTTATCTTTCATGTGACATATTCTTCTGCTGCATAGATGCTGGATTAAGGTAAATATGGATCTCCCCATTCTCAATTTATGTCTGCTTTTGCTGAGAAACACGTGCGGCTTGTGGAAGAAAATAAGCAAGCCTCCTAGACGTGCCTGAGACGCAGTGATTGCACTTTCAGTCTGAAAGCTCTTACCTGATTATATGCACACCAAAATGAAAACAAGCACGCACTGCAGCTGTCATGCAAGTAAAATGCTTCCTGTGTGAAACAGGCCTTATAAAAACCCTCCAAGGAGCTGAGAGTGTTGCACACGAGCTTTTGCTGTTTACAATATTTTACTTGCATGAGATAGCTGTTGGTGCATGGGGGTGAAGCCCCCCGCGGCAAGAAGGTTGCTGGTATGACTCCCCAAGTCAATCGGGCATTCCCGTGTGGAGTTTGCATGTTCTGTCTGTGCATACATGGGTTTTCTATGGGCACTCTGATTCCTCACGCAAATATGCTCATTAAGCAAGTGACTCTAAATTCCCCTTTGGCGTGAGTGTGTGTGAATGGTTGTCGATCTCTTTGTGTCAGTCATGTGATTGGCTGGCGACATGCAACGGTGTACCAAGCCTCTTGCCCAATGTCACTTGGGATATACTCTAGGCTCCCTGCAACCCTAAAAGGGTGTTGCTGAACAGATAATGGATGGATGAATAGAGATGGCTGCTCTGTTTGTCCATGTTGATTGTACCTGCCTCAAAAAAATACAACAGAATAATTAACAAAGAATGAAATAGTACTCACCCCATTTCATACTGACGACAGCAGGCTTCTCTGAAGTCTGTGACAGGAGAGAGCTCAGCGTGGATGGGCTGTCCATTAAACCAGCGGTTATTCAGATCTATCACAGCCTTCTCTGCGTCCTCTTCATAACGGAACTATAAACAAAAACATCATGTATGAGTCTGGATATGAGCTGAAAATCGTGGTGTTTAAGTAGTAAAGTTTCGTAGTACCCACCTTCACATACACATTTCCAACTAAGTGGTCTCCCAGGTTGTCACACACATTCATTTCCTCCACCTCTCCATACTTTTCCTCCATCTCTGTGAAAACTTCCTGCAAGGATGACAGAGACAAATTAGATGTTTGAATAATAATAATATATGAAAGCATTCGTTAAGAGTGGAGCTTAAGTGTAGTACAGGTATCATGTTGAATATGATTTACATTATCTGGTGGTAATTTTAAGGAAACATTGATATTCAAGTCTTTGCAAAACTACCAAGTAATCACTATTGATGGTTTTTACCTTAAAACCACTCGATGTTTGCCAAATTTATAAAATCCACCTCTAGATATCAAAGCCTACCATTTTTACAAATTTCGTCTTTTTCAAAGCAAGACTAATATATGTATTTGTTCTTAGAAATGTAAAAATGTATCTGATGCTGGGACTAAAACTAAAAAAATCTTGTTATTTGTAGTCCCTAGAGGACCAGCAGCGATATTGACCTTTTGTTTCCTTCCCCAGAAGGGGAAATTTTCATACATTTAAATATGTAAAAATGGTACAACCAAACTAATGAGATTCACAGTTTTTCAACATGTATGGGTATTATTGGTGCATATTTAAAAGTTCAGTCATTGGTAGGGCCAAATTATATATCGCAATTGCAATGTGTATATGGGTAATAGTCAAATCAAAGGATTTTCAATCTTAATCACATGACTCATCACTGTGAAAGTCCAGGCTATAGAAGAAACTTGAAAATACTCATTATATTTGTCTTTGTCTTCTTTTGAACATCTTGACCTGTGGTTGCCAACTTTTTACCTCACTGAGGTACTTGACAACAGTCAGTGAAGTGGCTGAAAGGCCTCCCGGCAGGACTGCACTTTTAAGGAGAGCTAGCTGAGACTACCAGTAAGGTACACTCTAATTGGTGGGTATAGTCATGTTATGTAATCGTGTGAGTTTTGCGTAAAAAAGGAGCCACGAAACTATGTTGGGTGGAATGTGTGATTGGGCAAAAAAATTCAGAGCACTTCATTTTTACTCCAGGTAATCTCTGTGTTAGGGTTAGGATAAGAATGTCTTCATTTACTATATTATGTATCTTATATATATATATATATATATATATATATATATATATGTATATATATATATATATATATATATATATATATATATATATATATATATACACACACACACATATATATATATATATATATTTTTTTTTTTTTTTTTTTTTTAAATATATAAACTGAAAATAAATCTGCAACTATCATTCTGGTTGAGGTAACCCTGGAAAACGTGAGTCTGTTATCAGAAAGAAAAGAGTTACCTCAAAGAACTCATCATAGTGCTCCTGCATCTCCATGTCACTGATGGCACCTAGTGTTGAAAAAATGCAACAACAACAAAGAAAATTAACAAATGTACCATAGAAAGAGAAGACAAATCCAGATCAGGGGGTGAATAACTGTAATGTGGTCAAGCTACACTGGTATATGTTCAGCCATTTCTTCAAAAAAGCAGACAAAAATTAGGATAATGGTGAAAAAACTGCTTACTGGTCTGATCAGAGGTTAATTTAAACGTGGTTTACCTCCAAATTTCAACATATATGTTTTTTAACTTTACAACAAATGCACAGGTGACTTGAAGTTCAATGTAATCTAACATGTAGCTACTACCTATAATCCAATCATGCACCTTGTGTGTCCTCTCTACCATACAGCAACCTTTATTTTTTTTATGCCTAACAAAAATATGACACTGTGCCAGTTCAATCTTTTAACTGGTGTATTTAAGTACTTCATCCAAACAGTGAAAAGCCTTACATCTGACTACTAAAAATCTTACTGACAAAGCAACATTCACAGTTGCCAAATTGATATTAGCTTCAAATCAGCCATTGTGCCAAACAGTACAGACAGGCTAACTAGATTCCTTTTAGCTGAAGCAGAACCTGGTCTACATCTACCCGGGTGTCTATCTCCATCCCTGTGTCCATATAACTGTAACACTACTATTCTTGGGGGGGGGGGGGATATTTTTTCTATAAATGTGTTAACTGCTCCAGCAAAGGTAAGATGACAGTTAAATGAGAAACACAGGTGTGAAAGAAATGTAAGAGGATCACAGACTTCTTTTATAGGTTGAAACACTCACAGGTCAGGCCGTCAGCAGACTGGGCACTGTTTTGAGGGTTACGATAAATGTTCAGAAGGGCGATCGTCTGAAACACATAGACAATAAAACAATAACTTTAACGGAAAGAAAAAAAAATATTCAAACACAATCAGTGAACACAATTAATCAACAAGCATTCCTTAAATATACTGAGAGTTTTCTGGTTGTATGATGTGTCAATCAGGCCAAGTACTTCTAATTTAAATATAAAGAAGAAGGCAGGAACTCATCCATATTTCACAAACATTATTACATAGTCCTTATATGTAAATAAAGAGTGAACTCACTTGGCTGAATGTTGGCTTGTTGTGTAGTCTGGAGCAGCGGTCTCCATGTCTGCAGGCGCCAATTTTGAAATAAAAAGAGCAGTTGACCCTGAGAGTGAGAAGAAGGGAGATGAAGATCATTTACTGACAGACGAACCACTTTGACGACACGTGAAAAATTACACTCTTAGCACGGGAATAAAAACTTGAACTATTAATAAAGAGCTGATGAGCAGCTGGAGCAATGCAGGGGCCAAGAGATTCATTTATGCCCAAAAGAAGAGGTATTCAAACTTTATAATAAAACTGGGCTGATTCTGGAACTAAATCGACATTTGATTTGAAGTATTGTATTAAGACTTCAGCAAGTTCCTGAGACGAGATGAAGTATCAAGAGTTTTGTCTTTAATTATTGACAAAATAAGGATTTTAAATTACATTTTCCAAACTTTATATGTTCATAGATTGTGATTTTGTGGCAGTATCTCACCAATAATTTAATTTTATCAGGTTACAGTAAAAGCATTGTTCCCCCAAGTTACATGTTAGGGCTTAAGGCTAACTAAAACCTGCCCAGCAGTCGCAAGCAACAAATACAGAGTCGCTACAAAATTAAGTGTGGTCAGTGTGTTCTTTTTATTAACAGAGAAGTTTGCAGAACCTATATAAAAAAGGAAAAAAGATTTTTTTTCCCTTGATTTATTCTGTCGCTTATTTTGCCTCCCATGACTCCTGGAGTTAAAACCCTTCCCCACATTTCTGGCCAGCAATAACACATGTAAGTTTTGGTGATATCTGAAGATAGAAATACTAACATTTTTCAGTTTTAACATCGGTAGGCCCTGCATCATCGGTAGGCCCTGCATTGTTTGATGCTTTTTTTTTTTTTTTTTTTTACAAAAGCACATTTCTCAGCTTGAACTTTCTTAATAAGATTAAATACTGATATACAATTTCCATGTATATGTATGTATATATTGTTAAAATAGTGCAGCTTCCGTGTTAATGTGGATTAGCCTGCCTATAACATAACTATGGAGTGTGCCTTTACAGTACAGAATCACAAAATGTCATCCTGCACGTGTTTGTGCAAATGTTTTCAATAAAGATGGCACTGTTTCAAGAAATGTGTCTGTCCGCATGAAAACACAGAAAATGCTGTATTATATATGCCAGGCCCTAGATGTGCAGCAGCCATACACCAAAACTAGAGAAGACGACGTGGAGTATGGGCATACATCATGAAAACTGTAAACAAGCACTATGCTGTTCTCCTGTTGCTCACTGTGAGGAGCAGTAGATTTTGCTGTAAAAGCCAAACAAGCTCAGTGGCTTCTGCAGCACGAATGCATCACTATGTATTCCACCATTGTTCACGTTGTTGTCAGGGTTCGCACTTGGGGTTTAAGGGAGGGCCAGGGCTAGGATGACATTGTTTCTATCCGTATTCACTGTCCACATGGAAATGCAATGGCGGCATTAGTGATTTATCCACTCTGGGTCCCGTTTTCAAAAATGTGTGTTTACAAGCACCATGGATCTATGTGGGCAAAACGCCCATATGATTAAAAACTTGTGCAGGTGTGAATAAACTCATCTCTGTGTGAACAAACCTTAATTCTTAGAGGGACATTCGGGTTTCGTTTTGGGACACATTTTGACATCATTAAGGTAAAACATGTATTATGTGGAGGTTTCCTCTTGAGCAGAAATCAATTTGATTAAAACAAGAAAGTGAGTTTTGTGAGAAGCAACTTGTAATTTTATTCTTTGGCCATATCACCCAGCCTTAGCTCAGAGGGTAGAGCGTTGCAGTGGAAACACTAGGTAGAAAAAAATGTCTTAAAATAATAAGTATTTTCCTTGGAAAGTGAAATCCCCCAAAATTTAAAATCGGACAGAGAAAGCTAAAACCCCTCACATATGGGAATCTGGATTGAGAAAGAATTCACATTTGTGCATGATGAGACTGAATCAACTACGGTCCTCAGTTGATTTTAAGATTTTCTAATCAACTTGTCTCTGTAATCAATTATTTTTTTCATTGTAGAGGTTCAAAAGGAGAATCCATTGCTTGTTATCAAATATTGAATATCCTAAAAAAATGTGAATATCATTTAAAAAATGGGCGTGGCAGACACTAAGCTGGCGCAATTGTGGGGAGGGCTATAATTCGGAGAAACTTGACAAACTGATGATTGGAGAAGAGAAGATTAAAACACTAAAACTGTTCTAAAACACAATGGACATAAAGACAGAGGGACACACTACTCATTGTATGCAGTCATTGACATTTGCATTCAGTTACACTCTAATCACTTATCCTGTGTGGTATCGTCACATCCAAATCCAAAGGTAGAGATCAATATTAATTTATCCTCCATATTTGAAGGACACAACTTCACTGAGACTATTTAGCCCATTCAAAGTTGTTACCCACTGTAACAAAGACTGTTATGAGCTCCAGAGCATTGCCAAGCCCGGGGCCATATTTTGTTAAATTAATTAAGTGTAAAACCAATAATATATGTAAAGTTCTAGTTTTGCTTCAAGGAAATAGCTGATAAAGCAACGATAAGAACCCCCACGGCAGCTTTTATCTCCCATGTGTTGTAGCAACGAGCAGAGGCGGCGCGGTATCGAGCTCACGTTAGCCACCAGAGGCTAGCTATTAGCTAAATGCTAATGCTAATGCACCGTTTCCAGTTATTAGACTGACCTGCGCTTGTGTGCAAGTACACGCAGAATATAAGAGGAACTCACCACCACACATATTTTAACTACGTCCAATAAATAAACAAATACTTACTTATCCTTTTCTGTCCCAAAAATGGATGCCAGGTATTCTGCCATCTTGGCTCGTCTGAGCTCCACAGACGGACGCAACGAGAGAACTTCCGGCTGTCTCCTTCAGAATAAAGGTATGGTCGTCACGCTATCTAGCGGAGTAAAGCGCTGTGCCTTTGCAAATTATTATGGACTAATTTTTAAAACAAAATAGCTCTGACATTATTATTGTTATTATTAACCTTTATTTAAATCCCGAAAATCATTGAGGTTTCCCTAATGACGTCAAGTTACAGAAATGGCACAATTAAAAGAAGGAAAATAAAGAAGAATACTCAGTTAAAACATTCGCATATCCTGCATACACGTTTATACTGCATATCTCGAACTGTGGGTATTTAGCACTTTATTTAAAATGTAGTAAGCCACTGAGTTATTTTAGTAGCTACATTTTGCTGTTTAGTGCAAAAAGGATAACAGCTGGAACGTGATGAGTTGAACAGTTTATTTTTTAGTACAATACTACTACTACTACTACTACTACTGCTAATAATAATAATAATAATAATAATAATAATAATAATAATAATAATCTTCATTTGGAAAGCACTTTTTAAAACTAAGATTTACAAAATGCTTTGACGAACAGACAGGGAAATACAGAACAAATGCACAACAGTTTTGGCACAAAAGGAGCTCACCAACAAAAGCACAATTTAAACCCTTACAAAAATACACCAGATTGCTTAATAAACCCGGCATAATGAACTATTATAAAGTATTAAATATTTGACCCCCACTGAACTGTATGAAAAAAAAAAAGATAACCAAAGACACCAGTAAGAAACTCATAAATTATGAGTCAAAGTTTTGCATTTGCACAATGTATCTACCCAAATGAATAAAGGAAATGAAATATGAATAACAATTATCCCATGCTAGATATACAACCAGCAAAAAATATGTAATACTACATTTTTTAGCACTTCATGTTGTTGATAAACTTTAAGTTTCAAAAATCCAGTATCCTCTGTCATTTTGAATCCAGTGTCAAACCATATGGTTCCAGGTCAAATGTTTTTTCAGTATGGGTTTCATAATGCTAACCTTGGTGTAGGAATTTAAGTTTAATTTTGGTTTCATGATTTACAAAGTACTAAAATGCTGGAAAATGTAACTGAGTAAAACGCATCGAAAAACATGTGCTGGTACTGGTTTTCACACTACTTAAGAAAGTACAAGTAACCATAAACTAAAGCTTCTGGATTACAATAGCCTGAGTAAATGTAATTGGTTACTTTCCGCTCCTCTGTATTGTAATGAACTAACTATGAACATACCACAATACTGAATATTTACTGAGTATTTTTTTTGCTGCTATTATTTAGTATTATTTAGTATATTCTGTGCTGCTATTTAAATGTGTTATTATTTTTATACCTCTTACATGGCATTTGTTGTGGACAGCAGCGTAGGAAGTTCATTGTACAAGGAAACATGTTTCTCAATGTGCAAATAACAATAAACACTTTGAATCTTGAATCCTGAATATCTGAGTCAGCCGGGGGCATCTTCATGTTTCCATTTGGCCCTCCAGTCAAATCATACTAAGTCTCCATAAGTGTATCTCCAAGGGGCTGCCAGTGTCTGCAGCCTATTTGTAACTCTCCTAAATATACTTTGCAGTTTCTTGGGGGATATTGTAAAATAAGATTTCATTCATTGGACAGTATCTAAATTTTGAACTTACAAAAGGCTGCTAAATTTATTTTGAAATGACAACCAAACCGGAAACCATGGGTGATATCTGCTTTCTCCTCGTTACGCTCTTTCAAAACAAAAGCCGCCCTCATGCTGCTCAGACTGTGAAAAGTGTAGCCTTTACATTTGAACACAGACATACACACTGGCAGAATTATATATATATATATATATATATATATATATATATATATATATATATATATATATATATATATATATTTGATAAATGAACATAATTTGTGAAAGCTGCTTTAAAATTATGTTTTAAAATCTGCCTAAAGAATAAAGCTTTGAATGTATTATTTTACTACGAGAGTGAGTGTGAAGCAATAAAATATAAATAACTTTGGAATGGTTTTATTTTGGGTTTGTAATTTTTTTCACTGATTATGTGGAAATATCCTCATCCACAGGAAATACTTATAAAGCTAACTTTATCCTTTTTGCTTGTAGGAGGAGTACCAGACAATGTGCAGACATTTTTCACGACATCACGAATACTACATTATATCTTATAATGTTGTTATGCACATTTCTTTGACTGACAGCAGTATTTTAGCAGATGTAGAAAGTATGTCTGAAAGTTGTAAAGTGACCAACTATAAAAGAGTACATAGATCTCAACCATGTTGAACATTAGCACACAAATTGTAGTGGACCATAGGATACGCACAGCCCTTGGTACTAAAGAGGCTAATATATTTCGAAATTGTTGAGACTGTTAAGGCCCTCAAGTGTTCGTATTGATATTTGTGGTATTATATTTGTATTAAGAGTGTGTAAAAATGCAGTTTGATTGTACTTTGTTCTGCTGTAATGAGGCGTGTTATCAAGGAGTGGCAATATTTTTCATTGGATGTTTGACAACAGTAATAGGGATTGTGTGGATTTAATTTTGAGAGGTAAATATGCACAAACTACATTTTATTTAAAGGTCACTTTGCCAGCTTATTTTTGTGTTGAATAAATCTTAGAAGGCTGTGAAATATTCTGTTTTTATACATATTGGCCCTCAAATGATAATCAGGGCTTTCATGGCTGTCCCCCCAAAAGTAAATCAGCTTCATTTTCATTTTGTGCAATATGTATTGACGCAAACAGGTACACCTTAGGAAAGATTAGAAGACCAATGTCTGATGAGACATATTTGTTACTAAAGGCCTTTTTTAACCCCAATTACTTCCCAGGGACTAGGGACTCCTTAAGTACTCTATATGTTTTCACTGTAAGAAGGGTCTAAATCTAATTCTAGAGTTGTTGGTTGATCAAGTTCCTGAAAAAGCTCCTGATCAGGAGGGGAAATACCTTCCTGGAACTCTGGGAGAAAGGGATTCATTGAATTCACGCTCAGAATATACAAAACAACTCCAGAGACAACTCTCTCCACTTCACAGTAACTGTAATGGATTAAAACTCATTGTGAGGGACTTTTTCTTTGTGTTGAGTTTGGCGCCCCCTGTGCCAAAAGTTCCTTTTTTCTCTTTGCATCTTTTGTCTTGTACAGTATTCATATTCTTTTAGGGCAGGGATGGACAACTGGTGGTCCAGGGGCCATGTACAGCCCGCAAAAGATACCAATACAACACCATGCATTTAGGATATGTAGTAGAAAATATTTCTTCATAATCTAGATTGCTGGTATATGTTTTGTTTTTGGCAAGGAATTAAGGAACTTACTTCACCATAATTGTTTCTCTACATGTCTTAATGAACAATTTAAATATAATATTGAGTACTAGTTAATACTACATTAAGAAAATAAAACTGAAAAATATTTTAACTCAATAAATTGAAAATACTTACTATGGTGCATTTAAAAAAAGAGCTTAAAATAGCCTTAATTCTGTGTCAAGCTCATTTAATTATTTAGCATTATTTATCTTTGATATCTCAAAAATAATGTGTAAATAATTCTTATGATAGTTTATATTTGCTATTTTTGATTATCAATATGTATTTTTTTCCTAATCAAGGGTATATGACAAATTGTATGATGCTGCTCTCAGGTACAAGGCAGGGAAAAAGTTTTTATGTGGTCCTGATATTTAAGTGTCCCATCTCTGTTCTGTAGTAATTACTCTCATCCTGCTTCCTCTTCACAGATAAATTAATTAACAAGCAGATTTGTCATGTAAAATGTTGAAAAGGTTGTATCTGCTATTTGAATCTATATCACAACAGCAGATTCAGATATTATTAATATAAAACAGAAATGGTCTTAATGCACACGGTCTAATTTGTTTTTATAGTGCAAATTAATTTGATTCATTTTTGTAATAAGCTGAAATTTCCTCACAGAAGCTTTGATTTGACAGTCTCTCTCCTGAGCCTGAAGTGTGAGTTGATTAATGGGGTGCACACCCTAAATCTGTGGTTTTCAGGTGCGGTGGAGGGGCAAACTGGTGTGCCTTGGGAATTTGTTCAAACATACATGATCATAAATACTGTACATTTTTCACTCCACACTCCAAATTTAATCCATTCATCGGTATTTCATGTGCATTGATTTGCATATCATCACTGTTAGACACAAACCTAACTCCAAAATTACTTGTTTTCAGGAGAGCAAAAATGCTCTATAACTGAATGAATTATCTGAATGAATTATCTTTTTGTCCTGATACAATATTGTTGCTGTTTGTTGTTTTTTTTTGTACTTTAATTTGGTTGAAGGTTTATAAAACCTAATTAATAATGAACATGGAAGATGACCAAAAGCATTTTTTAACTTGTTTTTAAAGGAAGTTAGAAGGTAAGGTATGCATAGGATAGAAGGATATGCACCTAGTCTTTGCATCATTGAAAGTCTCATAAAATCACCAAAGGGCTCTGACATTTGTTTATAACAAAATCAAATCATATAAATCACTAACTTATCAAAACTGACTAATCAAGCACAAGTGTTCCTGAATTTAGGAAATTTGACAAAATTTCAAGTGAAACCTGAACAATATTGTGCAGATAATTCATGAGAAACATAGCTGTTTTCAAATTTGAGGAGGCATTTAAAGGAAATAATTCTTTACTAACTGCTAAGATAGTGTAACCCATGTAAAGGAGAATATTGAGCATGGATACTGATTAGTGTGCCTGGAGATGATACCTTGGTTTTAGGTGTGTCTTTGGGCAAATACAGTTTGAAAACCACAGCTCATAACGAGAGTGCTACCACAATTACAGCTGAAAAGAGGGTTGCCCTGCTTAAATGAAAACACAATCATCCACTGGACATACATTAGTACTGTGACAATGTTCTCCCCTCAAATGTGGTCTGGTGGGAATCCCTGCATGTTTCCAGACTAGTTTAGGGTTTTGCCAGTTAGTCTCCGCCCCTCCTCGAAATGAGAGTCTAGCTGGCCAAAAAAACTTGTATGATAGAATTCGACTGGTCGAGAATATTTCAGCTTCTTTTGTACCAAAACTGTGAATAAACCCGCATCTTCCAAGGCCTGCTTCTACGAGGTATGGATATGCGTTTACTCTGAAGCTCCCCGGACTGGTCGTGAATGGACTCTGTTTGTCGTGCTAGGACTCTTCCCGCTATTTTGTAGCTCGGCAGCTAGCTAACTCTTAGCTGTTGTGGGCTCATACTTAGTTAAACAGAAAGAGGACGTCTGCAGGTTACCAAGCTATTAAGCAATAAAAGCAGGAGCCAAGTTCCTGTACTTGTTTGGACGGCTACATATCTCAGAGGTAGGACTAATATTTCTCGACACAATCATAAAGGAGAAGTTGAGTCGGTGGGGTGTTAGCCGTAATGCTAACAGTGGCAGAGTAGACGCAGAGGGTTGTTGCTCGTCGACGTCCAGCCGTAAACACGGTGCGTATTATTCCCTTGTTGTCTTAACTTCTTCCTAATCCGCAGTGCCAATTGAAGACGCAGTTTGTTTCGTTTTAGTTGGTGTGATGCATTAGAGACATATTACTCGCTCCACTTTGCTCCTGAATTTCGTGTCGCATTAATCACGGGTGCTCTCTCGGAAGTCTTGCCATGCTGTAGTAAACCTAGCCAGGATTTCCGGCTCCTTTCCATTTGCCCTATGCTGTTTTGTTTCCGTTTATTCTATTTCCGTTTCAAAAGTTTTCTTCGCACCGAGTAAAAGTGTGATTTATCGAGGTGGTGACATTAAAACGAGGCTCGCTGCGTTCGTTGGATATTTTGACCGTTGTTAAGCACGCGGGGACCAACGGCTGTGTAATAGGCTGCCTCGCCCCGCGGTGCAAACGCTCACTAAATTTTAGCTAACTTGCTCCGCCGATTACCAGCTTCAGTACGCCTACACGGGTGTCCTGGTGGCTTTATTTCATTGTTCTGCATTTTCACAACATTTATCCATGACGTGTGTTC
This sequence comes from Cetoscarus ocellatus, assembly GCA_037902135.1. NCBI lineage: Eukaryota > Metazoa > Chordata > Actinopteri > Labriformes > Labridae > Cetoscarus > Cetoscarus ocellatus. Next base: position 130,604 of record JBAMNC010001987.1, read on the forward strand.
ATTTTTGGGAGTTAATTTTGGTAACAAACGGCCTACCATTTGGCCTTTCGAGCTAGAAGCCTCGCCCCTCGAGTTAGCTACCGTTAGCAGCTGGATCAGTCAGTGAACTGTTGTAGGCGGCCAATGAGGAGTCGAGGCTCGGAGGCCTCAGTGATGATAACCCCGGACTGATGGTCCATGTTTACTTCACTAATCTGTGCCAATTCAAATATAGCTACAACACAGGCTCCATGTCCAAGTAAAACGCAATGCAACACATAGGAAGATAGCACAATGCACAGGAAATACAAATACACTGTTTGAAGGGCAATTTCGGTTGTTTTTTCTTTTGGAAATTGTGATTTTAGTAAGGTGCATGGCATGAGCCTGAACGTGTCCCACAGTGTCACAGCTCAGTTCTCTCTCTGTTCAGAAAAACTTGGGATGAACTCAAATGCCTCACATTACTGTACATGGTGCCAGACACTCTGTGTAATTAAAAGAATTATGGGGGAAAACAAGCCACAAAAACAACATGGGGTCATCACAAACTACAAAAAGTTTGTTTACATCCACTTGATATCCCACTGCCGATCTGCTTTGATTACGCATTAGTTTGAGACGTGGCACAGCCTATGTATCTTTCCACCAGCAGCATAAGGATGAAAGTACAGTCTTCCTTGAATTTTGCCGAATTCACCAATATACCATTCTAAAAAATGAACAGCCAAATGTACAAATGTTTAAGGATTATCCTGCTGACCAAGCACAGTCATTTTGGCAAAGAATGCCCTTCTAGCACAGTTTACCACCACAACAACAAACATACAGTGTAATATAATGAAGTACACTTAACATTGAAACCATAGCTTCTGTTTTTATAAACTAAACAGGTAGTATAAGCTGAATACTTACTTTGAAGATGAACTTGAACTCCGCACCTTTGTTTGTCCCTGGAGTTTGTGAAAGAGTGAATCCAGTCCATACACGTATAAATGTCCATGAAAGCAATGAGGCTTTGCGTGAAGAGAGCTGCTCACTGCAAAGAAGTGTATTAAAGATGATAGCATTCTCTGATCCTGAACACCCTTAAGCATCCTGAGGTGATTTTTCTTAGTTACACTCTTATTTCATGCAGTTTGACGTCATGAGCTCAAGATTTATTCACCTGAATCAACAGGTACCATGTGTTTCTCCAGACCTCCAGTTCACATAGCAGATTCCACCATTTTCAGTTCAGGCCTGTTGACTCTCCATCTAAAGGAGTTTTTCCTCCAGTTCATACAAGTATTCCAAAGTAAATTTTTCGCTGCAAAAATTGTTAGTTTATCCCTTGGTAGCGGTCGTTTCCTCGTGTGAGAAGCAAACTAGTTGGCACTGCAGGTGGAAGGACATGTAGGCTGTGCTGTGTCTCAAAATCAAATGTGCCCAATGTGTGATGTGTGATGTGCCTGATCAGAGCGGCTTGGTAGTAGGATATTGAGCAGATGTCACCAAACTGTAGCATGTGATGGCCCCACACTGTTTTTGTGGTTTGTTTTCTCCAATTCTTTCGATTATGCGGAGAGTCTGGCATCATGTACAGCAATGTATAGCATTCATGTTTGTCCCAAGTTTGTCTGAACAGGCTCGTGACATGTGCCTTACACATCCCCATTTCAAAAAACCTGAACTATCCCTTCAAGTTCACAATTATTGTGCAGTACAAAACATTTTTTTAGAGAGGAACCAATGTCTGCACAACAATTATTGGTTTTGAGAAGTTCTGTATCTGATGACAGTGCCTTTAAGTTTCGTAACATACTTAATATTAAGACACTTTTTTGACACTACGTGTTTAATGTTTTCCTTTATGTCTATAATAGATAAGTGCCCAAAAATAAGTCTCATAAATGGTGCTTAAAAGATTTATTAGACCACCAGTCATGAAAACAAGTATACCAAAAATATTAGGGTATGCCTGCTATTGGAGTTTTGCTGATATCTGATATGCCAGTTTTTCTGAACTCATTATTGCAGATGCCAGTATTTTTGGTCAATAGCACAACCTCTTCTCTTTACAAAATGGATTTGTTACTTTCAACATGAAAGTCTATTCGTGACAACTACCTGCTTAGAGGAGCAAGTGTGAACGACCATGTCAGTGAGCTACCTGGCAGGTTGCCCAGACATTATCCTGATAATATCAGGGTTGTATATGTGAAAAGGCCTTTATTGACATGGACTTGACATACTGTATATTGTGCTGCTTGCAAATGTTACTTGAGTTTGCTCAAAATGTCTGAAACCACCTCAAGTTGCCCAAGTGGGTATCCTCAAAAGAAAAAAAATCTTATAGCCAGAAACCCAAAAATTTCCCCTTTGTTGTGTAAAGCAGATAAAAAACAGATTGGTCCTACTTAAGAGGCAGAAATATTTTTGTCCCTGAATTTACAGTTATTGTTAAATAATGAAATTATTTTAATTTCTATCACTGTGTCATGTTGTAAAACCATATTACAAACAATGTAGTTATTGCTTCATGATTCACAATGAAGCTTCTCTTTGATTATGTCCACAGCCTCTGTAGGCTCCCTCAGCATAAATCAAGATGGCTAAAAGTGAACCGGAGGAGATGATAGAGATAGAGATTGATGAACGGGAGAAACAGGCGTGCTTGGAGGAAGGGTAAGGAAGATTTTGCTTATATTTACAGAATACCATCACACCTATTACCCATACCAGTAATCAAGCTAACGGATCTGCTTCCCTTTCTTCTTTAACCTAAAGTGTGGAGGAACAGACCATCACTGCATCAGATCTGATCCAACAAGACATCGACATCAATGAGCCCATCGGCAATTTGAAGAAGCTCTTAGAGCCTCGTATCCAAATATCATTGGATGCATATGAGATCTGCTTGCAGGATATTCAGGTAAGAAATGTGAATCACTAGGTCATAGGTCATGTCCAGTTCTATTATTTGTTTATTTTATGTCTGCTGCTGGCAGAAAAACAAATCTTGTGTTAAATATGGGTTCAACATTTGGCATCCCTTTGACTGCCAAATGTTGAGTTGTCTCTCTTTCTTTGCCTCTAATTCAGCTTTTCTGTTGTGCTCCACTTTTTAGCTTCATCCTGATCACAGTCTGTTTGATCAGGGAGTGAAGACAGATGGCACAGTGCAGCTCAGCCTGCAGATCTTAGCTAAACCAGGTACTCCTACATGTGTCAAAGACATTTAATGTGAATTGACATCAGAATTAGCAAGAATCCAAATCAGTGTCACTCATACATGTTTTTCTCTTTTTCACTCATGTTCAGGGGAGGAGAAGTTGAATATTTTGGAGATTGTGAAGCCAGTAGAAACAGTAGAAGTGGTGATAGATCCAGATGCTGCAGGAGAGGAAGGGGCACTGGTGGAGGAGGGTCAGCTCATTGCTGTGGAGCGATCAGCCCTGACAGATGAAACTTCAGAGCAGGTTACACGCTGGGCTGCAGCCCTCGAAGGCTACCGCAAAGAGCAGGTTCGCCTGGGCATCCCATATGGTGAGAAACACTGAAATAAAGATGTAGATAATTTGTAGTAAGGTACAAAAAATCCTCAATGTACTGATAATATAAAATGGCTATAACTTAATGAGGTTTCTTCCTCTCTCCCCAGACCCTGTGTTATGGACAGCTGACCAGGTGATCCACTGGGCAGTCTGGGTAATGAAGGAGTTTAATATTGATGAGATGGAGATTGGCAGCATCCACATCCCCGGTCGAGATCTCTGCTCCTTCAGCCAGGAGGAGTTCCTGCAGAAAGTGCCTAATGGAGAGATTCTGTGGAGCCACCTTGAACTTCTGCGAAAATGTAAGTAAAAATGCAATGTTTTTGTTCCAGGAGGGATCGTTTGTACACCCTCTTTTTGTATGGCAAGAGTCTTTTTGCAATGTAGGTTAGAAGACTAATTTTTTTCCCCTGGAACAGTTTGCACGGCCTGGTCATCTTAAATTTAACCAAAAATTTCCCCATGTTTTATTTCTCTTTGTGTCTTCTGTTTCACCAGATGTGTTGGCGAGTCAAGACCAGACTGGTGGGGATGCCACTGTCACCATTGATCAACGTAGGTTCTCTAAACAACAACACAAACCAAAAAAATCTTCTAATGCCAGTCAAGGGATCTTGAAATGATACCTTACAAAGCTTGTGCAATATTACGGATCAGTTGATCTGATCAGTAAAGCAGCAGTATGTAAGAGTTCAGTTTTATGAGGAGTGGCTGCTTAAGGCCTCTGCATGTAATTGCACCTTCAAATACACAGCATTCAATGCCGTTCTAAATGCAAAAAATGAGGACACCCTCAATATAAAAAAAGTGGGGAAAAAGAAGCAGGAATGAGACTGTCCGAGGAGGCATGGAAAGGAGTTTGTTTATTTCAGTGGTCCTCAGTGATTGCCCTAAACTTTGTACTGGAAAGGTATTCATAAAACATTAACTGAGGGATTCAAAATTCAGATTTCCCTGAATTTTGAGAGTCTGTATTTGGGTCACATTACTGGCCGAACAAGGAGGAGTGATACAAAACTATTCCAGGCTCTTTAAGCATCAAGTAAGAAAACCATTACTCGGAATTGGCTAAAACCAGAGCCACCTGCATTAGAAGATTGGGCTGGAATAATACTAGACATTTTCAGAATGGAGATGTACTCCTTGAGGACACAAAGGGGAAAAGTTTTATCTAATTTGGTGTAAATGGATGGTATTTATAACTCCTCTGCATGCAGATTTTGTGTGACTCATCAGATTACTCATGCTCCTTCTTACCTCTCAAAGGTTTACATTATAAATATGAGCCCCCCTAGTTCTTGAGTTCTCATCTTTATTGTAAATAGTTCTAAAGGAAACATCTAACTTTTGTGAAACTTTACTGAGGAGGGGCAACATAGGTGGGGGCTGGAGCGAACACTCAGTACCCACCAGTATTTTTGTTTGCAGACTAAGAGTGGACAGTTGTGGCAAAAACCAAATGTGATGTACACTCTTGAAAATGAATATGGAGGACTGAGACTGTGAGAACTGTGTGGACTCACAGGTAACTCAGAAGATGCCTGTCCCTTCCTCTGTAAACCACAAAAACATGAATAGGTCTGAATGTAAAAATACAAGATTCATGCTTATTTTGTGATTGTGCCTTTTCAACTCAAAAAAAAAATACACAGCACTGTCAACACCTTCTCACAGACTGTTTGCATATGTTGACACACAGAGATTGAGAAAACCGTGAACTATACCGACTGATAAGGGACAGTATCTGCATCAGCTGCCCATTTTTTGTAAACTGTTTGCATGTAGGGTATGTGTATGTGAATTTATCATCATGTCCATAATCTGTGGCCTGAAAGCAACCTCGAAGAGGCTAATTTATTACATGCTAGTTTAATGAGTTAAAAACAATGACTTTATGACATGGAAGCAGATCCAACAAAACAGGACAAAAATTAGTCAACTGCCATATAGCAACAATACCTTGCAGCCTGTTGTTTCTTGAAGCGCTCTCTTTGTACAAACATGCCCAATATTTACTCTACTTCGGCTTCTTACTCAGTCACCCTTTCTCTTGTCCACCCCTCGTCTATCACTGTCCTCCTTTGTCTCTTAGCCACGGCCTTTGTGGAACACAGTACAGACACTGACACCGCTATGTTAAGGAACATACTTCATTGTTTTTGCTTTAAGAGAAACCTTTATCTCTAACTTGTTTTTATTTGTGTCTCCAGCTGTGCAGATAATCCCAGCTCAAGTAAGCACACCCTCCGCCATCAAGGTATTAAAGCCGAGCCGCCCCAGAGCCCCCCGAATTTCAGGAGAGGAGAGGAGCTCACCAGGCAACCGCACAGGTAGATGTCACCACATATGATCACTGTTAACTCTATGCACTGTTTTATCCAGCCTGAACATAAGCTGAAGTATGCAGGGGAACAATGTTTTCCTTCTAAATCTTCAACAATTAAAGCTATTAGTCAGCTGTATTTTCAAAGAGGTATTTGTTCAGTAAACTAGGAAATATACAGAAAGAAGTTTAACTGCACACCCTTTTACTGTTAGTTGGTTAATTGACAGCATCTCAATACAGGATTTTTTTTGTATTTGTTTATTTTTTGTTACCAAGGGTTGTGTTACCTTGGCAATTAAACGCAAAAAATAAATAAAATTTGAAGACATAATTTTTAAGCTAGGAATTATTGAGCAAAAAATCACACAGTTCTATCATATTTAAGCTGAATAACTTATTGAGGAAAAATAAAAGTGTTGATAAAAATAAAATTCATATGCAGCAAAATCAGAGAATGTGACAACTGATGCATCCTTTAAAACCCAGTTGGGGCAATTTTGTGGTAGTGCTGATTAAAAGCAAAAGCATCTGCGTTTACTCGTCTATATCAAACCATTAATGCTGTTTTTTCCTTTGGTGTCAGGCAACAATGGCCAGATCCAGCTGTGGCAGTTCCTGCTGGAGCTTCTGACAGACAAAGATGCGAGGGATTGCATCTCCTGGGTGGGGGAAGAGGGGGAGTTTAAACTCAATCAGCCCGAGCTTGTGGCGCAGAAATGGGGGCAGAGGAAGAATAAACCCACAATGAACTACGAGAAACTCAGCAGAGCCCTCAGGTTTGTGTGTTTTTCTTTTTTTTTTTTTTCTTTAAAGGGAAAACAAGAATTTTCCCTCCAGTAATTTTGGCAATAAAGTTAAAAATAATTCAATGATGCCGGCAGGAGAAAACGATTCAACTGTCTCCCTGTATAGTAGTCCTAAAACATGCAGTTAACTTGAAGCGGTTAACTTGAAAGGTCCTGTTTCATGTCAGTGACACTGTAGAGGTTTTTATACAAACTTCGTTCTACAAACCTCCCCAATATTAGGAATATCCCTTGTCCCCCTGTGTTGTTTGCTTTATTTTTAAGAAAATGTCTGCTCAAACAGTCTGAAAAAAAATCTTCAAATGATGCCGCCTCTCCAAGATAGTAGACATCATGTTAGCTAGGTGTTAGAAGCCCACACTGCCATTTTAAGCCCTGGTAGTTGCAGTCTTGTGAGGTTTCTTCTCCACTGTGAACACCATGGAGATGGAATGGAGGGAATGAGTTGATCCCCTCTGTGCTCCGTCTCCAGGGGTAGCAACAGAGGCATGATATTTGAAAGATGGATGCTTGCAGATTCAGCAGGTGCCAAGAGCAGTGTGAGTGAGCGTCTCTGCCTTCGTGTGCATGCGCCATGTCACACACATCCAAGCCGAGTTACAGCGTGAATCAGCACAGAAGTCATGGCCTCGCAGAATCATTGTAAATGCCTCAAGGTGTAAGGTTCGCTTTTGCAGTAAGGCACAGTGAATAGAGCTCATATTTAGCCCACATCCAGCTCTTGTAGTAGGCAAACGTCTAGGTATGTCCATGCAAAAACAGTGCACGAGGAGAGCTGTGTTAGAAAGCCCTAAGCCACATCCACCTCTTGAAATGGCTGTGGTAAGAAACAGCTTGTAAGGAGAGCTGAAACAGAGGGTTAATAGGCGTTCTAAAGTCAAACATCTGTGAATTTTTAGGCAACAAACCTCCACACCTTTAAAGTCAGGTGTACTGGTTTCTGGTCATTTTTGTTCATTCTTCTTTAACCTGTTCTTTTAAACTGTATGATTCCATTTGTCCTTTCTGTAAGTGGTCTCTCCATTCTTGTTTAGGTATTACTACGATGGAGACATGATCAGCAAGGTGCAGGGGAAGCGCTTCGTCTACAAGTTTGTGTGCGACCTGAGAACTCTGATCGGCTACAGTGCCGCTGAACTCAACAACCTGGTGACAGAGTGCGAGCAGAAGAAGCTGACTCGGATGCAGATGCACGGCATCGGTCAGCCAATCACTACAGTGACCCTGGCCGCCACTGCTCTAGACAAAGACAGTTAAAGGAGATTTATGGCCAGATCCACCACTGCTCGGACACGGCGCAGCTTATTTCTTCTTTTTGACACTGCTGTGTTCTCCAGGCTCAGAGACGAAAGACTGATCCGTTTGAACTTTGACATCTTTACAGTTTGATCCAGCTACAGCAGTGGCTTTTCAGTTTTTTTATAGCTTTTCTTTAACTCTAACCAAGAGATGTTGGTGCAGGACAAGAGGACGAGTGCCTGTGTGGTTTCTGTGTGCATGTGGCTGAATGCTTGAATGAGTGACTGAAACAGTAATGAGCTTTGTATATCATGCAGCTGTCTCTAGTTCAGGATGGTTTCCACTGTATATACCGGTACTTCATGTTTTTGATAGCTGCAAGGACAAGTGTATTTTCATATTTTCCATTTATAGAGAACCTGTTTTGTATTTTATTTAGTGTTTTTTTCCCTGAACTGTTGGAACTTTTTTTGTCCACAAGGGAAATAAAGTGCTATGATTTTTTCTTAACACTTGCAATTTAGTCTCCTTGTTTTAAGCTTTAGAGTCTAAAAACAAATCCCACTTTCAAAAGAGCTAGGACATGTTTGCGAATCCTTTTTTATCTATTTTCATTACAGCATAAAGACAGGATAAGTCAAGTTTATACTGATAAACTAAACTGTGTTTTTGGAAACTGACATGCATACTGAATTTCAGGCCTGCAAAATATTCCAGAAAAGTGGGTACAGGGGCAAGAAATCACTGGGAATGTTTTGTAATTCTCTAAACAACATTACACAGTTAAGTAGTTACATTTGTGAGAGGGACTGAACCACAATGTGGTATAAAAGGAGGACGCCCAAAAGGCTCAGACAATCACAATCAGCCAAAGTGTGAGGTTCACTTTGTGGGAAACTCAGTGGTCAAATAGTTCAGCTCTTAATGAAAAAAATTTACTCAATGGACGGCAAGAAATGAGAGATTTCAGTTAATGGAAAAGTGAAAGCCATTTGTGACATATGTAAAAGCGCTGAGTAAAGGACAAGAGGACTTTATGGTGAGCAGAGAGGTCAGAAACATGGGGTACATGGTCAGAGGAGAGCTTAGTGATAGAATGGCGCCACAACAGCATCACAACTGGTAAAACAGAGGAGGCAACGAGGGTTAGTGGTGGGTATGACTGGTCCTGCAGAGACCGCCAGTAAAGAGGTCACATTGGTGGCTTTGGACCTAAGTAGATGCTCAATGATCTTGATGGGGATGTTACTAAGGGCAACAACTCCCAGGACAGCAGCTCCCATCAGAGCAGATTGGAGTTAAAAAAATGCACTTTTAAATTGGCTTGAATTTTGTGTCAAGCTCATTTAATCATTCCCAATATTTGTGTTTGAGTAATAACTTAATGCCGGTATGATCATTTTCTATGATGGCTTGATAATTGCTATATTTACTTATTTATATATATTTTCCTACCATCCAGAATATCTGACAATTTGTGACAATGTGGCCCTCGTATGTTTGTTTGTTAGCAGGATTACACAAAAACTACTGGACAGATTTTGCTGAAATTTTCAGGAACTGTTGGGAATGGCCCAACTTGGAAATTATTCGATTTTGGTGGTGATCCAGATATTTGTCTGGATGCCAAAAATCCCATAAATTAACATTGGGCAGAATTAAAAAAAAAAATCATATCTCTGTCATTTCTAAACAGATCCACTTTCAATTTTACAGAATAATATCAGGTCCACGTCTCTACCATCAAGGTAAATTTCCTCAGGATTCGATCCAGATTGATGGCACAAAAAACATTGAACTTTATCATGGGGAATAAAGGGAATAATTGACATTCAATAATTCGTATAAAATCAAAATATAATGTGATATTCTCAAAACTTGTGTACATACAGGAAAACAACCTCCATGTATGTGCTGAGTTTGGCCTGGGTCCTGGCACTATTCTGGATCTGGTGATCCAGAATTGTATCTTTTACATGGGTTGCAGAAAATCCACTGAGCTGCTTTGCGGATCAAAGGTCTGTGCTCTCTGAGTGCTTTTCTAGTTATAATTCAAATATTGCACATCTTTTGGAGCTAAGGTTTGCACATATTTCACATTAAGATTCAAACACAGGAGGCGTTGATACATTCAAAATTTTATTCATGGTATAGTGGGTGTAGAAAGCATTTTCTTACTCTAAGCAAATGATTCATTTAACTACACATAGAGGAAGGTCGCTGAATCCATGAAAGAAAAACTTTTCGAACACTAGCGTCAAAAGACACCCAGATTGAGCATAAGAACAAATTTTTAACACATTCACCTGATTAAGAGCCTCAATTGTGTCTGTACACGTGTCGACATGATGCAGAGAGGTGATATGTGTTGTATTTTAATGATATAAATGCAAAATATGAAAGTCACATTCATGTTTACAGGAGGTGGATTCAAATAAATTCAATCGGGGAAAATGTCTTTATGCTGATGTGGTGGTTCCCATCGACAGGGCCAGTTCTTCTTATCTTCATGAGAACTAGTGAGAGGACAAACATGCAGGTGACGAAGAGATAATCCACCAAACAGAAGCACTGTACATGTATACACAGATGTAGAAAAATAGAATGTGATGTGGAGGAATGTGCGTGGAGATGTGGCCTTCTACAAAACTGTTCACGTCTCTTTTGGCCCAACAAGTGCTGCAGTGTGCAATATTGCTGACAGAGCTAGAAAGAGTGCATAAACAAGACAAAAGAAGAAAGAAAGGACAGACAAAAAACACAGAGGTGAAGCTTGATAATGAAAGAGGGCCATAGAGAGCCAGATCTCCATCTTCTAAATATTTACAATCAGGAGACGGTGGAATGATACATCTGGAATGATACTTTCAGAAAACGTCTTCATATAGATTCACTTCTACTCTCATTCTAGTAAAAACCTGAAATGCAGCGGCGCAGTAACATCAGGGATCGAACAGCAACAATATTTGGTGATATCAGACTCAAGAGTGCATAGAACGCAAACAGTAACAAAATTGTCTTCCTTTCAGATACTATAACACTTCGTATTTTACATATAAAGAGCATTTTGCCCATGCAGCTAACACAACAGTGAAGCGTGGAGATGAGCAGAACAAGCCAAGAGTCAGTTAAAGCAAGTCTGTGTGAACGAAGCAGACCAGATTCTGAATACTCTTTTTCTTCTTCATATCACAAGGTCACAAAGAAGACACTAGAAATGTACAATCCTGCTAAAATATCTAAGAGGAGGACCCCTCCTGAGGCCCACGACATACAGTTTACTGTATCTGTCATCAATATTGCCATGCACTACATATACTTACAGCTAATCTCTGTCTTTATATATTACACATTAAAAAATCAGACAACAAAACATTCAATATTTTTCAACTTTACATATTTGATTATGGATATTTTTTCTGCTTTTTTTTCAATTCTTTTTTGAAAAACAAACCTGAAACACGTGAGCTTTAATCGTGCGTAGAGCCCCTCCTCTCGCTAAGAGCTGTTCTGTCACTGCACACGGCACAGCTGTCAGCAGAGAGCGGCGGGGATGCTCGGGGGCAGTTACAGAAAGGAGGAACAAACAGTTGGAGTGATGAGGGCAAGATCAGTATTTTAAGTGGAGTTTACCGTAAAATCCAGCATATAGGTCGCACTGTCAAAGTCTGATTTTAGGGCTCTATCTAAGAAAACGTGTATTGAACTGCTTTCCTACATGACGATGATTCCTAATGCTCTGTTCATAACATGTACTTCATGTGCAACTGTGTCGCCCCTTTAGTGCTATTTGCAATCTGAATTTTGCCCTTCTGATAGCTATAATACGGTAGCTGAGCTCTTGCCTGAGAGGACTGTTGAGATAGCAGACTCCCCTGCAGACCACTTATCTTAAAAGCAACAACATGTGACTTTTCAACCTTAGAATAAATGTTTCAAAGTTGAATTACAATATTGCTTGTAGTTCTCTGTGTAGCCTTGGATATTGCTGGCTGTGTTGTATTTAAAGATTGTCTTAAAACTGGGTGGGTCCTGCACTTAGCTTATCTTATAAAGCCAACCTTTGTAGTCACATATGCTGAGTGCTTGTTCCCCATCTCCACAGTTTACCTTTGGTGTACCACAAGGTTCAGTTTAAGGCCCAGTTTTATTTTGTGTGAATATGCTGCCCCTTCTCATTCTCATCTTTTATAGCAAACATTTGCAGTCATAAATATTTACTAGTTATGCACAAACTGCAAAAATCAGGGCCAATGCACATTCAGATATAAGGTAACACTAAAGCCTTTGTTGATGCTGATAAAAATGTTTTCTCCCACAGCACCAATTTTTTCAAGTTTTGACCATCACAGTTTCTCCAACAGGTAATTTCTCCTGCTAAATAAAACACTTTGTCTCTGAGCTGTCAACAGTTATGCCACAAGTAAACCCCTAAAACTGACATCTGCTCACCCTTCATCTGCCAATGGCCAAGGCTTAGTGGTGTGCCACAAGGTTCAGATTTAAGTCCACTTTTATTTTCCATGTTACACCTTAGAGCCATTAAGTCTCTTTTAAATGCAAAAGACACAAAAAAACATAATATAAAGGATATTTATGTAGCTTGTTTGGATTGGTTCTTCAGCCTAAATGATCTTTTCTGTTGTTCTCTCTGAGTTTCACTTGTGTTTGGTTGTTGTGCTTTGTTCTCCTGCGCGTTTCTGTTTGTAAACCTATATTTAAAAGAGCTTCACCAATTAAGTTATTATGGTTATCCCATTTTCATGGATTGCCTCAATCCCCTACTTTCAGAACTATTTAACTTTTGCAGTCAGCCGTGGCTGTCTTGCAAATAATGTGCTAAGCTGTACAGCACAAGTCCACACATTTGCCTCTGGCTAAAATAAAGCCAGTTAGCCTGTCTTAGGGCTGCTTGACAGAGTGACTGGGTTAAGGAGACACAGGAGAGCAGAAAAGACAGAAAAAAGGATGTATGTTACTTTCTCTCTTGAAATGTTTGACTTTTTGATCAACTGTCAGTCACTATTTCAAGGTAGAAGAGTCACATATTGTTGCTTTAACTGAAGAGTCTTTCTACACAAGTTGGCTTTACACGCAGCTTATTTGCTTCCCTGTCTTATTTAAACACAGTATTGTGCTTACATGGGAGAAAAAGTGCCAGACTGGTGTGCATCAATGTGTTTTCCTGTATGTTTTTAGCACTAAAGGAACTGCTATCAATATGCTTCACCATGAATAGGAGTGAACTTACAGTGGTGTCAGCCTGAATGCAGGTTCTAACTGTGGCTTCTGCACTTGCGGTCCTGACAGCACGTTTCAGCCCTTTACCACGCTATACTGGTCGCATCAATATTTAAGCAGCATTTAACCTTTTTGATAAAAGTAATTGGTGTTCCAGTGCGGCCTGTACACTGGATTTTGTGGCACATGTTTTTTGTTTCACTGCAAGCACACTACAGTGGTGACTTCATACAAACCACAAACAGAGTGCTCAGCACAAACACTATGATGTTTTTGTGTGATTGGCTAAAATGTGCAGGTGAAACAGGGCACACTTGTCTCGGGAACTGAAGCTCAAAGGTTTACTCTGTTCATTCAAGGGATCAGGGATAAGAAGCCTGTGTTCCATTTTCCTTTGACCCGAACCCCTTCACGAAACATTAAATTAAACCTGGACTAAACAAATCTTTGAAGTCATAATGTCTCTTTGTCATTCTCGGGGTGACAGACTGAAGATGTCGGGGCAAAGGAACCAGAATGGAACAGACTTTAGGAGTGACGGTGGAGTTTAAATACGCCTGAAAAAAAGTCAATCAGCAGTTCTTTAGTTCTGCATCTGCTCGAAGAATTTATAGGTGGGGTTCTCGTAGCCGTTCTGCTGCATCCGGGCCAGATGACGCTCCTCTGGTGTCACTGCTGCATCCACCTGTCGGCCCAGACAAACAGGATTAGAAACACAATAACTGTTCATGTAAAAAACCCACCAAAACTGATTTATTTACCTCAATGACTCCGTGATGGATAGAAGTGTACTGTTTCTTTCTCAGCATCACCAAGGTAATGACGATGACGGTTGCTATGACAACTCCTCCAACCATAAGCCCGATAATCGCACCTTTATTGGACCCCACATCCTCAGCGAAAAACACCTGCCATGTTGATAAAACACTATCAGCTGACGGGGACCAGTCTTACATAACATGAGTGCAGTGTTCTATGGGAGTGTTTTCTTGTACCAGCTTCTGATGGTAGACTTCATAGCCAGTGCTCTGCCTCTCCTCAGTCTCCATCCGCACCTCAGGCATCTCCTCTGGCTTCAGGGCTGATACTGGAAACAAAGGCACCATTCATTAAGTAGAGATAAGAAGTGAAACACATGCAAATGAAAAAACAATCAGCTGGAAATAAACCCCAGTTTTATCCAAACAATCAAAATCCTCTCTTATGTGTTTGAAGCACTGATGCAGTGATTTTACTAAATGTGTCCTGTTGAGCTTTGAGAGCATTAACAAACTATCATGGCAACCAAAGAAACAATTGCACTAACTTAACCCACAGTTTGTTAATTCCACCACCAGGGAGCTCTTGCTCGAAAAATAACAGAAGAGGCCATTAACACTGTGTCCTGACTGGATGCAGGGCTGCTCACAGACAAGGCTAGGGCCCTGAAAAGCCCCATATTAGGGCCCCTAACTGAAGCCCAATGAGCCAGATCAGATTTGGGTATAAAAAGGTAAATTCAGACTATAATTCCTCATTCCTGTTCAAAATGTAAGGCCAATAGTTACATAGGTGGTCTATCAATTTTTTAAATACTGTTTATCCAGATTTCTCACTGAAGTAGTGACATTACTATCTGTTAAATATTACATGTCATACCAAAGGTTATGATGAAATGTAACCCTGTCCTGTGTTGAGCACTTAATCATGCACAATCAAAATAATCCGAACATCAACACTGACTCACCAGGTCGTGTTGGGAGTCCTCTGTCAGGAACTGGACGAGCATCAACAGGTTCAACTGCAAACCAATTAAAAATATGCATGTAACATGAATCATATTGTTCCATTACATTAATTTCTAGACCAAGTTTAACGGCGACTAAATAATAATTCATCCAAGTTATGTGGAGAAGTCAACTGACACGAGAGCAGCCTGCACAATCAAGTGCGACAAGTTAATTCATCACATTGCTGTAGCAGTGTAAACCAGCAGCAATAGTAATAGAAGTAACAATAATCACTAACTCCTCAATCAAAACTGAGAACAAAATACAACGGATAATAAAAAAATCATTTGAATCCAGTACAGTCCCTCTCAGTGTTCAGCTATATCATACCACAAAATAGCAACAGGTTGACATTGCTCACCAAGTCTGCAAATCATCACAGGACACCACCACATCAACTGATTTAAAAACGTATGAAGATGTTTCTATATGCATATGTTGGATCTATGTCTATGTGCATGTTTACTATTTACAACAGATTTACAAAATACTTTTAACCAATAGTCTACCTTTTTTTTTAAACAGATATGTCAGTGTTAGTTTTAAACCTTCCACTCATGTGATTGCTTTAAAATCAACCTCACCTGTGAGGGATTTTCACCGCACCCTGACGAGGAACCTGTGTAGGTCAAAACCGGTCGGTTTTTCCTGACTTTTTAATTATTTTCTTTAATATGCCCTGATTTGATAAAGGTTTTTCTTTACATTAATTTAATTCTTGACTAAAGCATGTGTACCTGAAGACAGCCCTGTGGGGTTTTCTTTTTGATTTAAAAACTTGTCCAGAGTCCCAGAGTTTAGTCCAGCTTAATTTATGCCTGAAGTCATTTTATCCTCCAGTTTTACAAAGCTGCTCTCTGCTGTTCAATATCACTGACAGTTTCTAGGCTGACACCTCTACAGGTGTTAAGATGTAGATAGATACTGTGTTACCTGGTGTCTTTGATGGACCTTTGTTGACACCAGCAAGTGTTTAAAGCTCCTCTTCCTCAAAAACAGTTTGTTCTGTTTAAACTCATTTTGTTGTTCATTTAGCTTGCTAACTAACTTCCATAACACACAAAACGACTCAGGGTACAAATGCAATTTTTTTCCCAAAACTGAGAGGGAACAAAGCGAACAGGCTGTAGGTGGAAGAATCAAGTAAGATTCAATATTCTTTGGCAGTTTTGAGAATCGAATAATAACAAGTATCCAGTTAATTTTACTACCTTTAAGTTGCAACCTATTAATGATTCGAATCCAATGTCATGACATGAGAACAAGTATCTGTCCATTTTTTTTCTTTCAATATGTGTGTGCTCACCGTGATTCTCGGTGTTGGGCTGGTTGAAGCTCTCGGGGTGAATGAAGCCCAGTCCGTCCAGACCAGGGTCCATAGGAGCCGAGCTGAAGGCCTGATCCGGCATCAGAGCGTCATTACCGTAACTCACCCTGCCGTCCACCTGCAAACACAGAGGAAGGTCAATCTGGGCTGTCATGTAGGCTTTCATCAGATTTTTGGTTTACTCTTTGAGGTCTCTTCAACCTTGAGAAGCACATCATTTAAGCAGTTGACATTTAGTTTCCAAGTTTTTAAACATCTATCTGGACAACTTCAACAGCTAATTAAAGGCTGAGAATGCACTAGCCAAGGAAAATTTAGTATGTATGCATTTGTCATCTGTGCAAACCTTCAAATAAACTCAAAAACATTTTTATATAACCCATAAGTATGAACAAAGAATAAGACAGGACCCCGAATGGACCCTTGGGGATCACCATTTTAGATTTAAGAATCAACTTGAGCATAACCTATTCTACCAGCGAGAAAACTTTCAAACCCTCTGTGCTTGACTTTTTTAAGAGTTACTTTAGTGTTTTAACACCTGCACTAAATTCTGAAATGTGAGCATCATGTGAATGTTTGCAGCTGAATCTTTCACCCTCACTTTGTACTGATTTATCATGCCCCAGTCAACTGTCGAGCTTGAAGAGCTGTAGCATTTAAGCAGCTTCTTTGGGTCATTTTGGACTTTAACAAACAAGACATCAATTTAAAGTCACATCTAAGCTGATGTTTTAGTGGCTGAAGCAAAACAATGATGCTGTGCAAAGTTAACACACTTGTGTGTTCACATTAGGGAAAACGTAAACACACAGTGATGTACATCACATGGGGTGGATGCTAAGCTATCCAGTGTGTGTATGTGTACATATACCTGCTTCACTCTGTTTGCATCAGAGAAATCCCTCTGTTGAGCTGCTTCTATCTGCCCATCACCATAACTGGAAGGTTAAGCTGTCCCCCATCATGAACCAAATAGTCAGATAGTATCGCAGTAGGCCTCATTTGAGCATAATATGAATATTGCATTTGTTTTAATAAAGACAGTTGTTGGTGTGATCTTTATGCTTGCACTATTTTCTACCAGTATGTTCTTCTCTAGTCTTTCATTAATGCTGTGATCGAGTCCAAATACAGTACACGCAGCACTGGTATAAAGGAATAACTGTCAGCATACCATGGGACTCTGTTACTTTGTCAGCCATCTTGTATGTATGCAGCAGAGGGTAGAGATTCTATTTATACATGTGAGTGTGCAGTTTATACAGGACAGGCTCCATGCATATGTGAGTGGGTGCACATCAACTCACCCTCCCATCGCTCTGCAGGGAAGAGACTTGCTGAGACAGCTCTGACTGAACCCTCTGCACTATAATGGCTGAAGAAAAAAACAGGAGAGCATTAGCGTGAGAGGGAGATGATGGATGGTTGGGGGAACAAGGGAAGTGAGATGGATTTTAAAAGAAGCACACCAGGTGATGTACACACAGTGTCCTTAATACTGAGGACAAACTAACAAGAAGGGTGCTGCATGGTCAGGAGCCAACATTTCATCAAACACTGGATGTGCTGATTAACTTGTTTTCATCCTAACTCAGCACTACAAGAGTTTATTAGAAAAAGGTTAAATTTAAAGCTGTTTATGATCAACAGTGATCCGGGGTGAGCAAATATCTCTTGGAAATAAGGAAATAATAGTGTATTCTCTTTACGTCAGGAGTCTGAAATTTCGACATCCCAGAACGTTATCTGGTTTTCCCTTTTAAAAGTTGAAGGTCCTACTAGGAACTCTGACCACCCTCATGGACCCAGAGTTCATGAACAAACGTTGCTGCTCAGGGCATACATGGGAAGTTAAAGCAGTGCAATATTACCTAAAATGACAACTCAGGGTTGTTCTGTGTTGAATCCAATCACATCAATAGTATTGCACACTGTCTACATGTGGACATATTGTGATGCTGACTTTTGTCATCATGTAGCATGCTGTTTGTTGCTTATGAGCTAACAACGCTAACTGCAGCTGGAGCTCCACTGAGTTGGTGTTTCTCTATTAGAAGTGACACAAATTGATAACTTTAGTTAAGTCCCACTGGTATGGTCTTAAGAAAAAGTGTTGTAGCACTGAAGTAACAGCATTGACTTAAAAGAGCTTCCCGACTTCTGCTCACAGGTGAAACTGAAATGCACTTCAACTCAGATATGATGTCATTCCCATGTCGTAGTCGGACCTCAGTCGTTAACGGAATGACGGCCGGTTTGATTCCAAAAACTTGAAACTGACAAATACTGGAGCAGCGGGCTGAGAGCTTTGCTTCGGTTTGAGAGACAGCTAAAGTTAAATGGTAAATGGACTTGAGCTTATACACAGTGCTGTGAAAAAGGATTTGCCCCTTCCTGATTTCTTATTTTTTTGCATATTTGTCACACTTAAATGTTTCAGATCATCACACAAATTTTAATATTAGACAAAGATAACCTGAGTAAATACAAAATGCAGTTTTTGAATGATAATTTTATTACCTCCACCAAGGAGGTTATGTTTTTGCCGGCATTTATCTGTCTGTCTGTTTGTTTGTTTGTGTTCAAAATAACTTGAAAAGTTCTGAACAGATTTGGTTGAAATTTTCAGGAATTGTCGGAAATGGGATATGGAAGAACTGATTATATTTTTGGGGTGATCCGGATCACCGTCTGGATCCAGGAATTTCTTAAAGGTTTCTTTAACATTGCCAGATAGGACCATTTACGCCAAAGTGGACCGAAGCTGCTTGGCGGAGGTCTGCGCTCTCTGAGTGCTTTTCTAGTTTATTAAGGGAAAAAAGCTTCTCCTGAAAAAGTAATGTGACATGTGCAAAAAAAAAAAAGAAATCAGCAAGGGGGCAAATACATTTTCACAGCACTGTAACACTTTGCTAACCTCTTTGTCTATTCAAAGCAGCTCAGTGGAGACCCATCTGTAGTTCAATGATCCTGCCAACAACACTCAGGTGAACATCCAGATCATTAGCATATTAATGGTCAACAGAGGTGATCCTTCTGTTTCTTCCCCATTCAACTCTTAGGCCCTGTCCACACAGAAAAAAAAAACATTTTCATATTGAAAATGTTCTCTGTATAGACGGCATCATTTAAATAATGTGTTCGTCTACTTGAAATGACAACAAAATTGAATTTAAGTGGTTTAGGACAATTAAAATGGTTATCGTTGCCTCCATCATATGGAAATAAGGCTGATTTAAGAAGATATCCAAAATTATTTTATAAAAATGCACTGAAGTAAATAAGGAGATAAAGCTTATTAAAACAGAACCATTAGGGAAACCCTTACAAAGTGCTGTGTAATAATAAGATGACTAAAACCGGAGAAATCAAAGAGATGCAAAAGCAAAAAATAAATAAACAAATAAAATAGGTCAATACAAACATATATACACATAAGCTTTGCCTGTGGTTAAATTGTTTTGGAAGAAAAACAGTTATGATAATGATAATAATACAAAAAAATCATATTGAAAATAATGATAATATTGATATAATAATAATAATATATCTGAAAAGGAATGAAAATAGCTTGGATGTAGTGAGTACTTTTGTCATGTCACTGTAACTTAGCTTGCTACTTTTTGCCCGGCTGTAGCTTAAGTGTAATGAAGCTGATTTTTTAAAAATATAAAATATAAATAAAATATGAGCCTCACTTACCGACTTGGTTTTGGATCTCATTTGCCACACTCGGTACTTTGTAAAGCAGACCCAAAGACTGATTCATCCTCTCATCAATCACACGCAGGTGAGTCAAAACCTGAGAAAAAAATAATAAATGTCCTGAAAATGCTGACACAATGAAGTAAAAGCCAAAGTTAATATTGACTTATACAAACACATCACCATGTCAGTGCGGTGTGAGGTTTGGTACCTGAGGTCTGATCTGTGCGGCCTTCTTGGGATCCACGGTGCGGACGTGTTCGTAGTGTTTCAGCGTGTGCTGCCTGTCCTTCTGCTCTGCACGGACATACTTCTTCAGCAGGCTCAACACCTGACGGGCCTGTGGGGGCCAGGGTTGTACGGTGTTAGTGGGGTTATTAGAAATTCATGCACGATGTGATGTTGCCATTTTGACCCTTTTTGTCTCTGTATGAATAATTAAAGACATGGTGGAAATATCTCCCAACCTGCAAACACACTCATGGCCCTCTGTGATAGTTCTGCTCTATTAAGGAGTAGAGATCTGCCATGTGTGTAGTTCTGTGTGTGTATACCCGAGGAGGGTTGGCTTGTAGGGCGCTGAGGTAGTTCTCCAGAGCCAGACGTCGGCGACTATTTAGCAGAGCCTCCACCCGGGCCATGTGAGTCTCAACCAGCTGCTGCCTCTCTCCTGCTGCCTCCCGCTCGAGTGCCTCCACCTTTTCCTGGAAGTGCTGCAAATAAGGGTAGAATTTAAGGTATTGGGCAGTACCGCATTTTATGAATAAGAACAGCATAAATTGTTACTGCTCTGCGAGTAACTGTGGGCTGACATGTGTAAAGTGCTAGGAAATCAGAGTGACGTAAGGAGGCAAATACCCGTATACTCAAAAAAGGTTTGGGACCTTAACAGACAGTGCTCCACAGGGGAGTTTTATAGGACCAATTCACTTTTCCCTTTATAATATCTTGGGTATAATAACAAGTCACCTTAAGGTCAAATGTCATGTTATCCCACCAATACACATCAAATACATCACAGATATGATCACAGACATTGAATCAGGTGGATCCATCTGCACTGCAAGGTTGGCGATAAATGAGCCTATAGCACAATCAGTACCCTCAGCCTCTTGACTGAACATGGCTGGTGGATTTGTGATCAAAGTCAAATTTCTTGACAAGTTAGCAGTCCAGTGGTTATTTCTGCACTTCCCATGTAAAAAGACTGTTGTCCTTTAACAAGTGGCCTGGGCTTTACCCCAGCCAGTGGCTTCTTCCAGCATGTCATTCCCTATTCTCTCTCTCCCTCCTGTCTTTGTCTTAATTTACTGTCCTCTCTCT
The DNA here is from genome assembly GCA_037902135.1 of Cetoscarus ocellatus. Lineage (NCBI taxonomy): Eukaryota > Metazoa > Chordata > Actinopteri > Labriformes > Labridae > Cetoscarus > Cetoscarus ocellatus. The sequence goes on from JBAMNC010001987.1 coordinate 151,858, forward strand.
CCAATATAAGGCATAAAAGCCCCCAAAAATACATTAAAAAAGACTACTACTCCTATTGCACACACTAAATAAATCAGCTACTTTAGCAAAGTTAAATAGAAATTTAGGGACTGAGTTTCTGTTCCTCCCCCAAGTGTTCCTGCTGGGATAATACAAAACAAATACTGTTGTAAAAACCACAGTGACTTCAACAAGATTTGCTATGAGCTATTTAAGAATCTATAAGCTCAAGTCCAGAGTTATATAGTGCTTTTCTAAACTCTTTGAGTAATCATAGCTGCTTTACACCGCAGGTCACACTGACCCATTCACACCCATTCACTCACTGATGGTTGGAGTTTCTATGGCAGTTGTACATCAGTATCAACTAACACATTCACACTCTTTCATGCCCATTTACACACTACTGACACAGCAATGTCTTGCCCAAGGACACATTGCCATGTGACAGCCCGAACTGGGCTCATATCTGCAACCTTCCATGTACTGACCAAGCACACTATCAGACTGTGTATGTTTAAAGCAAATCTTGTGTTTATAGTATACATGAGCTATGTAAGCTCAAGTCCTTTTTACCAAATACAAAAGTGGGGTTCCTACCTGGATGACAGCTTTCTTGTCAGCACGTGGGAGGTTCTTGGCCTGTCGCTCAGCCTCTTCCCACTCCCTCATTACCTGCACAAACAGGAGAATCACTTTTACATCCATGTCAGCCTGTGTCAAACTATCACTACAATCATACAGACATGAAGACCCTCCTGAAAATGACATACTGCATCTCAAGGGGCTAACCTCTAATAAATTTGTAGATTTGCAGACAGACAGACATACAGAGACAAATATGACGAAGACAGGTCTGGGATTGGCTCATGGATGTATTACTAGCTTTAGTTATTACTTTAGTCCTCTTGTCTCTGCCCACCTCCTTTCCTTTGCCCACACACCCAACACAGCTCAGTGTGGATGGCTGTTCATCATGAGACTGGGATCCACATTCAAGATTTCCTACTGCTTAACAGAGGTTTTTCATGCTGCAGTGATGAGGGATTCCTGATTGGCTATATGGATCATGTTAGATTTTGGATGTATGTGTTCGTATATATATATATATATATATATATATATATATATATATATATATATATATATATATGTATGTATGTGTGTATTTTATATGTGTATATGTATCTATGTATATATGTTTATCCATAAAATGAAGAGTTGGTCTTCATCCTGCTCTACTGTAAAGTGTCTTGAGATAACACTTGTTATGAACTGGCGCTATACAAATAAAGATTGATTGAGTGATTGATTATTGGGCCACTAGGGAGAGCAAATACCTGAAGATTTAAGAATAAACTGACCTGGGACATCCTTTCACGGTGTGTGGCCTCCAGGCTCTCCTTTGCCTTCTGGAAGTCAGCGTGCTCATTATCGTCCCCAGGAGCTTCAAGGTAGCGGTCCACAGCATCTGGAGGACTGGGGGCCATGGTCGGCACTGAAGAGGCACAGAAGGGAGGAATTAAATATCTGGTGTAAGGAGAACGATCACTAAAAACAAGTGAAGTGGATGCATAAGAAGCTGCAGGAAAAGCAATGGTCCCAGTGCTTCTGAAACAAAAGGCATTCCACAGAGGCAGCAGATTGAAGTGTTTCAGGATCAGACGTGTAGATGAAGAAGTTAGATCCATACAAGTCATTTCTGGCTGTTGGCGACTTTTCAGTGTGATAACTTCCGTGAGAAAGCAAATGGTTGAGTTCTTAAGATAAAACCACATAAATGACACATTTTAACAGTCAGGGAGTTGAGCTTCCAGAGTCAAACCCTCCTCCATCAAGGAAGTGATGTTTTTGCTGATGTTTGTTAGTTTGTTGACATAATAACTCAAAAAGTTTTGAATGGATTTTGATGACATTTCAAGGGAATGTTGGTCATGGCACAGGGGAGACGTGATCATAATCCAGATGTGGATCCACAAGTAGTTCAAGTATTTGCTAACAGTGTGGGATAGGGCAGGTTTCCAATAACAAGCCCGACAATGTTGGAAATGCCTTGGCGGGGGTTTGTGCTCTCTGTGCTCTTCTACTTTAAATAAAAAAATGTCAATGCCAGTGAAGACAAAAATGTCAACTGTCAAAAACAACTAAGTACATTTTATATACCAATATTATTTCCCCCACTTTTAAGGTTCAACCTCAAAATCAGTCCTGATAAATAGCATAAATAAATTTAACATTTTAAGGAATTTAACCAAAAAAGTGCCAGTTTTATGAGATGCTGTCAATGCTGTTTCCATGAAAAAATGCAAAAAAAGTTATTTTCTACTGATATTATTTGGTAATGGGCATTTTTGTCCTTAAGAGGATATGTTCACAAAATCAAATGTACAGCTTAAAATGTAGTTAATGGTTTGCACAACAAACGATATACAGGCATGATTATTTGCCTTTGAGGAATAATTGTGGGCTCATTTGAATTGAGCAAACTAATGATTTTCACAATTCCAAGACTATTTTCAACACCAGATATGTTTTATTGGTTAGTTTTCTTAATAATGGTCTGTGTTTTTTTCCAGAAACATATTTGTTAACGTGTTAACTATTTTTTTAACAGTACTATAATATCAAGTCATTGCTTTCCAAAGAAAGTGAAAGCGATGCAAACATGAGAGAAATTGTGCTTCTTTGTTGAAAGAACTTTTTATTGTCCCTGTTAAAATGCCATGTAACTTAAATTTAAGAGCTCTTAATGAAAATGGACACTTTAAGGCTTTAAATTTAAAGAATCTGATTTAAAGACGTTTTAAGCATCTGTTTGAACCCAGTCAAATGTTACATTCTAAGCCTTTGTTGCAGATCGAGACATGGAATAATAATATTAGAGATGCACATTGGCATCAGTTTAACATCGTAAATGGCCAATATCTGTTTATTTTACCATCATCAGTCATCAGCAAAAAATGTGGGAGCTACAGATATCAGTTTCAGGTGTCTTTATTTTTTTGTCATCCTAATTTCAAGCCAACATCTGACACGCTTACCTGATTCGGAGAACATTTTTTTATTGTGCAGAAGAAATTGGCCAGTTTTCATGACTAAACATTAGAGAAAATGTTCATTTTGTCGGAAACTTATGCCAACAGATGTAATTATGAAAACATCAGTATCTGTATTGGCTAAAATGTGTTGATGAACATCGGCATCAGTCCTGACTTTTACAATCCGTGCACCACTCAATAATATCTAAAAACTTAAACCCTTGACTTTTTCCATAATTCCTTACCTTTTTAATCATAATAATTGATACAGAAATGATCAACAGTCTCCTTCCTTCTGCATCTGTATTGCATCAGTTTTTGGTAGTAAAAATGCTGAAATGTCTAATCAGTTTAAATAAATGCACAAAAACGTATTTCCAAAGGCAGAAAAGTCACTAAAAGCCAGGAATGACCTATACACACAAAAGTTCTGATACTAATGGTAAAGTTAGGACAAACAGGTTATCAGGGGACAGAGGGTGATCAGTTTCCCAGTACATGTGCAGTGCGTTTGTCTGTGTTTAATGTGGGAGCCTGGAGATAAGATGATCAGTGCTGAGTCAGGATCAGGGTAGACACTGCACCATCCTGAATGTGTTGCTTCACTGGGTGGAAACTGCAAATCAACCCGTTAACCTTTAAAAAAACACTCACACAAGTACACACTGTGGCCTTCTACGCTCTGGGACTGGTTAGGACACGATGAAGACACAGAAGGGTCAGGTTACTACAGAGCAGACTCGAGACCCTGCAACTGCAAGGCATGCAGACCCCCGTGTGTGTGCAAAGATGCATGCAGACACAGACTGACATTCAGAAGTCAGAATTTACGCTGCCTCGTCCACATGCTGTGAGAACTACCAGTTAGTGTTTAGGTTAAAAAAATGATACAATGCGGAACTAAAGGATGCTGAAGACAACTACAGGAGCATCATGGCTGCTTTACAACAGGGCAGGTTTTCAGAGGAATAATTATGAAACTGCAACAACAATTTTTAAACAAGATATGTTTAACAAATAGTTATGATAGTATAAAATGTCTGGTCTCAGGACTTTCTAGGTATACACTGGTGATCACCTATAGAAAGGTCGTCAAGGGTATAGGATTTTTAAATTTAAATAACATAACTTAAAATATACTTAAATGACATTAATACCTTTTTGATACAGCAGTGACGTCATTGTCATCCAATATCACTTATTTTCTTGTTTTGAAGTTAAACTGAAGCACATTCCCTCAATAAGCGTCCAATGAAATAGATGTAGTTTTTTTTTTTAAATCGTTGACACTTTATAAAGGTGCATGTTTTGCCCTAATTTGTTTTCATGTATTCGGTTTTATGACTGCTAGTGTACACAATCACTGATGTTTAAAACCCCTTCCCGTTTCACATACGGAGTACCCCTGATCCACCTTTATTCCCAGTCTGTCTGGGAGATGCTCTGTTAGAGGTCCTGTCACTTCAAGGCCACTTTCCCCATGTGGGCCAAGTCCATTTTGATTACTTTGTGGTAACTGGTCAGCTTAGCGCTGTTCAGTGCCATGTTCTTAGCTGCACTACATTCTGTTTACAGTCTATGCTCTGCACTGGACTTACTACATGCAGCCAATGGGCTTAAACTGATGAAAAAACAACGGTAGGATGTAACACTGAGGGAGGTGGGGGGACAAGCCATTTCAGACAGCTACTGGCGCTATAAACAGAGGGAGAGGAGGTGGTCCTGATGCTGCTGACTTTTTTCTTGTGCTTTAACATGCGAAGAAGACACAGACCCACTTAACAGCAATTAGAATAAAGAAAATTTTTTATGAGCTCCTCAGTGCTGCCAGTTACTAAAGAGTCCATATTCTGCTTTTCACAGTTCATGTTTTATTTGTTTCCTCCACTTGAGAAAGCAATTCTATGATCAGGACAAAAATCACTGGCATCAGGACTTCTCCGCCTCCCCATGATTATGGTGCCAGTAGCTGCTTCAAACAGCTCATTCCCCCAGCCCTCTTGAATAGACCTACCATTCTGTTGTCCTACCATTGTGCTGTCATCAGTTTATGCCCATTGGCTCAGAGTAAAAAGTCTGTTGCAGAGCAGAGAAAGTAGCATTAATACAGAGTTGTTGACAACATGGAGCCAAGCAGTTGAACTGATCAATTACCACAGACTTGACCTGTCAACCAATAAGAGCTACAGGGCATTCATGAGGATGATGTCTTGCAGGGGCAGGAGCTCTAACAGAGGGTCTTAGACCGAAAATACAGCTGGATCGGGGTACTCTGTGTATGAAAACTAAAGGATTTGTTGAACATCAGTAATTGTAAGCATACCACTGCAGTCATCAAAAAAGAATCTATGAACCTAAGTTAAGGCACTTCTTTAAAACAACATTGTTTAAAAGATGGCATTAGAAGTATGGAAACGACATATATTTGAAAAACTATACTTATATTGCATATTGTTGGGGATGCCTTACGTACTTTTGCTGAAATCTGATATCACTACTATAGTAACTGTTACATTGGCAATTTTTATGAAGAACACCGAGTTCAGACAAAGAGCAGTTTATCTGTTCCTCTGATTTCGACGGTCTATTTTTAAGAACTAGACTAATTCACTTTATCTTTCTGTGTGTCTGAGCTGTGTTGTCTTTTGACTGAACCCTTGATCTTTAATAAAAGTCAATTTTAACTGACTTATGGATATGTTTACTACTCAATAAATCTTAGTTCCTGTTTTGATGCAAATGCAACTAAGAAAAGCTTTCTAAGCACCACAAAATGGGAATTTTCTTGTTTCCAGTTTTTTAAAAAAAATGAACAAAAATTCCTGCAACTGTCTAAATTAAACACACAACATACTAGTGCAAAGTGGTTGTTTTTAGACCAGTGTTATGAAATTTGATTAATATTTAAATGTTTTGGTTTTGATGATATACTGCCTGGCCAAAAAAAAGGTCACACACTCTAATATTTCGTTGGACCACCTTTAGCTTTGATTACAGCACGCATTCTCTGTGGCATTGTTTCAATAACCTTCTGCAATATCACAAGATTTATTTCCATCCAGTGTTGCATTAATTTTTCACCAAGATCTTGTATTGATGATGGGAGAGTCTGACCACTGCACACAGCCTTCTCCAGCACATCCCAAAGATTCTCAGTGAGGTTAAGGTCTGGACTCTGTGGTGGCCAATCCATGTGTGAAAATGATGTCTCATGCTCCCTGAACCACTCTTTCACAATTTGAGCCCCATGAATCCTGGCTTCTGGATGAATCCTCATCTTGGAATATGCCCATGCCATTAGGGAAGAAAAAATCCATTGATGGAATAACCTGGTCATTCAGTATATTCATGTAGTCAGCTGACCTCATTCTTTGGGCACATAATGTTGCTGAACCTAGACCTGACCAACTGCAGCAACCCCAGATCATAGCACTGCCCCCACAGGCTTGTACAGTAGGCACTAGGCATGATGGGTCCATCACTTCAACTTCCTCTCTTCTTACCCTAATGCACCCATCACTCTGGAACAGGGTAAATCTGGACTCATCAGACCACATGACCTTCTTCCAGTCCTCCAGAGTCAAATCTTTATGCTCTCTAGCAAACTGAAGCCTTTTTTTTCCGGTTAGCCTTACTGATTAGTGGTTTTCTTAAGGCTACACAGCTGTTTAGTCCCAATCCCTTGAGTTCCCTTCACATTGTGTGAGTGGAAATTCTCTTACTTTCACTATTAAACATACCCCTGAGTTCTACTGTTGTTTTTCTTCGATTTGATTTGGCCAAACGTTTAAGTGATCGCCGATCACTATCTTTCAGGATTTTTATCCAGCCACATTTCTTCCTCAAAGATGATGGTTCCCCACTATCCTTCCAGTTTTTAATAATGCGTTGGACAGTTCTCAACCCAATTTTAGTAGTTTCTGCAATCTCCTTAGATGTTTTCTCTGCTTGATGCATGCCAATGATTTGACCCTTCTTAAACAGACTAACATCTTTTCCACGACCACAGGATGTGTCTTTCCACATGGTTGTTTGAGAAATGAGAAGCTACTCATTGCATCAGCTGGGGTTAAATAACTTGTTGCCAGCTGAAAGATAATCGTCCATGCAGTAATTATCCAATAGGAGGCTCGTACCTATTTACTGAGTTAATTCCAGGTGGAGACTTTTTCTTTGGCCAGGCAGTGTATTTACAAAGAGAAATCTGCTGACTTTATAAATTCAAAATTTGTGTAATGAAAAAAAAAAGCAGACTTGAAAACTGTGGCAACCTCACCTTGTAACTCATAGAACGATTTGTTCAGTTGTTTTGCTGGTTGCTACGTAGAACCCAATATGTATTTAATCAAGGCTAAAACAGTTCCAATCAGATGTATTATACAATCTTATCTGAGTAACTTGATTATAAAAATAAAAAGTCAATTTTTTTATGTAATAATTGAGCCTGTACAGGTTTCAAAATTGCATTTTTGTCAACTGGTTCCACATTTTAACATCTTGTGAGAGACCAACACGAAACAGAGATTAAAGGTATTAACAGATGAATTAAAGGAATTAATTTTTCAGTCTCTTTGGATCTCTAAATAAGAAAAAATATTCATCTTAGCCATTTGGACATAAACATAGATATGAGCTTGTGCAAAAATAATAATCAAAAATATATTGTTCAGGATAATGATTAATTTGAAGCTCTCATCTTTTCTACTATCTTAAGTTTTATCTAAATTAGAAATAATCCTGTCATCTTTAACACATGACAAGAGGGAAAGGAACCAGTCAGCCTATGAATTGGTAAAGAGCCATTTGACGCTCAGTATAGACACACAGAGACAAACTAAAGAGGCAGAGAGACAGTCTGCAGCAGCCTGAGGACAGGAACTAGGCTGCTGTTGTGAGCACTTCAGCGTCTAGACAGCTCACGTCCTGGGACTTACACGAGCTGCTGCACACCGCCATGCAGTACTCCTCCGACTCAAAGTTATTCCTGTTGCCCCCGCAGCCCCCAAACAAGAAGGGAGCGCAGCGGCCCTTCTTTGGCATGAAGTACCAACGCTCCAGCATGGCGTGACACGGGCCCGACTCAGCACGAGCCCAACAAACAGCTGAGATGTACACACAGGTGAAATTAAACATAAATAAATACATAAAACACAAATGAATGCAAAATGTGAAACATGAGAACAATAACTCACGATAACGTCACACATGATGAAACTGTGCAGACTAATCTTGGGAAAATACAAGGTCAACAAGCCGCCATTGCTGCTGTGATGTCTCATTATAACCAGTGCTTCACACAAAGTCATTTATTTTACCATTAATTTTTATTGTAGCAAATAGATATAAAGAACCACGTACATTTTAAAATAGCCTACATATAATAAAGTAATTTTAATACTGTCAAGCCTCCACGCTGATCTCCCTCTGTCTTCCTTCTCCCTTTCATCATACTTGAGTATCTATCTCTTCCTCTCCTTTTATAATCTGAAGCTGTCTGCCTGAATGTAGTGCAGAAAATCATGTAGGGCCCGATCATATGTCGAGCGCAAAGTGTTTAGGCATGCAGCACAGGGGTCACTTTGATACTTTGCACTAACACTGTTTAAAAAGTAACAGATTACGCATCCTGCTTGCATCCAGGGGTGTGTTTGTCTAAAGATGAGTAAGTAAGTAAGTAAGTTAAATTTATTTCTTAAAGAGGCAATGTGTAGTGTTTTAAGTAATTTATTTGCTAAAACAATGTCTACATTCATAAATATGTCCTCCAGTGTCAAATTGCCTCTGCCAACAATCTAACTTGTCCTCCTGAGTAAAGACATTCTTTTCTGTATTTACATGAATTGGTAGGTCTTATAGAAGCTTCCATGTCCTTCCGGTCTATAGAGACCTATGAACAGCCAAGAGGGACATAAAGCACTACGTAGTACTACTGGCTAAAGCTAAACGCATTTTCGCTCGGGACTAAAACGGAGAAGGAGGACAGCGTGACATGCTTGTCACTGCCAGTACAGAGAGCAGAAAACAAGTAAGAGTACAAGAGTCACATCATTCAACTTGATTTAAAAGCCTGCCTAAATAAATGTGATTTCGGCAGCTTCTTTAAATTACCAGTAGATTTAACATAAAGACAGAGGAAGAGCACTCAATAACTGAGGTGCTACGGCCTGGAAGGAGCTATCTCCTCGTGTTTTAACGTGTGCAGGGGACCATCAGGAGCCTGTGAGGCAGGTTTCAAATATTGGTATCGTATCAAAATTCAAATTCTAGTATCGAGACAACCCTGAGAACAACACAGACACCACAGCAGTCATGGCAGCCAACCAAAATGGCAGCAAAAAAAAAAACAAGTCCTAACGAAAAGGAAAAAGTTAAAGTGTCAACTTCATTTCTTACCTCTAACCACTTCCTCAACTGACTCGGTGGTGGTAGTAGTGGTGGTTGTCATGGCAATATTAGCATTGCGCTCATCATTATCACGCTCATCAATCACATCCTCATCATCATCCTCTTCCTCATCCTCTTCGTCCCCATCTCCGTTCTCATCTCTGTCAAAAGCCTCTTCGTCCTCGTCTTCATCGTCTTCTGTGGCGGCAGGCTCAGTGTCTGCTGCACGTGTCATGCTGCAGGAGAAACAGTCAGGTTAGTTCACGTACAAAATAAGAGTGTAACACTCCAACAGCTGATTGAAGGGTGATGGATGTGAATGACTCATGATACCTGTTGTCAGAGTATTCATTCTCAGCTCCGCCCCACCACACATCTGACTCCTCCCCTTCCAGCTCAACACTGTCCGCCTCTCGCTCCGCCTCAGCAGGGCAGCAGACAAACTCCACCCCCCGGAAACGGTCGATGCCACAAGGCAACAGCATCCCGTAGTCATGGAGATTCATGGTGCGGTCTCCACAGGACTGGGGTTGAGGGTTAGGGTTAAACAGACATATAACAGTTCAATGGAGTTCTTTGATGGATTTTAAATACAAAGCATGAACAAAATTTCTGCAACATTCATGCTGACATAAGTTTTATTTGCACAAATAATAATAGGCAGTTAACCCTGGTGCCTTAAATATGCAGCTTTCCTTTGCCCTCATAAAAGCGCTGACTCGTGGATTTTCTGACTAAAATGAGGAGAGAAATAAATCGATGCCTGGCCAACACCTGTCTCTTTGTTTCAACACATTAATGAACAAGGGAAAAAAAGAAAGTAAAACACATATTAGAAACAGTGGCAGACTGACACCAGAGTGGGTGGAGTGGTTGGGGGAGGATATGAAAAGGTGCTGAGTCATTCAAAAAGCACCTATGGTCAAAAATTTGGTACTCTGATTCTTTTTTTGTACAATGAATTTCTTAAGAATACAGTCTGTTATTATTGATGACTGAGGGGTGGTCTACATGGAGACATGTTAAGACATATCCACTTAAGTTTTTTATCGTATTGTTGTTTCATCCACACAGATGTGATGATTTGGGAGCCTGAATGCATACATTTTCAGAAACGATGATCACATAGCCCCGCCTCTCTCTTAAACTTCATGTGCTAACAACAGAAACAATGGCGGAATACAGTGTTATGTTCGTCCTACAGAAGCTAATGAGCTTGTTCCGGCTTTTACAGCAAAGTCTTCAGCTCCTCTACTACTACAGTGAGCAAGAGGTGGACACAGAGAACAGCATATGCCACACCTTTTTATGCTTGTTTATATGTCTGCAAGGACGAGGGTGCTGCCATATGTCCATACCAGAAGTACCAACCAGAAGAACCAACCGGAAGCTGGTCTTCTTTGTGTATATTATTATTATATTTCTCTGTATGTTTCTCAATGAAACGTTTGTCAAATAAAAGATAAGTCCAAGTCAAGTTCTTAACATTACCAGCATGATAGTGTGATGTTGAGTGTAACTGTACTCCAAATAAAATAAAATTAATAGATTACTGACAATCTACAAAAGGAAAGTCTAATTATTACAGTAATAGTTACACATGAAAATGAACACGTCTCCAGACCCAGGAGCTCCTTGTTCTGTAGCAGTCACACTTGTCTGGGGCCCCTGTGCTGCTCATGATGCCCCTCTCTCATCCAGGAAGATCCCTGGTGGTTGAGGAAACAACCAGCAGGACTGAAGCCTTTAAGCAAAGCTTCTCTACTTTACTTATGAGCAAACACTGTATGGAGTGTCTGTACTGTGTTTAATGAAGGCATCCTATGGTGGGCAGGCTTCCTGCACACACACACACACACACACACCCACACACACATTGTATTCACTGTGTTTAATAACCATAATATTAATATTTATTATTATTTGAAACATTAACATAATTACTTGATGACAGGATTATTTTAGGCTTCTTAATGCTAACATTTCGGCAGTTGAAAGATCGATATATTTTATATGTATAAAATGTGAATATAACTACACCTATTATAAGTACAATTTTTATTACAAAAACAGACATATATAAAATATAAATAAAAAATAAATCAAATAACTAGTAAATTATACAGTTACAGTACATATGTAACTGCAAATAAAAATAAATATGTATATTCCGGTATGGAGCAGCGAATAATGTACACAAAGAAGACCAACTTCTGGTTTGTTCTTCTGGAATCGACTGGACCTATGGCGGCGCCCTTGTCCCTGCAGACAGGCACTCTTGGTTTATATTGCAAATGTTTTTTTTTGCAGGCTCCACATCTTCCTTTCTAGTTTTGGTGTATGTCTGCATACACATACATTCAGTGTTTTCATGTGGATGGACATGTTTCGTGAAATGATGCCGTGTTTACAGAACAGGAGCTCAATGTGCAGCTCCAGACGCAGGAAGGAGGTAATATCTGCATGAATTGATTACAGAGGTCATTATGATTGGGCAAGACCAACTTGTGAATCTATGTCCGATGGGATGGTAAGAATTTGTTGTAAGGGACAACAAAGTCAAAGCATGCAAACTGGCTAACAGTATCTACGATGATCACTCCAAACAGACCACCGCTTCCTGATTTAGAGGACGCCAACTGGACCTTGTTGCTTCGGGCCCAACACAGTCATTCCAGATTGGAGCTTGGCAAGATGATCTACCACGAACATTTTTGTTTTTATGTACAATTTTACAAGTTTGTAGAAAAATTATGTACAATGACAACTGAAAAAGAAGCAGTCAGAGTCAGAAAGTAGCGAGACAAAGCTGCTAAAAAACAGTAAAGCCCAAAGAGTGCCATCAAACGGATCCTCACCTCTTTAGCTACTGTGTGCCAGTGTAGGTGGCTCTCACACTGGTCCATGCGCTCCTGGTGCAGGAACTTACACTTATCAGGAACAAGAAGAGCATCACTCACAAATTCTCCAACTGAAGGAAGAAAAAAAACAACGTTTTCTTATAACTGAGGTTGTCAAAATACTTGATACAATGATGCTTTCACAACATCATTGACTTAAAAACATTGCATTAGCCTTTTGTTTTGTGTTCAGTAGCACTGAAAATACAACATTTATGAAAACACATGGTAAGACATTTCTTCATTTCAAAACTGCTGTGAGAGTCATGGTTATTATCTGGTTGTTCTACAGCAGTTAGGCACCACTGAAGTCAGAAAAGACCTCCTCTCAAACATGCAGGAAAGTTCAGGGTACTGTTTGATTTGATGTGGAACAGCTTTCTTCCAGCTGAGTGTCTCTCTACTTCGCCCTCTGTCACAGACACTCCGCCACTGATGGTAAAAGATCAGCAAATACATTTTATTAAGTCTTTCAAGCATCTCACTGAGTTGTACACCTTACATTTGTAACATCTGCACAGAAATTAAGGGGAAACTATTGATTTCATTTTTTTTTCAGTTATTTACCTTGAACGTTTTATTAGGGATGGATGAAGTACCAGTCCAATGTGGTACCATTTACATCACATCCAACACCTACCAAATCTAACAACAATACAAATTCAAGTATTTAATTTAAGGAACATTTACATAAGCTGCATTTCTAAGTAGTCTCTTGTACGAGGAATTGATAAGGGACGTGAGGTTTGGTTCAAGGTTGGAGAGAGGGATCATGGTGGACTGCAACAGTTCCTGCAGTACAGACATTTGGTTTAAACAAAGCATTTAAAGCTGCAATAAGAAGCATTTCCTTTAACACAGCGTTTATGTGAGGAAATGCACTGTGTTCAGTGTGTTACCATCTCCCATCCACATAAGTCACAGTATATTCCCAGCCTCAGGTAACAATAGCATCTGTGCAAACACACAGGTAAAAACACAGCGCAGCTTATGTTCACATTTCTGTGAAGGTCAACGAATCATGCTGACAATTATTAGAAATGTATTCGTAAGATACAAGTCCAGACAGTGCCCCATTAACCCCTATAAGCTGTGAAGAGACCCTGCAGAGCTCACTCTAGTGCTGAATGAATCAGGAGAGAGGGGGGATGAGAAGATTTATGGTGAACGGGTTATACCTCCTGACACTGTCAGCAGTATTTGTTTTTATAAATCACAACTTATCTCTGAATATCCTCAGTAACTTTCAGGATAACCTGATTTCATATTTTCACTTAATAAACATGTTTAATCTGAAGATACTTCAAGAAAAAACATAACAGAAACAATAACAGCATATCACAAATTCAAGTTTGTAGTTTTTGTTATAATTAAAGAGTTTGGGTGAATAATTATTAGGGTCAACATGTCCTCATAATAAGGGTAGTTTTTTGTATATTAAGGGGAATACAGAAATCACTCAAACAGTAGATTATTGAGATCCTAACTAGGCTAACAGCATTGGCAGGCAGATTTTCGTTCTCAAAATATTCATCATGTTATTCTCCAAAAGAACGTGGATTCAGAATTCTGAGCTGCTAAGAACTGACACCAATAAGCGAAACTGGAACCAGAATGGTTTAGAACTTCATGGCACCCAACCCTATTTCTGAGTGTCTGGTTTTGCACAGTAAGCCCTGATCTAGCTTTTGGTTCTACAGCCAGCTGTACCCTTACAGGTATTATGAGGGCAGGGATGTGAGCCAGAGGACAACAGGTACGTCAGCTACATAGATGCATAACATCACAAACAGTGCAGCACTCTGAAGCAGAGGGTGACACTGTAAACAAAGAGCAACAGTGAAGGACATCCGGCAATTTATGATCTTTCATGACTTCCCAGTTTATGAAAGATCATAAGTTTTTAGCATGACGGACGTTGTGGGGCCAAATTTAAAAAAGAAAAAAGTAATAACATAAATAATTAGGTCTGATTAACATACAGATGAAATAAGGGTTTTTCAGTCTGGTTTGAACAGGGCATTGTGAAGCTAGGAGATTTTTTCTGTGGTACAGGTTTTCTGTCCTTCCAGCAACTGTAACAGAGATTTAGAAAATCTCTGTTGTGATTTTTTTAGATATTTACAAATTAGACATTTTGTTTTTAAAGATACTACATTGATCTCCAGGAATGACATCTCAAAGGTGGAACGTGTCTTACTGTTGCAGGTGTCTATGAAACATATCAGTTTTTTTTTATAGGGTACTAAACTCAAACACAAGTTTGTCTCTGATTTCTCAAACTACTAGGGAGGCGTGGGAGAGAGATCTTGGAACCTCTATTGAGGATTCAAAATGGGAGAGGGTATGGCTGCAGGCTATGAAAATTTCCATTTGTAACTGTACTAAGTCAACCCAATTCAAGATTCTCCACCAAATCTATACAACTCCAGCCTTAAAAAAAATGGATTCTAAGACTTCCCCTATCTGTTGTAAATGTAACACTGATATTGGTAATTTCATTCATTGTTTTTGGACATGTGTTAAGCTGCAAAACTACTGTTCAGGCATTGTAAAAGAACTGTGTGCTATTTTTGGAGTATCAATAGACCTGGATCCAATGTGCCTTCTCCTTGGTTTTCCTGATCGCCATATTGTGAATGCAAATCACAAAAGGCTTTTTAGTCTACTGACTTTTGCTGCCAGAAAGAAGATTTTGCTTTTCTGGATTAAAGACTCAGCTCCCTCAAAAAAGTTCTGGTATAACCTCATTATGGACAGTATCCCAAATGAGTATATTACTTGTTTGTTGCATTCTTCATTGGGATGTTTCTGTCAGCTCTGGGGACCATACTTAAAACATATTGGCCATAGGTCTCATCTTCCATTTTACTTGGCTTCTCTAAAAGTAACTAGGCATGTTACCCCACTCATAAGAAGTAAATACTTAGATACTTTTGTCTAACTTCTATTTTTACTAATTTCTGCTGTAATGTGCCCATTGCTGTATCCATGATCGCTATTGCATACCGGTTTGGACTTGTGTGAATTATGCCTGAGCTTTGTTCCTAATGTTTTTAAAAAAAAAAAACCCAAAAAAACCAGATGAAGCCACTAACATTTTCCCCTTCCATCCAAGTAACTACCAGGTTCCAGCCAAATACCAACCAACTTCCAGGAATCCCCCCACTTCTAAATCCCACTATAAACAATTAATAGTTGAAGTTTATTTTCCCCAAGTTCATGCATTTTTTGCCTAAACAAGATCAGTCCTTATCACCCATACTGCTGCCAGCCACATGGGGCAGCAAAGATATTTAGACTCCTGCTATCTGTGGCGGCCATGTTTTGACTCTCGATTTACCCATTTCCCTAGTTAAATACTGGCTAACATGACTTTCAGGTGTCATAGTAGACATGGAGTTGTTTCTGATAAAACTGTTTCAATTTCTTTGTTTTGGCGTTATACAGTTCATACTGATAAAGACTGACTGAGTTATCGAGGTGTAATGAAAAAAGATACCATCTAAACCACAACATATTTTTCTACCTCACATTTTCAAGATTTTATAATGATCTGGGGCCAGATGGGAAGCTGTGGGGGGGCTGATGTTTTTTTCAGTCCATTAATGATTGTGCTAATTGATTACCCTAAATAAACACATCTTATTCATATACGATCATACTGTGTTAATTGCCACTGATGAGGGCTTTATACTGGTCTGCTGACTAAACACTAAACAAGTCATTCTGACAAATTGCAGCACATGATCTTTGATTGTATCAGCAGATCTCATGGGTGCTTGGTGATCAGCAGTGTCTGTTAAATCTGATCAGGGCATCCCTACTTGTTACTGCAAACATACTCCGATAAAACACAAACAGACTCAATAGTTTAGAGGTGTAGTGTTGGGAATGCTCACCCAAGCATCGGTATGGTACGACGATGTGTGTGTGACTGCGGCACTGCTTGCGGCCATTCTTGCACCAGTTCTGGATGCTGACGGGCTGATTGGCCTCCACAACATTTGTGATTTGCAGCTCTGGGTATACCTGTAGGACAGAAAGTCATTTTTACATTTCCCAAACTTTTTATGTAGCCTTTGCACTGCCATCCAGCTCTGTCTGTGTACCTCTTGGCAGTACTGCAGGATGCCCTCCTTGGTGCCGATGCAGCTCTTGGTTCCAGAGGGGTCCGACTCCCATTTGCCACTCTGCACGTTGATGTGCATGTTGAGCTTCCCGCAGAACATGGCCACCTGGGGCTCTGTTAGTAAACCCACAGAGTCATCAGCAGGAACCTGAACGGAGACGACAGCAAAGAGAGGATGATTATGAAGATTGATTTCAATCGAAATGGATTAAGAGAGGCCTATCCATGAACATACCAGGAGGATACAGCTTATATATGGAGCTTGTGTGTAGTCCTTTTTGGTTCAGCCTCCTTGTCCCATAAACATCTGTCTCTCTAAATAGTACTGAGATTACTAAATCATACAAACAATGGCCTCTTTAAATCATGCATGAATATCACTGCATACTATATTAGATAGACACTTTATTACAGACTTAAAATCCATATCATTACAGTATAAAAGTATACATATTGGTAATAAAATAAAATGATTAAAATACAAAGAGATATTTGCTCCAGTGTTTCCAGTAACAAGAGAAATATCGAGTCTCACTTAGCAAGGGTTGAGTCAGTGACATCAAGATTTCCTTTTCTGAAGCAGTTAATCGGCACATAAATCGGATACACTACATTTCTGAGCGCAGCATGAAAATTGGGGACATTACAAGAAACAAACAACTCACTCGCACTTGCCCATCTTGGCAATTTGAGAACTATTCTGAAAGCATCATTGTATGCCACCTGCAACTTTTTCATTCTGGCTTTGCTGTATTTAGTCCACAGAAGAGCAGTATTGAATAAAAATGACAATATTACTGGTCTTATCCTGAGCAAGGCAGGATACTTAGTTCATCCCTTGAGCCCATAAGCTACCATGCTAAGTATTACGACCACAGGGTAGAACATGTGCCTTTTGTAACCCTGGCTCATGAAGTTTAATTCATTTCTCTTTTCAGAGAAACTGCAATGAGAGTGTGGAGAAAAAAATGATACCAAAGGCTTTTAAACTCTAAGGTGTGAAAGAACTGGCTTTGGCACTGCACTGTATAATATCAAAGAGCTGCAGGCTGAACTTTCTGTTTTCTTTCCTTTGTGTTTGGGAACAATAGGTGGAAGTCCTGTTTCTTTCACTTCCAGGGCCATCTATTTTCTGGCAGACAGGCAGAAAGACTGATGCTACAAGATTCCTGCAAAGATGTCTGTGTCCAGTCTTGAAAATGACTAAATATTTGATGCAATGTTTGAGTTTAGTTTTTGTTTTCATCTTAGTCTATGGTGAGTTGGTGGGTTAGAAGAGGAAGGATCACTGCTCTTTTTCACAGTAAATACTCTGTCCACTTGATCAGACCGTTGTATTATGTTATCCGTGATTTAGTTTGTGATTTCTTTTTACTTGAGCATCTTGCATAACATGGCACATCCATTTGGCTTATACTTTGTGAACCACAGCAGTAAAGTAAAATTACAAACTGCAGCATTAAGACGTTTGCTCCAGAAAATAAGAAAACAAAAGTGGTGCGATTACACAAAACATTTTTAGAACTTTCACACATGCTTACAGTCTTATATTTTAAACATAAAACGTGATTCAGATTGAAGATTCAGTAGAGCTGTGCATTTTCACTAGTCTCACAATTTGATTCCGTTACGGTTACTAAGATAACGATTCAGTATCATGTTGCATAGTATCCTTGATTTTCCATATTACTGCAGCAGGCTAAGCTATTTAAAAAAATACAAGTCTGATAAATACAGTGTAAACTCCTTTTACTTATTAGAAATGGATTTTGAGATCAACTGCAGCAAAATGTCTTTTCATTGATAATCAAAATAAATACATTTCACAGGTCTCATCTTCGTATATATTTTTTTCTTCTTTAGAAACAAAGCTGACACTGCATTCTAGCAGCAGCCTCTGGGAGATTAAACAATTATGGACTGTCTCCGCATCAATGCATCCTCGTCTTTGTCCGCATGATGCATTGATTAAAAGATTATCTTTGACACCACTAAGATCCATGACATCTGAACAATGTATATTGTTGATCAGAGTCTTTGATTCTGAAAGAAAAAGAAACACTGAAGGTGAAAGAAGGAGACAGCGGATCTCCATTCAACTTGTAAGGGTCTATTTACAGAGTTCAAGGGATGGGGTTACAGGAGGAAGTTTGGGTGACAGAACAGAGCTGCAGGCAGAGAGGAAAGGTGGTGCATCACAGGTAATCGGCACTAAATATGAATGAGATGCAGAACTAGACTTTGTGTATCAAGACTTTCTCCGTCTTTGAAAACGTAAGGAAACATTTGAGGAAATGTTAATGGTCTCAAAAAGTCAATAATATAGAATCAGTTAATTTAAAAAAAAAAATTGACCAATGTCAGATTTTACATACTTTATGATTACAGCAGAACCAACAGACTTGGTTTTAAAAAATCTTAAAACTTAAACTGAGCTCCAAGACCAAAACAAAATTTAAAACAATATGGTCTGCAATATTAATAATATCATAGTACAATATACTGCAATCATCAGTATATGGCTAGAGTATTACAGGATCATATATCATTGGATATTTGATTTGTCATTTGTCAAAACATTTGATATATTATTAATTTTGCTTCAACTCTGCCTTCTAATGAAAAGTTTAGTGCTTAGACAGGCACCTTTGAAATTTATTTTTTATTCATTATCAAGTGATAAGTAGAGTAAAGGTGCTACTTTTGTAAAGGAGTAATAAGGAGTAACTTATTACTACTTTTGCCCAGCACTTCTAATATCTGACAAGAAGACTGTTGTTGAATATTTGTTTGAAGCAAACTAGAAGTGTCACAATTTTGTCAAATCTATTAAAATTCGACATACTTTTATAACAATTCCAAATAAGTATGCCCAAGGTACCATTTCATCTTCAGTAAACACTGGACAAACATATCATTGACTTCTGTCCTTGACATCACGTTTTCTTTGAACACATTTTAGTCACGAGGCATATCAAGCCAGGTTCCACCAGTAAACTGCTCCTGAGCTCATTAGTCTGGGATTACACGGAGATAACCAGTCCAACCTGGTCCTGCATCAGAGAAAAAGCTTAAAAACACTTGTGTTTGACTGTTGGGTGCTCTGAAAGCAGGTTGGTGCACAAAGGCTGTCATATTTTAGTACTGATGCAGCAGGGCCTAAGTGGCTTTAAAACATTTAATAGCACACATAAAGAAAGCACAGCAACACAGAAGCAGGATTGGACTGGATTAGATAGTGAGCTAAACGCCAGAGCTCCCCTGACTTTAAAAAAGATCTAGTTAATTATTTTTGAGGAGAGGCTCTGTGAGGTTCACTTCAATCGTAACTACAATGCCCAAAGTGATTTTGATCAGCTCTGCCTCTGTCAGGAGAGGAGAGGCATGTAGCTAGACTGTTCATTGCTGCAGATGGGGCCGAGAGCAATTCACTGAATGTTAGGAGAAATAAAAACAAGGTTGGGGTTATCTCATTGCACTGAGCACATTTGAGGCTTGCTTTTCTGCTGGCAGGCTTTTATGTTTTCGTTTAAATTCAACACACTGCATGTCCTCCTGCCTAGAGCAAAGTAGTACCCCAAAGCAAAGGAGCATTCTAGCAGAGAAGTAAAGCATTTAAAATATGTGCAATACATTTAACAATACAGATAAGAATTGATAAGATGTTATTGATACCAATTTCAATTATCAGTTTAGCTTATCGATCTGATTCTTTATCAATCCCTTCCCAATCCTTGCTGCGTTTCTTTGAGGAAAAAGTAGGTAGGTGCGCATGCAGCATTGATTTGCAAAGCATTCAAACGAAAGTGGTGGGAAATGATGAGGAAACTGATGAGCAAAAGATTAATGATATCCAGTCTTTGAGGGACTTGTTATCAATTATCAAGTGGAAGTGGTTTTCGATTCCCATCCTTATTAAACAATAATTCAAATGCCTTTTTTTACCTCAGACAATAAGATTATGTTTGTGATGGTGTTGGTCTGTTAGGAATATAGGTTGAACTTATTAACAAGTTTTTATGAAATTTGCAGGGAATGTTGGTCATGGCACAACGAAGAACTTATAAGATTTTGGTGGTCTTCTGAATACAGATGCGGATTCAGGATGTTTTTAAAAGATTTTTTAACATTGCGAGGTGGGAGAGTTTTCCATGCTTTTGCTAATATGTCCATAAGTTCACAAAGAATTCTGATGACATTTTCAGTGAATGACGATCATGGCACAAGGGGGAAGTGATTAAATTTTGGTGTGATCAGAATCCAGATGTGGATCAGTGTGGGATAGGGCTGTTGGCCATATTTTTGACTGTTAGTTTTCACCTAAGATTCAGTAAATTACCCCACTGGCCCCATCTGCAGCAATCTACAGCCCAGTCTCTGTGTCTGTTCTCTCCTTACAGGGGCGTAGCAGATCAACATCACAGTGGCTGATATATTAACAGCTGAAATGAAAATCACAAAACCCCACTTCAAAAACAGTGACCTATCCTTTAAGTGGGATAGCAGATGTCGCTATGGCTTTGACTTGTAGATAGTGTTTAAAAAGATGACTAAAAGTACTCTGAATAACTTCTACTTAGCTGTCTCACATATGTTATTTGAAGATTTGGATGGTACAGTGTAGTGGTTCTCAAACGGTGGGGCAGTGAATACTGGTGTTCCTTGAAACAAGTCCAGGTGTTCCTTGGGAATTTCCACAACCATTACTCACAATTATAGGGCAATGTATGCATGAGTTTGGGATTGGGATGGGAAATGATAAGATTTTAATGATGCAAATGCCATTATCAGTTCTGCTTATCTATCAGATTCTTTAACAATTCCCTAACTATTCCTGTGGATTTTCCAGGTGGGTAAAAGTTACACTATGCCGGGTTTTTAGTGGCAAAAATGTCAAACACACAACACTCCTGATATTTAGTGCTGTGCTGCATAGGTAAATGATTCAGCAAGTTGCTGGTGTCTCCAGTTGTGCAGTCAGCATCACTGTTGAAAATTATGCCACCACTTCTGCCCCCTGTCTGCCATGAGTTTTGGCTTCTGTTGTCATTTCTCCTGACTGCTTCTGATGAGAGAGTGATGTGTGAGGTATGCAGAACAAAGTGGAAGGAATTTATAAGATAACTGACAAGCAAAAGCACTCATGATAGCAATTCCTTGTTAGAGTTGTTATCAGTTCTCAATTAGAATGGGTTTTGATTCCCGTCCCTAGTTTGGGATTTACTCCATCAGTTTTTTTGGACTTTATTTTACCTATACAACTGAAAGCTTTAGTATACAAACATATCAATGATTTATACTAATAAGAAGACTTATGCTAGCCCAGTTTTTGTCGACCTGTTTTAAATTTGTGACCTTTAAGCTTAAATGTGGGTCATTAAATCACTTAAATTTAGCAGTAATTAAAATAAAATTCTCCATGAAAATGATATTTCTGGAGTAATACAGTTGTTGGTCAGATCTTATTAGGGTGTTGGTAGATAGAAGTAAGTGCTATACCTCCAGTTAAACAGGCTATTTTTTCATGGGTTTGAATATAGTGTGCCTTGAGATTTTGGCTTGGTTTTAGGTGTGACTTGAGAAAAAAAAATGAGAACCACTGGAATAGCGTCTCCTGCGTAATACCACTGAGGAGGCATTTTCCACTGCAGCATGCAGGGGTGTTGTTGGGTGGAAAAGCAGAGGCAGCTGTGCCATTACAAGAGCATGGGCACAAGAAACACCCTAAATGCAGCATGACAATAAGAAGCATATCTCTAATTCTTTACATATTTCCGTCCAAGCTCTTTCTGTGTCCAGCCACGGCTCCTGGGCTTGGAGCGTCTCTGTGATCCTGCACAGCAGCAGTGCAGGCTTGAGGCGCCATCTTGCTTATGTCAAACTAAAAAGGCTCCATCGTTTCCCATTATTCTCCTCAGCAATATCCACAGCTGAAACGCAGCTAAGTGTGAGTCCCACGGCTTGAACACACTATTCTAATCAGAAATAACCAGATACTTTGGAAGGTATGAAAGACCAGGGGTACACCTTTTCTCACTTTTTATCCAAATTTAGATTTTTTTTAATGGATACAGAGCGGATAAAAGGGTCTTTCACCACCAATACGAACGGTAGCAATCCCAGCCTGTGTTCATTACTGAAAAGATAGCGAGTTTCAGCTCTTCTGTCTCTCTTAGCATTAATGTTACATGAATTTAGCCCCATTTCAAGTGGCAATCAAAGAAAAACGTGCCATGCCGTTTACCATTATGTAAATTAATGTAAGACGTGTTAGAATTAATCCATGCCCAAACCAAAACAAGCCTAACATGGCAGGTCAGAGCTGTCAATCACTGACATCTAACGGTAGGCCCTGGTAGCATTGCTGACATTCGCTTTGCTAATTCTGCGCAGTAAATCACTGTACGCCACTAAAATGGCGAATGAGATGAATTTAAGCGAGGTTGTGGTGGTGAAAAGAGATAGAATTAATTAATATTAAGATCTGAACATACAATATGCATCTGCAGAGCTCAGTAATTACGTGTCTAGGGTGGCTGTGAGGTTGTTACGGTTACACAGCTCCATGTCAACAGTGAAATGTTACATCCATGATATTCCGATACGTTTTGTAATCGATTACTAAAACCGTTACCCAAATGCGTCATGATTAGATTGCGACACGGCGGTTGGCGCTCTGATTGACTCGTGAGTCTTGTGTTGTGAGCTAAAGGCCCACAGAGAGCGGAGCCAGACGACGGCTCGGCTCCACGGATCTCTCCGCTGCACTCACCTCGATGGAAAGCGTCAAGGTCGGAACCAGTAACAGGAGAAACGCCGTGAACTCCCCCATGCCGTCCTCCCGGTATCCAGCACCCCCGCTATGTTCGCGTTTGAGACTGTTTATTAAAAATTCTGTTAACTCAGTTGGTAAAAACGTCGACAAGACGGCGTCGATCCCAATGATCCCTCCCTGTTTAGCTCCGATGGTGACGGTGTTGGTTGGAGGGAGGTGTTTGGATTGGATAAGGGTGGGGGGAGTGTGTTGTGTGTGTGTATGTGTGGGAACATGGGTGTTTATGAGGGGAGTTTCGGCTCCTTTTCCTGATCCAATTTTTTGTATCGACTCAGTAAAAAGATCCGCCGTTTCAACTCAAAACGATTCTTCATGTGTATACACTTAGAACAGTAAAGCAGGACTTAAAGTAGCACTCAGCAAGATTCCAGCCTCTCCAGGGGCCTCTATGGTCGTTGAGTGTAACTGCGCGGTTGCAAAAACAGAGCGCCTCACACCAATGTGCATTTGTTGGCATACAGAGGGAGGAGAAGCGAGCTGACAGGACGTCCCAAGAGACAAATGAACCATGTGGACTGGTAAGGTACAGTCTGATCATGTTTTTCAGTTTGTAGTTTTTTAGTGCGGAAGTGTTCCTACCATCCACATCAAAGTTACATAGTAACAGTGAAGGTGATACAGGCCCCCTCAGACAATGACAGAGGTGTCATTCAACCTGTTGTAAGGTGATGCACCATCACATTGATTCTAGAAATATTATATTAGGGTGGAAAAACTACGTAGTGTTGGTTTAACCAAGATACGCAGGGACTGTTAACATGTTGCAGAATTATGTGTTGAGGGTACTGAAGATCAAATATCTGTGTGTGGGGTGTGTGTGTGTGTGTGTGAATTTTAAAATCTGAAAAAGTGGAGTGTTTTAAAACCCTTCAGGCCTGAAAATACAAATTATAGCCAGAAAAATCAAATTTTTTGGAGCTGAAATGTTTATTTCACTTCCTACAAAAAAAAATAAATAAAAATGTCCATATATTTTTTGTATCTCATTTGATACGTTAGGTGTTTTTGGCAACTGATAATCCACTTGAGGACATTTTTTTTAGCATTTATCAGATTGTATTCAGATGTTTTTTTTGTAATTGTTGATCATACTGATTAGATAGAGGTATCGTAAAAGTATGTATCAAATATGATACAACAGGCAAAAGGTGAGAAGAATGGGGATATGTAAAATGCTATGTTTAAGAAGACATTATTTGTACTTAAGTAACAAAGAAGTATGTATGGAAAAAATGAATCAACAAGATCAATGGTGTAACAGAAAGAAAATCATATAAAAATATTTCAAGGTCAAGGTCAAGGTAAACTTTATTATCCCCGAGGGGCAATTTGTTCTGCAGCCAGCAGTATCACACAGACAACAAACCAACAATAAATACAATAAATAATCCATTAAAGGCAGTAAATAAAACACCAACATTACAGAGTTATTCAACAGAACAATGGCTGCCAGAACCAAAGAATTCCTCATCCTATTGGTTTTGCATTTAGGAACACTGTATCTGCGACCTGATGGAAGCAACCTGAACTCATCATGCAGGGGATGACTACGATCATCAAGGACTGACTGGGCCTTCTTCAGAGTCCGCCTCTGGTACAACATAGTCAGGTCATTAAGTGAGGTGCCAGCAATTCTGCTACACACTTTAGTGATGCCCTGCAACCTGTTTCTGTTTTTGACGGTGAGCAGCCCATACCAGCTGATAAAAGAAAAGGTCAGCACAGACTCGATAAAACATGAATAAAACATTTTCATAAAAAATATTTCTGTCTTGCCTTGATTTCTTGACTCCACCCTCCAGTCTCCAGATTTGATTGATGCACTTTTGGGCTTTTAAGCCTTCAGATAAAAAGAGACAATGAAACAAGTTGGAAGCAAGGGAGAGAGAGCACGGAGGAGGATTTGCTGGAAAGAGGCTACTGAATGTGAGCCCATGGGTCTACACATATCGTCTCACATTGTGTAATTGTTATTCCTGTTGTATCTTCCACCCTGTTTGTACTGTACTGACCAAAATTTAGAAATTAGTTTAATAATATTAATAAGTACAGAATGAATGCTTCTTCATTTAGTTGCAAATAAAAGAGTGGTGCAGACATGAAATATTTTTGCTAAAGTTAGCATTGCACTGATTACTGTAACTGCAAGCAAAGCCTATGGGGATTTTCATTGGTTTAGAAAATTACTGACAATAAACTCTTCAGCCAACCAAAAAAATATTAAACTTACATTTTCTGCCTTTTGTGTTAATCTTAATAAAGTAACCTACTATTAACAGTGTTTTAAGCTTAAACATAATCAGGGTGGGTGAAAAGTTATTAAACTACAACATGGTGACCACAATTTTACCAGTATATAACATCTTATGGTAACAACTTGTTTGAGAGTTGGTCCTCATGGCTTTAGCAGAAGTGTATGAATAAGTGATTATTAAAAAAAAAAAAAAAGAAATCAGAAATGCACGCCGTTGGGTTCCCAGCCATTTTTGCAGTCCTTGTTAGCAGTTAATTAGTCAAAAACAAAACACCCATTCACAGATTTGAGTCACTGGCTTTAAATGCGAACAGTTAATCATTGGAGAGATATTGGGATTGTCTATCCTATTTCTGGGGGCCCTGGTTAGCCCTGGCTACCACAGGATTGGCCCCTGCAGCAGAGAATAGACACTGACAGTTCATGCACCATTAGACACCACATTCGGACTCAAAATAAGACCAAACCACCAAGCTTTTTGTTATTGTTGGTGCTTGAAGGTGATCATCAGAATATTCTTTATAAATAAGACCTTAAAACAACGAAGAAAGTGAAGCAAGTAAGAGCAGTCAAGCACAATCTTAAAGTTCCTATGTGGGCCAATATTCTATATATTTTTTAAAACTTACAGTGGGCCAGGGGGTGCAGTTGGTCCCCAGGACATAGTCTGCAAACCTCTGAGAAATAGTCTTCTTAATTTGTATGTGCATCTATAGTGATGTAGCTATAGGTGCATTCTCAGACCCATTCATTGACACTTTACCTTCAGTAATTCTCTTATTGCTGAGAAGGATTGCATTGTCATACAGTACCTGTGCTGAGACTGAGCTGCAGTTACAAGTTTTTGACAGCAGACGTCACTGTTGCATCATTTAGATGGCTTTAACCCTGCGTCACATATGCATAATGACCGAAGGAATGTGCGTTGGCCAGAGTCAATGCTATGTTTGACATTTGGATACCACAATATATATTGTCATTCTTTCATTAGGGCAATACTTTTTTAACTTAAAAGTTCTATTTTTTAACATTTTGTAGTACTAAAAATCCAAAATATTACCTGCAGAGAAAAAAGTTTCTAATTAGTATTATTTAAAGGATGGAAATTAACATGACAAAAATTCAAAGAGTCAAATGCCTGAAAGCCTGCAGCAGACTAGAGGCTAGAGGCTAAACTTTGATGCAACAAAAATGTCCCAAGTTTCATAATTTATTAACCAACAAGATATCTATGTCATGATTTAATATATGATATATATTAGTGCAGTATCAAACCCCATAGTACCATAATGTACTGGTGTATCAATACCTTTTACCCAATATTGGACAGCATGAAACAATTTAATTAGTCAAGGTCTCTCAAAAACAATAAAAAAAACCCCACCATTTGTCAGGGAATACATTTGTTTTTTAACCTCCACCAAAAAGATTATGTTTTTGCAGGCATTGAAAAAATAATTATTTACTATCCATTGCGGGGTAGGGCCATTTTCAACATTACTGCATGCGTGTAACCCCACGAATGATATATATATATATATATATGGGTTTGTGTGTGTGTGTATATATATATACATAAATATATAGTAGAACTTTATGACAGGTTCTACCACACAATAAAGACTGATCCTGATACTCAAAATATTCTGGATCCACCTATCCAGAATGCTTCAACTTCATAGGAAATTGGCTGTGAGATAATCAAGAACATTATTAGGTGTGTATATATATACATCCATTCAAATTAGGTGTGTATATATATACATATATATACATATATTTTTCTAGTATGTTTATGTTTATTTTTGCTGCTGCTATTCTGTGAGCGATACCACCTGCTGAAGCCAAATTCCTTGTATGTCACAAACATACTTGGCCAATAAAGATGATTCTGATTCTGATTCTGATTATAGGAACTTAACTATAGGGCATTAGGTGGCACAGCAAGCAGTGGCTATGCCACCTTGCAAGATAGTTGCTCGTTCAATCCCCATGTCAGTCAGGGCCTTTCTGTATGGAGTTTGCATGTTCTCCATGTGCATGCTTGGGTTCTCTCCAGGCACTCGGGCTTCCTCCCACAGAGCAAAACATGCTCATTAGGTTGACTGGTGACTTCACATTGCCCTTAGGTATGAATGTGACTGTGAATGGTTTTCTGTCTCTCTATTTGTCCCTGCAATTGGCTGGGGTCCGGTTCAGGGTGTACCCTGCCTGTCAATGTCAGCTGGGATAGGCTCCAGCCCCTGGAACCCTAAAGGCATAAGTGGTAGATAATGGATGGATGGATGGAAATTAAATTACCGCACATTAATACAAGTACCTTTGTTATGTTATTGACAGCTATTCTAAACCAAGCTGCTTTGGTAGAGGTCTGCACTCTCTCTTTCTAGTTTGTTTGTTTGTTTGCTGACAGGATAAGTCAACAAGTTAAAGATGGAATTTGATTTCCAGGAATATTAGTCATGGTAGAAGTGATTTCATTTTGGTCGTCATCCAAACACAAATCCAGGATTTTTTTTTAGCACAACAACATTACTAGTAACTCAGTAATTCTCACTAACTTTTGATGCCATTTTCAGGGAATGTTGGTAATGGCTCAAGGGAAAACTGTTTAATTTTAATGGTGATCTGAATTTGGGTGTGGATCCATTTTTTCAAGGATTTGTTAACAGTGTGAGACAGGGCAGTTTTCCACATTCTTGGCAGTGTTGGAAATGCTTTGACAGAGATTCATGATCTTTGAGCATTTCTAGTTAAAAATGGATAAATGTCCATTTTGAGCTTTGATACAACATCATGGACTTTTACTTCAACCAAAAACACATTTATGACCCACCAAAATCACCTCTAATGACTTACTTTTTGATACAGACCCACCACTTTAGAACCGTTGGATTAGGTTATTGAATTGCAATAACAGGGGACAATAATGATAGATAGGTGCTGATTTTCCCCGTTCATGTAAATGATCTGGTACAAGGAGTCGGTCGCTCAGGACAGTTCATGTCTATGCGTTAAAACATCCCTGTCTTGTCCGACGTAAGTTAACTGTTCTGATTGCGTGTTTGAGGGGCGGGGCGCGGATGGGGGTTTGGTCTCGCTTGCATTTGTACTTCTTTCACTTCTCCCTCTGAAGAGTCACGAGACGGACGTCCATGAAAAGTCTGTTTCGGAGAAGGTTTATTATTTTTTTATTTTATTTTTTACCACGTGAAATTGTTATACTATATGATCTTAAACCAGATACGTAGAGGTCAGGGAAAGTTTTTAGGGAAACTTTGAACTAATTCTTCAGCATCAGTTTTCGAGGAGTCCTGTCGACCTCTCGCAGTCGAGGCATGCGGATACTTATCCAGGGATTGCTCCTGCTCCATCTTGCAACTGTTTATGGTAAGCTCTGATATCAGTTATTTTATCCATTCAAGAGTAAACAAAAGTGTCAAATGTTTGCTGATCCAACGTCCTACGTTTTGTTTGTAATAAGATTTGTATCCACTGTGCCAGGGGCAGTTTTGGAATAATTAAAGCCCCCCAGCCGGACCAATACCAGCCCGCCCCCGCATCCCCAACTGTGACACAAAATGATGTTAGAAACAACAACAAAAACAAAAGGAAATAAATGCAAAACAGCAGGAAATTTTACACAGAGTTTTAGCTGACAAAAGAATATAAGGATTTGCAAATCCTTTTTAAGCTATATCTAGAATACACTACAAAGACAAGAGATGTAATGTTCAAACTGATGAGCTTCACTTTTGTCTGTAAATATTTACTCATTTCAATTTGATGCCTGCAACATGTTGCAACAGCATTAGCAAATAGCACAATACTTGAAATGTTTCTCACTTGCAAGAACTTTGGATACTTCATCATCTACAGTCCATAATATCATAAAAAATGTCAGAGAATCCGGAGAAATCTTTGCATGTAGGTAACATGGCTAAAAAAACCAAAACTGAGTGCCTGTTACCTTCAGCACTGCATTAAAACAGGAATACTTCAAAAAAAGCATTAAATTATGGTCCGAAATAAAGCTATTAACCTTTAACAAACAAAACTGTGACAAATTTCACTTTCTCTGATCATATTCCTATATAAGGACAGATCAGGTGGTGTTGGAATGGATTCAGTAAAAGTTCAGGGCAGAGATGAGCAGTAGAATTCATTAGAATGAGGAAACGTTAATGATTCATCACCATAACAGACAGAGCAGACAAGTCTGTATGTCACAGATGAACATGACTTTCATCTACAGGGCTAGTCCCGCAGCAATACGAAAAAAAGGGAAATTGTTTTCCTGATGATGTACTTCAATGATTTATACAGAACAGCTAGGAGAAGCTATCGGCATGGTTTTTGTTTGGATAATTTTTTGTTTGTTTACATTCTTTTCAGTGCAAACAGAAATGAAGCAATACATGATGTTCACAAAACTTTCTCATTTCTGCGTTGAGCAGTTTTGTCCTTTTGTTCACTTAACTGATTGAAGTGCTCTTTTAGGTTTTCAGGGCACAAATGTTGTGACAGGTCTTCTCTTTCTAGAACTGACCTGCTCCTTTTTTCATGATGGATGTAAAAAGGTCTTTGGGTCAAAATCCCTGCCTCTGCCTTGCTAACAAATGGGACATTGGTCAGATGATAAAAAAGTACACGAAAAACTTTCTTTCCCCTGGTGGTTGTCTTCATTTGTTAGCTCTGGTAAAACTGATAAATAAAATAAAGTTTTTTACTTTGATGAACAGTCATGTTTTATTTGAACAGATAATCCTAAAGCTTATTAAGGCCAAACTGATTTAAAAACTGCAGTGGTTGGCAGCTTTCTCTCCTTGAAGTCCTACCTCCTGTGGTATCTCAACTTCTTCAAATTCATAAGGTCATATGTCAGACATTTCGTCAATTTGACGGGAAGTCATACTCAACCCAGTGTTTCTTAATACCTCTCCTAGCCAGCATTAAAAGAAATAAAATTAACTCAATGTTTAGGTTTACCTTCTAATATACTGTACATGTTGGGATGCCTAATTCCCACATACTGCTCACATAAAACACATTTTTTTTCACTCTTAAAGACAAAGTATAGTCATAGTACATGTCAGAATGCAAAAACAACCACACACAAAAAAACAAACAAAAGGATTGTGTCCTTTCATTTTTAGATTTAATTTATATTTATATATTTATTTTTTATATTTCATTTATATTTAATTAATTATCTATTCTCCTTTTACATGCACACACACACACACCCACACCCACACACACACACATTCGTATTTGTATATACACTATATTGCCAAAAGTATTCCCTCACCCATCCAAATAATCAGAATCAGGTGTTCCAATCACTTCCATGGCCAGAGGTGTATAAAATCAAGCACCTAGGCATGCAGACTGCTTTTACAAACATTTGTGAAAGAATGGGTCGCTCTCAGGAGCTCAGTGAATTCCATCCAGCGTGGAACTGTGATAGGATGCCACCTGTGCAACAAATCCAGTCGTGAAATTTCCTCGCTCCTAATTATTCCACAGTCAACTGTCAGTTGTATTATAAGAACGTGGAAGTGTCTGGGAATGACAGCAACTCAGCCACGAAGTGGTAGGCCACCTAAACTGACGGAGAGGGGTCAGCGAATGCTGAGGCGCATAGTGTGAAGAGGTCGCACTTTCTGCAGAGTCAGTCACTACAGACCTCCAAACTTCATGTGGCCTTCAGATTAGCTCAAGAACAGTGCGCTATGGCCGAGCAGCTGCATCCAGGCCATACATCACCAAGTGCGATGCAAAGCGTCGGATGCAGTGGTGTAAAGCACGCCGCCACTGGACTCTAGAGCAGTGGAGACGCGTTCTCTAGAGTGACGAATCGCGCTTCTCTATCTGGCAATCTGATGGACGAGTCTGGGTTTGGTGGTTGCCAGGAGAACGATACTTGTCAGACTGCATTGTGCCAAGTGTAAAGTTTGGTGGAGGGGGGATTATGGTGTGGGGTTGTTTTCAGGAGCTGGGCTTGGCCCCTTAGTTCTAGTGAAAGGAACTCTGAAGGCTTCAGCATACCAAGACATTTTGGACAATTCCATGCTCCCAACTTTGTGGGAACAGTTTGGAGCTGGCCCCTTCCTCTTCCAACATGTGTTTGCACCAGTGCGCAAAGCAAGGTCCATAAAGACATGGATGACAGAGTCTGGTGTGGATGAACTTGACTGGCCTGCACAGAGTCCTGACCTCAACCCGATAGAACACCTTTGGGATGAATTAGAGCGGAGACTGAGAGCCAGGCCTTCTCGTCCAACATCAGTGTGTGACCTCACAAATATGCTGCTGGAAGAATGGTAAAAAATTCCCATAAACACACTCCTAAACCTTGTGGACAGCCTTCCCAGAAGAGTTGAAGCTGTTATAGCTGCAAAGGGTGGACCGACGTCATATTGAACCCTATGGATTAGGAATGGGATGTCACTTAAGTTCATATGCGAGTCAAGGCAGGTGAGAGAATACTTTTGGCAATATAGTGTATATATATATATATATATATATATATATATATATATATATATATATATATATATATATATATATATATACATATATATATATATATATATATATATATATATATATATATATATATACATATATATATATTTATACACATACACACACACACACACACATATATATATGTATATATACACACATACACACACACACACACACACACACACATATATATAGAGATACACATATATGTAGATATAGTTGGATTATGCCAAAAAGGAAATGATTGGTATTACATTTGTAGTTGATAATGTTTTGTTTGAGAATGGCCTTTCAGTAGCATATCCGGCAGGTGTTTTATGATTGTTCCATTAATCACAGTCATTAGGGGAAAGTCAGATAATGTAGTAGGCAGGAGCTACTGCTGCGGTGTAAAGAACAGAAGGTGAGCCACGTGATAAAACTAACTCTCACCAAAATGTTTCTGAAGTGGGGTGATAATATTCTTAAATTCAAAAAAGAAAATGTGGTCCATATTTGATAAAACTGACACTGAAGCTGTTAGCGTATATGCTAATCCCTATACAAGCAGTCACTTCCAGCTGTCATCTCGCACCGAGCTCCCACCTCCTCCTGCTCTGAATGACTCTGATTGGGCCATCCTTTTTTGGGCCGATCAAAGTCGTTGTAGATCGGAGCTTGGAAAGATGGATCCGCCTGATCACAGACATTGAATCAAGCGGATCCATCTGCACTGCAAGGTTAATTTAGCCTCTAATGATGTTCACCTTGACCTTAATTATTTTAGGTTAAAAATTGTTTTTGCTGAAAACAATATGGCTTCAGTGAAAAGCAATGATTTGAATGATTCTGCTTTTGTCGGTTATCTTGCTCTGATCATTATCTGCTCACATGCTCTCTGGGATTTTCTCTTCTAACTTAAAGACATCATTATTTTTTACATGTTTACAAATCTTATCACTGTTCTAAATCATTCATCCTCTCTGCAGTCAGATTAATTCATGCTCCTTCAGCTTAAGAGGTTTTCATACTTTCTACTGATTTTTATCCTTGCCATTTCACATTGTTGACACTCAGAAATAATAGCAGTTACTCACCCAGGTATGTCTGTGTCATAATTCCATCATGACTCAGTTGTACAGTATGTTCGTGTGCTGCTGGAAGAAAAAGGGTAACAAGCTTTTACATGTTTTTTTGTAATCAGAGGCAGCTGACATTACCACAAACCTTTTATGAAGTTGTTTTTCCAATTAAAAACACAGAAGTGTTTTCGCTTATGTGAAAACACTTCTGTGTTTTCACATAAGCGTCATTTGCAGTTCACTTTCTGCCTTCAGCCGAGACAGAAGCAGATTAAATGATTGTAATGGCAGTGGTTTTGATTAAATGTTATCAATTCCCTTTCCTGATTGCAGGTTTATGTCCAAATTTCTGTGTGAAGCATGGTTTAAACATGGTTAAAAATTGTATTTCAGTCACGAGTTATAGATGGCATTGGGACTTGATAGTGGAGAGACAGTGGACAGGCATCGAAAGGGGAACAGAGAGCAGGAGAAGTCACGCAGCAAACAGATGACAGGTTGGATTTGAACCTAGACAGCCCACACAAGATGAGAGCCTATATATATATATATATATATATATATATTTTTTTTTTTTTTTTCATTTATTTATTTGAGAAGGGACAGTGCTACAGCAAATGTAAACAAGCCAGACTATAGCCATTGGCCAATTTTCATCTTTTGTCCCTAATTGATGTTCCCCAAGGAGAAGGAGCTAAAAGATACATTTATCAAAATTACATCCAGAAGAAGAGCAAAAGTAACATAACTTAAACACAACATACATATAATCGCACATTCTACAAGTATATTGCACATTCTCTGAAGTTTATTGCACCAAATAGATACACTATCACACTGCCACTCTGAGAAGTTATATTGAAACTAATTGATAGAACATTGAGGTGCCACTAATAATGTATAGTAAAACAAGTAAACACAAAATGAAAGTGCAATCATGATAAAAAATAAAAAATGCATGGTTGCTACCCACTCCACCATCACTCCTCCAACATTTTCCTGCAGCTTTGTGGTAGTGTTGTTTTCTGAGTTCACCTCATCATCAATGAATGTCAGCCGTTCAGGGAAAGCTTGTACACTTACTTTGTCTCTTCTCCTCTGGAAAAAGTCAGAAGGAAACGAGTCAGAAGGTTTAAGACCCAGAGTATTACCTGAGTATTGTATGATACTGATGTCAATGACATGAGGACTCGATGGTGATTCTGATGATGTGGTGACTTGACAAGGTTTTCTGTCAATTGCTTGGTTTAAAGAAAACTTGAAGCAGTTTGTTGCACTTGCTAATGTTGTTCCACCCAGTTTAGATTCTTGCTTGTTTTGTACTTACTCTCAGATGTGAATCACTTTGGACAAAATCATCTGCTAGATGACATTGTAACATTATTGGTCAAAAAGGAAATTATGGAATAAACAGTATTTTTCCTGATTCTGTTTCTCACACAAATAGATGGTCACTAATGCCTCGTTTCCACTGAGTGGTCGGGTTTGGTTCAGTATAGTTTGGTACGGTTTTGAGCAGTTTGCCCTGATCTTGTTTGTGTTTCCCCTGCCAGTTGTACCTTCACCTGAGAATGGGGATGTGAACCAAAAGGAGAGGGTCACTCCAGCTACGAAATGCATGACTTCACAGTCACGCGAAACTGTCGAGTCGTCCGCAGTAGAGAGCGATTGTAAACAAAGAGCAACAATGGAGAACTTCCAGCACTCCAGTACTCCGTTGAGCTCTGTCTCATGCAGACATTCTTTTAAAACAACAGCAGTGAACAGATCACTTTAATCAACGGCTTGTATTAACATGGCGAGGTTTGTGTGTTTATTTTTGCTGCTGTCGCACAAGAATTGGCGATTTTTGTGACCTTATCTGACAGTGGAAACACATGAAAATATGGTGCCATACGGAGTCAGATGCCAAACTGAATCAGATCACTTGGTGGAAATGCAGCTTGGGTAAGACACTGGTCGATTTTTGTTAAGTGGACTCTTAGTGCTGTTGGAAAAAAATATTGGTATAAAAATATCAGCATATTAGATTTCGACCAGGAATCCAATAGAGAACAGCCATAATTCAAAAGGGTAATTTTCATGATCAGACATCTGCAAGTGCTGCACAGTTTAAAAGCTGGAAGAAAGAAATATGAAAGAAAATAAGATTATTTTATTTAAGGGAACAAGGTAAACAAACAAAGCAGTTAAAATGAGTACAAAAAAATGATAGAAAAAATACATTGTGATTAAAATTGGTTTATAATAACGATAAAACAACTATTATTAGTAGTATTACTTCTATTATAGATGTAGTATCATCATTATTATTAGTATAAAGATAATATAAACACAATAAATATCTTTAATGTAGTGAGTTTTTTAGTGGTGAGGCCAGTAGAGGAACATGTTTGAAGTAGAAACTTTCTTGTGGATACACTGACTGTTAAATGTTTCTCACTTGTCAATGGACGGTTATAAGGTTTTAAATGTAGTAACTATGATGCTAAATTGCTCTGTGATTATGTTAACACAGAGGAAACAGGTGTGAAATGAGGGTAACTATTAGACACTTTGGGCAGTGAAAGCTTGCAGAAGTTTACAACATTGGGACATTCTTTCTCAAGCTGCCCCTCCTGCTTTTTTCCCTACAGGTGCGCTCGGTGCTTTCCAAGATGTTGAAATACCTGTCCTGGATGCAGGATAATAGTTAACTCTTGTTTGTCTTGCCAGTGTGAAGCACTCTGTTTGAAATGTCTCTGTGTTTGATACAAGGTCATTTTGAGATAGAAGTGTAGTGATACATGAATGTTTAACAACCTGTTGACATGAAGGGAAAAGAAAACGAAGGTGACCACCCATATTAGTCATTCATTCATACATTCAACCTCTATTTAATCTTGAGATGCCATTGAGAGCATGCTCTCACTTACAATGGCGCCGAGATTACATTAAGTAAGTCAGAAATAAAAAGGTAAAATCATGGAAAACCACAGGATTGAGACTTTTTGTGATCTACCTTTTTTTAACTCATACATTGTTCACATGAAATCTAAAGTGAAAATTTAATTGTGACTATTTGATGTTTATTCAATCAAGGAGAATTGGTGCATGACTATTCTGAGTAGTGGTGCCTTATGTCAAATTCAGGCGTGATGTTTAAGTAATGTTAGTAAAGGTGCTATTAAATGATCATTTATCTGCCACTTATCAAAGTCAGCCAAGTCACTCTTAAGGCAAGAAGGAAGGCTATTTTATTAGGTACGCTTTATCTATATGGAGGTTTTGCTTTTGCCAGCGTTTGTTTTTTTTGTTTGTTTGTTTTTTGTCAGTTTGTGAACAGGACAAATTTAAAAGGTAGCAGAGTTTGATTTTAAGAATGTTGGTCATGGGAAAAGGAAGAAGGCATAAGATTTTGCTGGTGATCTGAATCTAGAAGTGGATCCAGGAATTGTTTAAAGGATTTCTTAACATTGCAAGATAGGGCAGTTTTTTGCATTTCTGCTGATAACTCAGAAAGTTCTTAATGGATTTTGATAAAGTTCTCGGGGAATGTTGGCCATGGGACATTGAGGAGGCATATGATTTTCATGGTGATTTATATAGATTTATTGATCCACTTCTTAAGTTTTTTTTTTTTTTAAACTGTGCAAGATACAGCAGTTTGACACATTTTTTGACAATAACAGGTTGACAGTGTTTGAAATGCCTTGGCAGAGGTTTGTGCTCTTGAAGCACATCTACAGTAGTGAAAAAACATTTTCGGACACACTTAAGATAGGGGCATCGGTGGCGCAGTTGGATAGAGCGCTTGGTCAGTGTTCGGGAGGTTGCAGGTTTGAGCCCAGGTCTGGCTGTCACATGGTGCTGTGTCCTTGGGCAAGACACTTAACCCCAACTGCTGCATCAGTGGCCTGTAAATGGGCATGAAGGGGCGTAAATCTGTTCATTGATACTGATGGATAACTGATATAGAAACTCAGAACCATCAGTGAGTGACTGTGTGAGTGAATGGGGTTGAATGGGTAAGTGTGACCTGCAGCGTAAAAGTAGCTTTGAGTGGTCAAAGACTAGAAAAGCGCTTTGTAAGCTCAAGTCCATTTTCCATTTACCTTAAAATTTTACACAATCCCAAATATTATGATGAAATATTTGCAGAAAAACCTTTTTTGTGTTTCAAAAGGTGTGGGTGTATCAGACAGAAACAAACTTTTGTTTGTTTGTTTGTTCGTTGTGAACAAGAAAAAACAACAAAAGTAAAATCCTTGTTAGTTTCAACATATCAGTTTTCAGTATTGTCGGTATCAAAATCAACAAATAACAGTTCAAAATTAAGCAAAAAATAAATATACCATCACATCATCAAATTGATATGTAGCATTCCTGCCATTAACACACAGTAGAGCTCTAATCCTGGCTGGCATGTTTCTCACCAGCCTTTCACACTGTTTAGGGCTAGCCTTGTCTCATTCTTCCTGAATTACTTCCTTTAATTCTTCCAAATTCTTTGGTTTACACTTTGAAACAGACACTTTTTAAATCCACTTCATATTTTCGGTGGGGTTTATGTCCAGGGATTGAGCTTGTACTTGCCCTGGATGTGTAGTGAGGGGCATTATCTTGCTGAAACATCCAGTTTTAACTTCGACAGAACAGAGCATGTGCAGATGGGAGCATGTGGGTTTCAAGAATGCCACTATACCTGACAGAGTTCAATATGTCATCACAGACAGTGAGATGACCAACACCAGCAGCTCTCATACATTCCCAAACCATGATGCTGCCTTCACCATGCCTGACGGTAGCTATACTGTACATGCTGGAGATAATGCTTGGCCTGGCCTTCTGTGTACCCTTACATTAGCAGGAGGAGGATTAAGCTGGGAACTGGACTCTACGGACCACAAAATCTTTTTCCAGTTTCTGGCTGTCCAGTTTTTGTGTGCTTGAGCCCAACAACTAGCAGACGTCTGTCTCTCATTGATCAGGGGCTTCTTGACAGCCTTGCAGGACCTTAAACCATTATCGAGGAGTTGGCCCCATACAGTGCAGGTGGAACACAGGACTCTAGTTTGGTTTGAGCTGTACCCTTCCTGACTGAGAAAATGTATCTTCAGGGGTGTTTCCTGCATTAGGTTACAGAAACAGAATGACAACAGAAGTATAGTCTTCAATAAAAAGCATGACCTTATAGTCATTAGTTGATCAGTGGAAGTCAAAATGTCGTATGTATTTCTATGAAACCAACCAATTTAAAGTTTTTAATGGCTTTGATGAGCTGTGAGCAGGCCTGGTGTGAATAAACTCTTACTAATTTTCTGCAGATGAGGTCAACAAAGCAAGGGCAGCAGGGCTCCCAAAAGGAAACACAGAGATAAAACAAAAAACCGCTTTGCTGTGCCAAGAGGAAATCAAAGCTCATCAGACCAGGCAGCATTTTCCACTATCCAACTTTCTGTTCTTAGCTATGGGAACAGGAAACTGTTTAAAAGGACTAATGAGGACCCTTTTAAACTAATAATCTAATGAACAAAGTTATTGATATTGTTATTATTATTATTTTTATTATTATTATTATTAGTAGTAGTAGTAGTGTTAGGCATGCTACCTAGTGTGGTCCTCTGCTGCCGTACATTATCTGATTCAAATTTTAAGAAGTTGTGCATCGACAAATTCTTATGCATGTTCTGGTTGTAGCAGGGGGTTATTAGAGTTTCTGTTGCCTTTCTGTCATCTTGAACCAGTTTGGCCATTCTCCTCTGACCTCTGGCATCAACAGGCATTTTCATCAAGAGAACTGCTGATCACTGGGTATTTTTTAACCTTTTCTGTAAAACCTAAAGATGGGTTTGTGAAAATTCCAGGGAATCAACAGCTTCTGAAATGCTCAGACCAGTCAGTCTGGTACCAGCAACCATGCCATGTTCAAAGTCACTTAAATCACCTTTTGAAACTATTTTGAGGCCCAGTTTGAACTTCAGCAAAATGCATCAAGTCACCGCAGTTGAGCTGTTGTACATTATATCGTGGCCAGTATATAAACGTAAATACTCTTCCCCATTTGTGATTAACTTGGTATTTTTTTAGGCATATATACATGACTAAAGTTGTGTATTTGGGCTTTAACAGAAGAAATGATCATTCCTGGTGTCTTGAATTCAGTTTCTGGTTTCCTATCCTTGGCTTACAGGAGTGGCACCCACCATCATCCTCTACTGTAGGCCATCTGCTTCAAGATTCAATGCAATAGCTTGATTGAACCTTGTCAAAGCATAAGCTGGAGGAAACATGTATTGCCACCACAAACTAGCAGGCAGCACAGCGTTGAATAAAAGTTGCTGTCCTGTTGTCTCGTTTGATGACTGGAGTGTTTTTTGTTCTTTACAAGAACTTAGTGGATATGTTTACTGTTATGCTTTCCTCAAAAGGTTTTTTAATGGACTACTTCTAAATGCATTTGGGAAAGTAAGTAAAAAAAACTTTACCAACCAGTATGATGATAATTCTATCTTTACTTTTCACTTTCTAGAAATTCATAAGACCCACCACCAACATGGAAGGTGACCAATAGCATTGTTTCATGAAGAAAATGAAAATCATAAAAGGTGGCTCGGCTTGGCTTTCCCCGACTCTACCCGGCTTTACTCTACTCGCATTGTGCGACGCAACGCAACGCAAACCAAGTAGAGCCGAGTAGAGTAGAGTAGAGTAGAGTAGGGCTAAGGCGTGCTGGTGGAAAAGGGCTATTAGTGGCCCTCATAGTAATCAAACATCCATGGTCTATTCTCTTCTGGTTGCTCTTATGACAGAAGCCCCAAATGGGAAAAATACATACAGCATACTTGGCATTAATTCCAACTTTATGATCAGTATGGCAGGCAGTCAGTAAGAAGAACTCAAAATATTTGGCTTCACTCTCAGACAGCTGTCGCTTCATCAATCTAAACATGAAAGTTATGGAAACAAACAAAACTGAAAGACAACAACTCACATGTTGAAAAAGCAGCCAAGGCTTCTGAGAGGAATTCATTAACCTATGTCAGCAATGAGGAAAAACAACATCGAAGGTTTTTCATTGAGTTCAGGGACTTCAGACACAGATGGAGTGGTTCTGTTGGCTTCTTCTGAGAGGGTCAGCACCTCCAAGTCTGAGGCCATGATTCTCTGCCTCAAAAAGGTGGATTGCTGTCTTCAGGGTGTGAGTAAGTCCTTGCCCCATGTGAAGGAGCTCAAGAATCTTGGGGTCTTGTTCACCAGTGAGGGTAAAATGGACTGAGTTATGGACAAGCTAATCGGTGCAGCATTTGTAGCAAACTGTTGCGATAAAGAGGCCTGAAGGCTTAACTCCCAGTATATGTTCCATCTTTGTTCCAACCCTCACCTATGGTCACAAACTTTGGGTAAAACAAGTGGTTGAAATAACATTCTTCTGGAGGGTGGCTGGGTTCAGCCTCAGAGACGTCTGGGGGGAACTCAAAGCAGAACAGCTGCTCCTGCACATAGAAAGGAGTCAGTTGAGGTGGTTGGGGCATCTAATTAGGATGCCTCCAGGCTGCCTTCTCGTGGAGGTTTTCCAGGCAGTCCCAACTGGGAGGAGACCCCAGGGCAGACCCAGAACTGGAGGGATTATGTAATCCCATCTGACCTGGGAATGCCTTGGAATCACCCAGGAGGAACTGGAAAATGTTGCAAGGGAAAACTGGTCTGACCTGCTTTGCTTGCTGTGTCCACAATCCAGCCCAGGATAGGCAGTAGAAGATGGATGAATGGATTTTTCACTGAATATTTTGAAATTTGTTGGTTAGAATTGCTCTGCTCTTATCTCTATCAATTTTCTGCTGTAGGTGATGCTGTGACTGTCAATGGCTCCTTTGGACACGATGTACTCCTGCCATGTAATTGCACCGGGAGGGATTTGGAGACAGAGTTTCGCTGGCAGATGGAATCACCACATATGAAACCAGTGTTCATATACAATCATTCAGAAACCTTTGGTTACATGGGCAGGATCACAACATTTACGAAGCAGGATCCTAATAACTGCTCGATTCTTTTGAGTAAAATCAAAATGGAAGACAATGGATCATACACTTGCCGTTTTTTTGAGGAAATAAAATACAAAAGAATCCATCAAAGTCTCAGTGTTTCTGGTGAGTTATTTTTCTCTTGCCCATTTCACCCCTTAATAATTTATTTGTTAGTATGAGGCACATGTTGAGTAATCTCATCCAAATTTAACCTTTTGTCTTCTCTCAACAGCCGAGTTCGATGTTTGTGAGAGAAAGGTGAGAGAAAATGTTTTCCAGTGCGATGTGAAGGGACTATATGAAGAAGCCATGATACAGTGGATGTTGAATGGAAGACATCTGACAGATTCATCCACAGTGAAAATAACACAGAGTCACACACAAGACGGGAGCACAATCCACACATTCAGCAGCCAACTCATCAGCACAGTCAACATGACCTCAGAGCCCATGTGTCACGTCAAGGCTGGAGACGCACCTGTTGTCATCACTCGAACATGCTTGGGTATATATTAATGTATATTTCTTCATGATGTTTGAAATTTTAACCAGGTCCTTTTAAGAAGTCTGGTGAATATGAGTAAAGGGTGACACTTCAAAAAATTTGCCCTCTGCATCTGCATCAGTTTTGGTTATGATTCAGATAAATGTCATAACCCCCATTTAGATGGTATTTTTAGTAGCTAAGGTGCTCCACAATAACAAAGTAAACTGGGGCTTCTGCTTTATGGTTATTCGTCTCCACATCTTTACAAGGACTGACATAAATCGTCCACCTGTTCTAAAGTTATTACATTTATGAGCTAATTAAACTTTGACCTATGACCCATATAATCTAATCACTTCATACTTGGAGAGTAATTTACGGGTTAATTTAATTTTGACATGAAAAAACCTTTTCTGTTAATGTCTGTTAGAAAAGAATTGGGGATTTTCAAAGTTTTTCAAAAGTAACTAATAACATACCCATCAATAATCAATAGAGGAGTCAGATCAGATGGTGCAGTGGTTTAATTAGTTACTGTGGCAAAAGGTGACTCTTAGCCAACTGTGTTCCTGAATGTCATTCTTTAGCAGCTGATAAAAACAGAGAGAGTCCTTGTGTCATCCTTGGATAAAAGTGGATATCTGTTTAAAGTTTGAAGGGAGACTTTCTGAGCTTTGGAGTGAAAACCAGCTCACAAGAATCAACCCCTACGTGCCGATAGAACACCTGAAAGCTGCTGACCACATATTCAAGCTGCAGCACAAGCTTTTTAACCTTCCACTCATTCAAAAATTCTGCAAAGAAACATTGCACAAATTACCTCTGCGATTAAAGCCCAATTCATGTTGCTGTTTCAAGTTGTAGTATTTACACTCCTGTGATGCTTCATCTTCGTTGTGAGTGGAGAAGGAATAGGGGGAACAAATTGACCCCCTCCTTGCTCCATGTCGAGATGTATTAACAGAGGCGTGATATGTTTTGGAACTTCTGCTTTAAATATTGTTGAAAGTATGACATGAGGTGAAGAAAATTCATTTTATACAGTGTCTTTTTTTCAATATTTTTATTGTTTACAACTACAGAAGACCTAAAGAAAGACAAGGAGGATGAAGACCCAAACCCAGAAAACGTTTGGATGTACTTCATAACAATTCCAATCATTGTGGTGATCCTTGGCATCATCACCTTCTTAGCCTGTCGCCTTCGACCATCAAAGTAAGTATAAAAGATGTCAGTCTTAATGCCCGATGATATGTAGGTTTTTACTGACAGAAACTGCAGCTTGATGCTCTGAAGCAGGGGTGGCAACCGGTGTCCGGTGGTCCTCCCAGTTCCTCTGTGGCAGCCCACCAGTCAGTTTAGAATTTTAGAAAAATGGTTTTACATAAAGAAAATGTGATCCAATCTGCCCTGGCAATATTTTCTAAATAATGAGACTGTTATTGGCTATAATATTTCTGTTAAACTCCCCTTTCAGTTAACCTTGCACAGCAGCTTAACCTGCCTGATTCAGTGTCTTTTTTCATTTGCCAAGCTCCAGTCTGCAATGATTGTGAGCATCCCAAAAAAGGATGGCCCAGTCAGTGTCCTTTAAAACAGGAAGAGGTGGGAGCTACGAGCAAGACGACAGCAGGAGACTATTATCAGATCTTGACCTCATGTCTTTATTAAATGAAGGACAAACAACAATAGAACAGATTTTTTTGCTCCACTTAAGACATGTTTTGACAAAAGCTTGTTTTATGAAGTGGCTTACATTTTGGATTTTACTCCACAGCAGTAGTGCAGGCCCACTACATTATCTCATTTACCTTATGCTGCGTTCCATTTACATTCAAACTGGGAAGAGGGAAGTGGGAAAGACGTCATCTCTGAGTTATCAGTGTTCCAGTTACAAAGTTGGAAAAAACGTGCCAATCTACCAGGCTATTGTTAGCTGTTTGTTAGCCGTTGTTAGCACGTCCTGCGTTGTAGATCGCACATACCACATGAAGAATGTAAATAACACTCTGGCAG
Source organism: Cetoscarus ocellatus (assembly GCA_037902135.1). NCBI lineage: Eukaryota > Metazoa > Chordata > Actinopteri > Labriformes > Labridae > Cetoscarus > Cetoscarus ocellatus. The sequence goes on from JBAMNC010001987.1 coordinate 195,508, forward strand.
CATGTCCGTAAATGTACGTCGAACAATACTATGTATATGGCTGATTTAGTGGGACAAACACGAGTCAGAAGTGCTAATAAACGGATTATTACAGGAGTTTAATAATTGTTTACACTGGGGGCAGCCATTTGGCGAAGATCCCCCGAGTTCCCAGTAGGGAAATTCCGACCTCAGGGGCGTTCTAGTTGAACTTTCCCACTTCTGACTTCCCAGTACAACTGGAACGCACCATTATCCCATGAACGTGATTAACAGAATGATCATCCAATTACCCATCCACAAACATTTCTATGGGCTGTTGCATGGATGGACTAGTGAAACATATTGAACTGTCCATCTGGTGTGTCAGTTTACTTTTAAACATCATGAAAGGCATCTGTAAAAATGTTTAAAAAATATAAAATTTGATAACAAGTAAATGCTCTGCAACTCACATAAACATATCTTAAACGGGCTTGAATTCTGTGTCGGGCTCATTAAATTATTACTTTTTGCATTTCAGTCTAAAGTCATAATTTAATTACATTTTCTGATGCTAACCTGAACACATCATCACTGATGTTACCTGGGGGCCTCAGGTGTTTCAGGTTTTTCAACATCTGACATCCTCACCCATGGCGTGAGCTCAAGTAGCGTTGCTTGTCCCCTTAGACATTCTCTCTGGATCCAGAGCCATCTCAGCTTTTAAAATGAGAACACCCTACAAATTACAAAAAAGTCTGTCTCTATGGCAATGGGCAAAATGAATCTGACCCTCTTATCAACCAAAGTTGCTTATCCCTGCTCCAAAGCATCCCTCTTTCATATTCCACATCAGAATCAGCAGGATATCTCGGTGAAAGTTATACTGTATTACGAAAATTAAAACAATCATGTAAGACAATAATTCTTGTAAAGTGAAACAAAAGAAAATTTTACAGACTCAACTTGCAAAACCAGAGTTTCACAATAGTCTTAAAGTTGCCTCATCAGTTTTGTTTTTCTGTCTGGAAACATACAACTATTTATTCATTAAGACTTGACATCTTCTGTGTCTTAGTAGGAGGGAACAGAGAGTGCCCACTGAGGAGGCGATTTTCTGATAATAAAGCTTTCTACCAGACTGCTGTTTGTCACGTGACCAGCTTCATGCCAAGAGACTGTTTTTGGGCATGTTGTATCTTGTATTCATGCCTTTTATATGATGTTTTGTCTGTGTGTGTCAAGAGTTACATTTTATGAATTCTTCTGAATGTTTGCAGGCTAATGTTTACTCATCAGATTTAGGAAAAATCAAGAAAGGGTCAGTTTTAGGGTGATCACTTTAAAAATGTGAGTTACTGCGCTACAAAACCAAATCCCATAATGTGGTGATTCTGCAGGTGGTAACTACAATGCCTGATGAGAAAATGCTTTTTTGTCACTTTTCATGGCGTCAGGACAGTTTCCTGAATGTGCAATATAGTAGGAATACTCGTTTATGGCAAAAATGAAAAAAAAAAATATTTTGATAGATACCAAGATCAAAATGATAAAATACGATTACTCACTAATGTTACAAAATGTAAAACATGCAATCACTGACCTGAAACACTCTTAGTACTATCATTCAGAACATAAAATAACAACATGTAAGTATATGTGGGAAAGGAAATAATTTAAACATTACACAATTTAAGTGGAAAATGGACCAAACAATCATGCGGCTCGCTAATCTTCTAATCTTGATTATTCAGATTTCATAATGGTTGGAAGCAAAAATGTAATTGGAATTTACAATCAATTAATCACCCAGCCATACAATACAGAAAAGCTGTCTCAAACATACCTCCGTTTACAGATGACAGATTGTAACTTAAGGATGTTAGAGATGTTTTTACAGCTTTGCAAACTTTTTCTCCGTCTCAGTTCCATCTTAAAGCAACAGCTTCATCCTCCTGTTGCTTTGTTGTTTGGTTTGTTTGCATCCATGAATGTCATGTGTGCAGAGCACCCTGTGCTTTTATTGGTCAGCATCTCTGTGATGGAACAGATCATAGGCGGCAGAACAAATATGATATGTACTAGACTTTCTTTCTGGAGGTTTTGAGGCCCTCCAGATGGGATCCTCAATGCCATTTACAATGACACACTGCATGAGATTAAATGATCAATTCTCAGGCCTGATGGGTCATTAAATGGTGCAACTGTTGGTTCGGGCTGTAATTTTGCTTAAATAATGTGTTTGATTCAATATTATTGATTGAATAGAATTGAATAGAAATTATTGGCATGGCTTGCCAAAGAAGGCAGAATAATGCACTGAAACAGTACTGTTTATGTCTGTGCTCCCCACACCAAGGATTTGTACCCTCACTGCTGGCAGGAGGGTTCAAGTCAAGTCAGTACCTGATTAAAAATGTAACCCTTAAGAGTCCCTTAAATATCCTAACCCATTTGTCCGTGATGATGAAACATTTCCAAAAACTGCTTTAAAATTATATATACATATTCAACTTTAAAACTGTGAGTTAGTCTTTTAAAACTACTTTAATCTGAAATAAACATATCAAACATTAGGTATATTTGTTAGTTTTTAACCTGTTGAAGGCCAGTATGTTCACACAAATCCAAGTATTTTCAATTAGGAAAGAAAAACTTGAATAATTTTGATAAAAATACTTTGAAAGCAGTATTTGCTTATTATTACCGTCAGTGACACTGATTTTGATGGATTGTAATTTTTTTGCAGTGTCAAGTTGAAAAGTAAAAGTTAACTCATTCTCCTTGTGACAAAAAATGCAGTTTTCCTGAAATCAGGTGTGAAATATTATATAATATTTGTTTCCACTTTAAACAAGCATATCTTTCAAAGAAAGAGACAAGACTTACTGCCTTGTTCACAGGGGACACCAGAATCAAGAAACGTAAGGGGTCTCTTAAAGCTTTAATAAAGAAATATTAAAGGTATTGTCACAGAAATATACAGAGATATTAATCAACACTCCGGAAATTTAGCTTATATTCAAGACTTTAAATCTACTACTACTACTAGCATCAGTTATATTAACTTTTACAACATGGTTGATATGCGGATTGTTTCTATGCTTTGATTCATTAATCCTTTATGAACTAACAGAGTAACTGAACCTCACAGATTTAGCTGAGGTGCACCTTCCCTGAAATGTGATAAATGTCATTCACAGAGCTGTAAGGAAAAAACACACCGTCTTGCTCCTTTATGTCCTCTCTATGAACCGCAGCGGAGCACAGGCCGTATGTCCGGTCTAGGAGGCTGCAGCAGACAAAGTGTGCGTTGAACGGCTGCATGTGTCACAGGCTGTCCCATTCTGACAGCTCCTCTGAACGAATCTGACAAATACGTTAATAATGCATTTAGACCTTGTCCAGCCGAGGATTCATTCAGTGAATTCCAACATTTCACACAATTCTGTCTGCACCATTTTCTTGTTGGTCTGTTTTTAGAGGGGTGTCTCACAGCGAGGAGATTGCTGCTTAGACTCTCTGTGCTGACCAGGGAGTTTGCACTGTCTTGTCTCACCGTATCTGCGTGGATTTTTTTTGAGTGCTCTAGTTTCCTCCCACAGACCAGAATATGCTCATTGGGCCAATTGGTGACTCCAACATTGCGCTTAGATATGAGTGTGAGAGTGAATGGTTGTCTATCACTCTATATGACCATGTACCCCACCTCTTACCTAGTGTCAGCTGGGAGACGCTCCAGCCCCCTGCGACCCTGAAAGGGATAAGCTGTATAGATGATGGAAGAGTCAAATCTTTATGAAGTGTGACTCTACTACAGTTGCGAAGTTGCACAACCACACAATAAGCATGATAGTCTTTAAACAAAACAAAACTCAGTGGAATAAAGGTTTAGATACTGCAGAACAGAGACTTGGTTTGTTGTCGTTTTCAAAGTTGCATTGTTTCAAGAAATGTGTCCATCCACACAAAAAAATGTGTTTTGCAGGAAATGTGACCTTTAAATCAGCTTGAAATGATGCTGCTGTTTTATGACACAAACTGTAGGCTAGACCTTCATATTTAAGGTCTGCGGTCAACAGGCTACAGAGGCTGGGCCCTTCAGATGCAGTAGCTTGTCCATTAAGAGGCTCTATGCTGCCCTTGTGTTATACTTTGTTAGTCAAAATGTCATAATAACCATCTAGAAGAGACTCACAACAAACTATCTTAGTGTATAATAATAGCACATATGAAGCCCAGTTCAAGCCAAGGACTCAAACCACAACAAGTCAGTATTATGTCGCAGCTGTGTGAAGTACCTGCATCACGATTTTAACATTTTTGACACGTTGGATTTGGACAATAACTGCAGAACAGTACAACTAAGTATATGCTCATTAAGATAGGAAAAATATTGTTAAGGGGGTTCATTTACTCTAAAAAGATTATGATTTCAAAGCACACTTTCAGCACTATTGTTTTATGTTTCAGTTTCTGTCAAGTCTGTATTTTTGTACACCTAGTAGCATTTTGTGATTCTTTGATAAAGATTTTTTTGAATGTAAGCCATATCTTGAAAATGTGACCTTTTGCTCTGTGAGCGTGATTATTGTTTTTCAGGATTTTTTTTTTCACTTAAGTATACGGTGCTTAGCAAGTTTATTAGACAACCCCCCAATGCAAGGTTTATGTTGTTTCTGCTATGTAAATACACCAGTATGTTTAAGGTCTTCAATCTAACTGATATTTTGATACTAAAACATGATTATTATTGTTATTCATGAATTTTCAAATTTACTGTTTTACAAAAAAAAGCAGGAAAAAAATAGTAAAGCACATTATAATATAGTAATTAAGATGTCAAATTATAGTTATTTACTTTAATTCCTGAAAAGATAAATCATTTTTTAGTGGTTCAATGTTGATGTTTGATTATGTTTTAACTTCTCAGAGAAGACCAGTGAGCAGCTTAAATTGTATAAAAAGGTATACTTAGTTTAAAATTCCTCATTCCTGTTCAAAATGTATGTCCAGTGTAACATTTTGAGTTTCAAACAAGTTTTTGAAAGATGTCTAAAATAATTATGTTATGACAGGTGGTTGAGTAAATTTGTTAAGCCTTGTTTTATGCGATACAAGTCAACTAGAATTTTTGGACAGAAGACTGAGAAGACTAAGAATGTAATTATTATTATTATTATTGTTAATAATAATAATAATAGAATTATTAACAACCTATGTGTATTTGAATAAAATGTGTGGAAATCTCCCTTTTCTTTGAATATCTGTAATTCACCTGTGGAGAATGTGTTTTTTGTATCATTCAATAAAAATGTTATTTTCAGAAATTGCCTTTTCTTGAGCAACAATCTTATAAAAAAAAAAACAAAAAAATGTTATTCCAATCATATCATTACGTTTACTTGTTGGCATTATTAGATACAGTCAAGCAGTTTTCCTAGTGTAATCCTCCTTTCTCCTTCAGTTTTGGCGGATACAATTTACGATCCAGCCCACTTTTGTGAGTTTTTGGTTTCTCTTTCTGCAGCTGGTTTCCTGTGATATCTTTAGCAAATACGGGAACTGCCGCCTCCACAGTGTAAAAATATGCCAGAGGGGTCAAGAGGAAGGGCACCAGATTTGATAGACTGTGCTTATAAAATTTATCAGGATCAGGGCTGATGAACCTGATGTAGACCACAAGCCAAAAACGCATCAGTCTAATAAAATTTGTTTACTGAACTTCAAGTGTTTATGGAGCTCTTTTGATTTCTTCAGGCTTTGTTTTCACTCAGAGCTGGCCCTACCCAATGTGGCACCCTAGGTAAGATTTTATATGGTGTCCTCCTCCATCTGCGATTTACATATGCTTACAAAAGAAATCTAATAGCATTGTTTTAACTATTGTCTTTAATTTATGATAGAACATATCACCCAATTTACATGCTTAACAAGTTACAAATGAACACAAAAAAATCTGAAATGTAATATAAATATCCTTTCCAGAAAAAATAAAAATCCTGCAAACAAGTGAATAAATGATAATAATAAATTATAAATACAACAAAAGTTATCAAGCAATTTAAGTAGCCATTGAAGTTGCACTATACACTTGTGACCGGATGCCCTTTGGGGCACCCCAAGCCATTGTGTGGCGCTGCGCCGGGGACTTGAGGTGCTGGTCGGTGCGCGCCTTTAAAAGGGTGTCGTCACCACACCGGCCCCCTTTTCCCTGGTCCTGGCAGTGAGCGTGTGTGGCGTGCTCGAGGCGGCTGTGTTTGGCGTGGGGCAGTGATGGAGCTGGTGTGAGCGCAGCTTGGCCTGAGCTTCTTTCCAGTAAAAGAAAGGTAAGTGGCCTGCTTTCCCCGCCTGCCTGATTGTTCATGGGGCATCTTGCTTAGCCCCTGATTTGTTTGTCCCTGTGCAGCGCAGCTGGTGTGGCTGCGGGGGGGGAGCAAGTTGGCGTGCTGCAAGCGGGAACCTGGTTGCTGTGGTTAGCGTGGCTGGCGGGGTGGCGCGTGTGCCACGCTTTGGATTTGGGTCTCGTCCTCCCGTGGGTGTGTGCCCGGAGCGGCGTGGCCGTGGGTAAGCCAACTCAATTGTCCCGCCCTTGCGTAAAAGCATGCTGACATCGGACTGACTCATCCTCCTTTTCCTGCTGTACCCGCAGATTCCTCCTCTTAAGGTGCCGCTTTTCCGGTTCTATTATTCATCCACCTTGGCATCAGCTGTGGGGGGGACGTGGCTCTAAACAGCCGTCAGGAGACGGGCACTGCTGTTTTCTGGACGGTGTTTTAAGCTGCTCCGCTGCTGCGGTTATGATTTCCGTTATGGTTTAGTTTATTTCAGTTTTCGTTCCCCTAGATTTCCTTTTGATTTAGTTTGGTTGTAGTTGGTTATAGTTCTGTTAAATTTATATGGTTAGGCATTCTTAATTCCCCTGCTTTTGATTTCACTTTGAATCTGTTACATTTCTGTAGTTTTGGCTTTGTTAATCATTAATCTTTATTTCGTTTGCTTTGGTTACTTTTATTTTGTTTGTTGTTTATTGGGGAACTTTAGTTGTAAATTCGATTTCTTTGTCAGTTATTTTGTTTATTTATTTTTTGTATTTACCCTATTTCATTTCAGGCCGGGAGGTTTTGTTTTTTTTGTGTGTGTAGGCTCTGGGGTGAGGCAGGCTGCCACCCTACATGCCTTTTAGGGTGTTGGGACACATACTGTAAATAATTATTTCACTTGGGTTCTTGGTTCTTTTCTTTGTTTTATTTTGATTAATTGGTATAATTGAGTTAATTAAATTGGGTTCTTGGATTTTCTTATGATTTGGGGTGCTGTTTTGTATCAAATTTAAATTGTATGTTCACAAGAGGCAACACAACTAATAATTCTTTTCGTGTGTTACAGGCGCTGCGGGCCAAAGCGAGCGGCAGTCCCCTTCCCTGGTGGTGGTGTTTTTCACAGTTCAGTATTTGGTTTGCTCCACGGGTGGTGTTTGAGTTGGATTTTTACCCCTGGTTTCCCTGCTGCCGTGGTAAGCCCCAGCCCTGAACTGGTTTGGTTGCCTCTGTGTTCCCCCGCCTTTTTATTAATAAAGAAAAGCAATATTGTATTTTAAATTAGAAATAAAAGATATATTTTTATGTGAATCTCGTCTCTGCCCTGTGTTTGTGGTGAACCTGTGTTGCCCTTGAATAAGTTCTGTCTAATTGAAGGTATATTCCCAGGGGTGAAATTCCCCTGGGTGGCGTTGTCGGGCTTTGTACCTCTAACTTATTCATCACCCCGTCACACACTATAGTAACTCTATACATAAGTTACATTCACACCCATTAATGCAAAACTTTATACAAAAGCTGCATAAAATATCTATATAAAACTATATTCAAAACTACAAAAAAGGCCTTTTACAGACCTGTAGTAATACTACTTATTACTGCATCCTTTAGAGTGATAAACTATGCCACCACCTACTCATCCCCACCTCTCCTCCTACAGATGTGCATTCCTAGATTTTCTCCCAGCACAGTCATCTATGTCATCATTTTATAACTCATTGGAGACCACATGATTCATGCTTATTATTGAAAGTCTACAGAGACAGTTAAGTTTGGATGTTTTAAAGCTTAGAAAAGCTTCTTTCTAAAATAGATACTAGATTAGATACAACTTTATTGTCGTTACAATGAAATTTTGACGCAAAGAAGCAGGAAACTGCACTTTAATATGGCATGTGGGAATGATAAATTATGGAGTATTAACAGTAATAATGTGTACTTCAACACTGATGTGAAGTTGAAACAATTAGCATGCTTTAGACAGTATGGACTGTTGCACAACAAGCAACTAGGGTAAAAATCTGATATATGAAGAGGTGAAAAAGGATTAGCATTTTGATTGACTCAAAGCAGGAAATGTTTTGACTAGCCAAATGTAAATAAAAACTAATAATAAAAGCTTAGGTCAATGTAGACCCCTACTGAGTAGGTTTAATCTTTACAAATGATCCCTAACAGTAAAGGACCCTCCCTGCTGCCCAGCAACAGAAATACAAAACTGGTTATTTACTGATCAGCAAACTATGTTGAGGCAAATCGCTCAGAAGCAAGTTATCACTTAACAGCACACTGCGCTAGATATCTGATGCTTCATCTCATTACTGAGTCTTAACTTCACCTTTCTTTCTCCCATTTTTCTTCCTATTTTTTTCTATTTCCATCCCAATGGGACAGACACTTTAGGTTTTGACATGTTTACAAAGTCCTTTGGGGTCACATCAATAAATTCGCCCCTCCCCACACAAAGAGCGAGCAGGTACCGACCAGATGGAGAAGGAGGGAATGCCGAATTAATATTACTATCTTAGTATTATTATTTGGGCATTGCTTTAAATTTGAATCAATGTGAGCTTTTTTCCATTTTAAGATTTAAAAGCTATAACTAGTTTTGATAAAATTTACTGAAGGTGAACTTTTTCCCGATTTTGTGGCGCCCCCTGGATGCCACAGTGCCTTTAGCATTTGCCTGTATTGCCTAATAGGCCAGCTGCCTCCGTTTCCACTGCACATCATCAAAGTGCTGTCATACATCAGCTCAAAAAGGATCACCTGCAGGTCTTGCAAATCCAAAGAACTGTCTTGGGCTGCCGTTGGATATGGAGCTAAAACACTGCAGCTTCTTTCTCTGGCACAATCGTCGTTCATGTAGTGGTGTTGTCTATATCCACTTCTGCACGCTACAATGTTCCTCTCAACTGTTTTGTGATGCTGTTGATGTGCCTTTAAACATTTATCACTGAAGTAATGATATAGAATTGTAATCTGAGCATAAAACTACTGCTGTATTATGAAGACTGACTTTTGCCACATATATTTGACATCGTGTCCTACCTACCAGGTTGGGGACAGTCAGCATAGCCAGTTGGCACAAAAATCTGATATTGTGTGTGGGGGAACAGACCAAACCCAACCTCAGTCACAGTCAATTAAACTTGTTGAGCCATACCTTAATTCATTCTGGTTGTGTGACCTAGTTAGTAACCAAGCTGCAAACACTTGTTGCCAACAGCCATGGAAAGAGAGGGTGGGGCAAGGGAAATTCTTTCAGAAGATGATGGAAAGTAAAAAATCAAAACAAACTGTCACCCTTGAGAGAGTTTGAGCAAGATCTTTATGCATTCAGTTGGTGTCATGGTCTGTGAAAGTGCGTGATCACCAGCCTTTCAGTCATCATTCAAAAATCAGCCGAAACCAGCCTTGTCTTTTCAAAATCTCTAAAGATTGTTAAAGTTGTATCGTGTGTCCCAGACATCAGACGCATTAAAAATGAACAGTTTATGTCTGTTGTGCATGTGGACGAGCACAGTCAAGGACAATGTCTCTTTATGTTAATTACATCATTAAGGAGAAATACTGAACTTAGTCCTTAAATAGGGTTCAGGTCCCATTGCTCATATATGAGTTACCAGCCAAGTCATCCAGGAAATAAGCATTCAGAGAATCCAGCTGCACCATCTTTACTCAGCTGAAAATTGTAATAGTTTGTTTTTTAAGGCAATGCAGGACAGGACAAAACATGTGACTGATTTGTCATTGGTCATTGTGGTAGGTGTTACAGTAAGTGTAAATGTAGACGTGATTAATAACAAAAGTATGAGAAAAAAGGGAGGGGGGCTGATGACAACTTGGAAACTGTGGCTGTGTACATGTGTTTGAGTGTATGCAATCATCTGCTTAAAAGGGATCAGCATGAGGAAATTATACTATAGGAAATGTTATATTTATCGAAGCATTGCATTTAAATATTGAAATCAGCCCCCCCCCCCCCCCCCCCCCCCCCCCCATCATCCCGTGACCTCATCACCCTCCACAAGCTCTTTTGTTTTTTTTCCACTTCTTGTTTTTACTGCCTTGTGTAAGTGTATATGTGTCATTTCACCCCAGACACTTCCAGGTGCCATAATCTTCTGTAAATATATGGTGTCAGCCCTAAGGACCAAGTTCTGAGAGACTGGTGAAGTCAAAGACAGAAATGGAGACAGAAGATAAAACACCAAGAAGACTGGTTCCTGACCCTTGCTTCACTCAGGAACTCAGGAAGGCTTTCTTTCAGGGGAGGAAGGGATTTTGGCACATTTTCTAGAGGGCAGTACCTAAAATGCTGAAACATTTTATCACTGTGAAAGGAATCAATTTATGGAACAATCTTGATCGAGACACCAGTGAATCTGAATCTAAAGCCCCGTTCACACTTGCAAAAAACACTAAAACAATGCAGACATTACTTGAGTGAGTGATATGTCTGAATGCAAACAGGCAAGTTTATCTGCATACTTTCCTGGACTTCCCCCCATTATTTGATCTGGGTAAAGTTCAAGTAGGCTCATGTCAGAACACAGCAGTGAATTATTAGGGGAATTCACTAAGGCGAGTAGGGAGGGCTGATGACTTCATCCTGTCCGACTGCCCATAGAAGGGGGATTAGACAGGATGGAACAACCGTGGTAGAGGGAGAAGTCTATATGATTAAAAGGGAATAAAACAAACTAAAAAAAACCAAAAAACACTGGGAGTGTTGTTTCCACTGCACATCATCAAAGTTCTGTAGTGCATCTGCCCCAGAATCAAGACGACAGGGTCTCTTGTGTATCCAAAGAGTTGCTGTTGAATACGGAGGTAAAACTCTGAAGCTTTCTGTATTTGGTGTAATCATCATGAATGTTGTGACACTGCTTCATAGTCACTTCTGTGTGCTTCAGCGTTTCTCTCAACTCTAAAGCATGCTGCTGATATGCTTTTAAACTTGTAACACTGAAGTAAGGATATAAATTGTTTGTTCGCTATTGTATTATAAGCTCTGACTTCTGACGCGCATATTTGACGTCATGGCTACTTGTCGATGGCCCCCACCACCACCATCACTTCACCCCCCATCCAGGAAAAAACTCCCTGCTGAGAGGAGCATGTGTGAACGGTCATGTCAGTGAATTACTCAGGCAGGCGGCCCAGACATTATCCTGATAATATCAGGGATGCATGTGTGAAAAGGGCTAAACTTTATATTTAAAAATAGGATAAAAACCAATATGTTGTAGAAACACAATGCGACATGGAAAAAAACGTTTCTTTCTGTTTGTGCAGCACTTTTTAGTTTATTATTTTGTGATCTTAAGTGCCATTTAAATCACGGTATCTTATAGCGGGATGTGAGGGCCACTTTTGTCTGCAGCTTTTTTTTTTTTAGATGAGTGTTTTATGATGTACTTTATCAATTAATGTCTTGTATATAAAAGGGGTGGCTCTTATAAGGTTATTCTTCTTTCTGCTGCTTTTCTTTTTCTTTTTTAGGCACTACACAAGACAAAACAAAGCAAAAAGAACCAAAACCAGCTGACATTCATGTACACAGACAAGAGTTGTTAGGAGATACTTAAAGGTAACTGGGCTGTTAAAAGACACACAGACAATAAAGAAATGCATAACTCATTATCACATTAAAACAAAACAAAACAAAATTTTAATATATTAATTAGCCTAATTAATAGCAAAAACAAAAAAAACATTCACACACATACACACTAAACTAAAAGTATGGGTGGACAAAATAGAGAATACATGGTCCTTTCATTCAAGCTTTGACTTTTTATTTTTGTATTAAATTGTCTTTTTTTTACCATTGAATAAAATAAATATTACAAACTAAAAGTCTGCCGATCACCCTTTGCCAATAAATATAATATCTCAATAAAAGCTGCTAGAGACTGGCTTTAACATCAAACAAATGACTTCAAGGATGAACTGGGAACTCTGGAAAGCCCAGGTCCCTTTGGTTTCATTAGCAACCCCAGAAGACCATCAGAAGACCACATCTGGGGATTTTTGAACAGATGTCCTCTCTTCCTCAAAGGTAAACTGAATATATTTTGAGGGCCATGGTCAGTAGCATCCTGTGTTCATGTCCTGCCAACAGATGTCTGTGACTCATGCAAACATAAAACCATCTAATTCCCTCTTGTAACTTTACTGGGGCAAAGAAAAACACTGTTCCAGACCCAAAGGACTTTCCGGTGTCAAAACGAAACCAAATCTAGAGCAAGCTGAGGAAGATAATTGCTAAGATTAGCAGCCGAAACATGAGGCCTTATCAAGATTACTGCAATATCATTGCAGTCATTTGTACTTTTTTCTGTGAATAGTCAGCTGTCTGAGGAAAACAACACATCAAACAGAGCTGGAACACTTACAGTGTACGTCCATCACTGAACAAAATCAGATGTTTACTTGTTTTAATTTGGGGCTATGGGAGACAAAATTCTCAGACATTAACGTGCCAGAGAAAATATTGCAAAACTTATTTGTGTATTCACAACAATAATGAGAAACAGATGGTGTAATTGTCATGGTTACTCTAAAACAGCTCCAAAGTCCTGCTGTACATTTTGAAGGTTGGATCAAAATTTAAAAAAATCAGAATTGTAGTTCAGAGATAAGTTTAGATAAGTTTAGTAAGAAAAAACATCACAGCAGTCTTCTGGTTCTTAAATAGTTATACACAATATTTATTTTCTTCATCAGAAGAGGATAAAGTACAATTCTTTTTCACAAATCAAAGTACTCATCATATTAAGAAGAGTTAACATTTTGACCTTAGCAAAATTCCATCAAGAATTTTAATCTGCATGGAGTCAAACCCAGAAAAAATTTACTCTCTGTAAATTTACTGGTGTCAAAACAAGTGTGAAACGAGAGTTACATATGTAACTGCGGTTCTATGAATTCTGGATGACCGCCAGAGGCAGTTCTTAACACTGAATTATATCCGTCTCGTGCACGCGCAGGTCGAGTATTTAATATCAACAAAGTCACATGTGACCTGGGATGACACCTGACGTAGCTCAAATAGCCTGCGTCATCGCGTGAGACGCCCCTACAGAATCTTCTCGCCAAGATTCCGAGTGACGGAGAACTCTGGCAGTCATCCAAAATTCATAGAATCACAGTTACATATGTTACTCTCATTCTATTTCATTCTTCCTGACCGCCAGAGGCAGTTCTTAACACTGGATGACTAATATCAGCATGGTCACGAGGAATCCCAACTCACCATGGACAGTGTTAAGGTTCCTGAAAAACCGCTGCTGCCAGTGCCTTGGAAGCAGCAACATTTACTCTGTAAAAACGGGCAAAGGTACATGGTGTGGCCCAAGTAGCTGCGGCACATATCTCACGAAGAGGAACCCCCCGTAGTGTTGCCCAGGAAGTGGAGACACTCCGGGTTGAATGACCCTTGACATTAAGAGGCGTCAGCAGACCCCTTGACCTGTAGACCTCTTCAATTGCCATAACAATCCACCTGGAAAGGCTCTGCTTGGACAGAGCTTGTCCTTTCCTGTGTCCGCCATGGGAGATAAACAGGCAATCAGAGAGGCGAAAGCTTGAGGTTGCCTGGATGTTGTGCCTCAGGGCCCTAACTGGGCAGAGCAGCTCTGCCGAATTGACTCCCTCTCCTTGCGGGGATGAGGGGAGATAAGCTCCCGACTCAATGACCTGATTGGTGTAGTCTGCCCCCAACCTCTTAGGAAGGAACACTGGGTTAGGCCAGAGTGACACTCCTGTGCCATCTGAGTTCCAGCGCATACATGCGTCACTCACCGACAAGGCTTGAAGCTCACTCACATGCTTCGCTGTAGCCATCGCCAAACGAAAGAAGCCAGTCTTTGATGACAGCCACTCAATCCCCGCCTGTTCTAGAGACTCAAAGGGGGGGAGGCAAAGGCCTCCAAGCACCAAAGGCAGGTCCCAAGAGGGGACCTTAAAAGCTCGCGGAGGGTTTCACCGCTGAGCCCCTCTGAGAAACCGGGTCACCAGATTGTGGGACCCCAAGGTGCGGTTATCAACTGTACCATGCCTGGCCGAAATCGCAGCCACATATACCTTCAAGGTGGAAACAGAGAGTCCCTTCTCTAGTAAAGACTGCAGAAACCGCAGTACTACTGGTACCAAGGCACTCTCAGGAGTCTCTTTGTGGGCCTTACACCATTCTGAAAATAGTTTCCACCTATTTGCATAAAGTGCCCTCGAAGAGGGTGCCCTGGAGTCATTTATGGTCTGGAGAACTGCTGGGTCACAAGCAGCTAAGAGTGGCTCAGGCCCTTCAAGGGCCATACCCATAGTTGCAGGCGCTCCGGAGTCGGATGCCAGATGCTGCCCCCCAGCTGTGAGAGCAGGTTCTGCCGTGTCGGCAGGCACCATGGGACCCCGCTCAGAAGACTGTACATGATTGGAAACCAGGGCCTCCCCGGCCAGTTCGGGGACACCAGCAAAAGTCTGTGGTTGAACTGCTGCAGCCTGTGTAGTATTGCTGTGATGAGAGGAAATGGTGGAAAAGCATAAAGGAGAAGATCTGGCCATGGGTGTGCCAGAGCGTCCTGCCCTAGAGGGCTCGTTGTCTCCATTAAGGAGAACCAAAGAGGGCAGTGGGTTGAGGCCCTTGACGCAAACAGGTCCACCTCTGCCCTGCCATATATCTTCCAAATCTCCTCTATCACCTCTGGGTGGAGCCTCCACTCCCCCGAGGGAGGTCTCTTGCGCGATAGAAAGTCTGCCACCAGGTTCTGCGGCCCGGGTAGGTACATGGCCCTGAGGCTGGCAAGGTGAGGGAAAGCCCATACAAGGAGTCCGTGCGCCACTCCCAGCAGCTGGGTTGACCTTGTGCCCCCTTCATGATTGGCATGGTAGACTGCAGACATGTTGTCGGAACGCACAAGAACATGTTTGCCCTTTAAATGTGGTAGGAATCCGATGAGAGCCAAATGCATTGCCCGGAGCTCGAGCACATTTATGTGCTGCATTGCCTCCTGCACTGTCCAAAGCCCTCTCACCGCTCTGCGCTTCCACACTGCCCCCCAACCAGATGTTGAAGCATCGGTCACTACCACTTCGCGACGCGAGGGTATTGTACCCAGCGAGACACCTCTGGACAGAAACTCCCTGTTTCTCCATGGTCGCAGAGCGAGAAGACATCGGCTGGACACCATGACTCTCTTTGATCTGTGCACCCTTGGATCCACATGAAGGCCATTCATCCAAACCTGGAGAGGTCGTACGTACAACAGGCCCAGTGGCACTGATGTCACTGACGTTAGCATACCCAACAGCCTGAGAAAAAGGCTGTACTGCAACCTCCTGCCCCTCCAGAAACGGAGGAGAAGCTGGAGTATGGCCTCTACTCTGCGTTGTGTGGGGGAGGCCAGCATGCGACCTGAATCCAGGGTCAATCCAATAAACACCACCCTCTGGCTGGGTATGAGACAGCTCTTTGCTTAATTGACTGTGAGGCCTAACTGTGACACATGACGAAGAAGGGCCGAAGAGTCCTGATCCATCTGCCTCCGGGTTGGTGCACAGATCAGCCAGTCGTCCAGGTAAGGATGGATATACTTACCAACGGCCTGCAATGGGGCCAATGCTGCCCACATGCACCGTGTAAAAACCCACGGGGCAAGGGACAGCCCGAAAGGGAGCACTTTGAACTGATACACCCTGCCTTCAAATGCGAAGCACAGGAACTG
Source organism: Cetoscarus ocellatus (assembly GCA_037902135.1). Taxonomy (NCBI): domain Eukaryota; kingdom Metazoa; phylum Chordata; class Actinopteri; order Labriformes; family Labridae; genus Cetoscarus; species Cetoscarus ocellatus. Next base: position 211,520 of record JBAMNC010001987.1, read on the forward strand.
TCTGTATTGGAGCGCAATTGGCACATGAAAGTATGCGTCCTTTAAATCGATGGTTGTGAACCAACTCTGCTGAGTCTCAGACTGTAGCACATCTGCCGTGCTCAGCATGTGAAAGGGCAACACCTTCAGAAACATGTTCAGCCTTAGGTCTAGAATAGGGCGAAACCCGCCCTCTTTTTTGGGGATTAGAAACTACACTGAGTAGAACCCACCTTGCTGTGTCAGATGATCCACTTCTTCTATGGCATCCTTCTCCAGGAGGGTGGCTATCTCCTGGCTGAGTGCCTGTCGTTTTGTGGGATCGACAGCCGTGGTATGTCGGATCCCACTGAAAGCTGGGGGCCGGCGTCGGAACTGAAGATTGTACCCCTGGGAAAGAGTGGCCACCACCCAAGGGTCTGAAGTACAGCTTCTCCAGTAGCTGAGGTGCTGTTTGGAGAAGCGTCCGACTGCCGGCCCCAGGGCCTCAGGGCCTGTTCCCCTGGCCCTTAGAGTCTCTTGTCGGGCGAAACCCAGACCTCCGACCCCTCTGGGTCTGTAGCGCAGACCGTGGAGGGGGGCGTCTGTGGTAATCAGGCCGCTCAAAGGCCTGCGATGTTCTTGGGCAGGCACTAGGCCGGGCCAGCAATCGAGGACGGTCAGTGCCATAAGCCCCGTGAAGCCGTCGTCTCTGAGTGGGCTCAGAGTCCTGAAGGCTGGCAAACTGTAACCGTGTTTGGTTTGCCTGGACTCCACGCTCCAAGGCTTGCTGTGCCGCTGGCCCATACAACTCCCCAGGCACTACTGGGAGGGCCCGAAGAGCCCTCCGACCAGGTTCAGGAATCAGAGACTGAGTTAACCATACCTGGCGCCTAGTCAGGGTTAGCCTCGACATTAACCTGCCAAGGTCCCTAGTCATAAGGGCAAACGCCTGCAAAGATGTGTCACTCAGGCTCTGGATGGATGCATTCAGGCCAGAGGACTGCAGGGACTGCGACAGGGCCAGTATCAAATGGGACAGTGAGTTACCAATACGCCCCATACAGGCCGCTGTATCGTAACATTTCACAAGATAATCGTCTGTGATGCAACACTGTGGCCTGGGGCAGCGAGCATCAGGTCTCAAAACCTCATTGAGTGACACAATGAGGGAGGCTATAGGTGGTTCTACTGCTGGCATCTGGCCCAGGCCATAACTGCAAGCATTCTGCATGGATGCCAGGGCCCTGCTGTCAGATGTATGGTGAGACAGAGACTTGGGGTCCGGCCAGCACTTGTGGAGCTCCTCAATGTATGGGTGGGATGGTGGAACAGAGAAGTTTGCCTTTGGAGGGGCCCGCCCGAAGAAGGCACTAGCTGGGGCGCCAGAGGCCGGGGCCTCATCCAAGCCCAAGCATGCCAACGCCATGCGCATCACTGGTTTAACAGAGGCTGGGGCAGCCTCTGAACCAACCTCAGATCTGCTTAAAGTCCGTTGTGAACCAGTACTAGATCCATGATCAAAGGCGTTCACTCCTCCTTGGGTTGAACTGGCCCCACAAAACTGGCTACAGGAAGCTCTTGTAGACAAGATATCTCCATCCCATCCAGGTGGTTCCTGTCCTGGACTTGCTGCCCCACTGCTCGGCCTCTTCTGAAGGTTAATGAGCAGTGTCTTAATCTCTGCAAACTCTGATGCTAGCTTATCAACCTTAATGGCCAAACCATCCACCTTCTTGGGTCTCTTCCTAGGTGGAGCACATTCCGGCAGAGTGCTGCTTGCCCCACCATGCCTCTTGGAAGCCATGCCAGACGGAGGCAGCTGGTCTCCCGGCTGCTGTCCTTCCACTTCAGCCAGTCGAGCCAGCCTCAGATCCCACAGCATGAAACTACAATTAACGCACGGGCTATCTGACAGCCCTTCCCTCAGGTGTGCGGCACCAAGGCATAAAGGGCACTCATCATGGCCATCGGATGCATGCAGCGGTGCCATGCATGAACAGCAAACATGGGACCCGAGCATGTCAGACATGGTTGCCTATCTGGGTGATGTTACTCACGAGTGAAAACACTCAACGTCAACGAGCAGTAAAAATCAAACCAACTCCCTCTCCACTCTTACCTATGGGGGAGCGCTCACAGATCTGACGCTTAACAAACAATAAGCCGTCAAATTTAATTAACCCACAAACGAAACTGTCTACTAGGGGGAATTGCTCTCACACTCACTCCTCGACGAGCGATAACCGAGTGCAGAGCAGTCAGTAACAATCAGCCTTTTCAACACCGAGATACCCCCAGCGTCGCGAGTCAAAGCGCAAACACTTTTCACCGCGGAGAAAAAGAAAAAACACACCAAGAAACCTGAAACCAGGCTCGTCTTGAATGAAAACACTGCACCGCCGAGGCGAAAACACTCGTGGGGCAGGCAATACCTCTCAAACATAAATGATGTCCAGCTAGTAGGCTAAGACTTACCTTAGCAGCTCCCGGCTAACGTAAGCCAGTCTGTAATGCACCGAGAGTGCCGGCGAAAACACCGGTCAGACAGCTCGGTCTGGTGAAACAATGTAGCCGTTGTGACTTATCGCAGCCCTTGGAGGACGAAATTCTGTAGTTCCAACCGTAGTTACAGGGCTCCAAGCAAAAAGTCTTTTCGGCGTTCTTCTGAAAGCAACCTGCAACGCGGATGTCTGCAAGAAGATAGAAGGGGCGTCTCACGCGATGACGCAGGCTATTTGAGCTACGTCAGGCGTCATCCCAGGTCACATGTGACTTTGTTGATATTAAATATTTGACCTGCGCGTGCACGAGACAGATATAATTCAGTGTTAAGAACTGCCTCTGGCGGTCAGGAAGAATGAAATAGAACTGATGTTTTACTAAGTCAAATCCAGAGGTTTCACTGTAGGATATTTAACGCTGAGCTTTTTACTCTGAACTCTGATCCTGTATAAGTCAATCATAACACCCATACACAATAATTTGACAACTACCAACAGATGCCACAAGCCCATGTCATGAAAACTGCAGTGCAAATGTTGTTTTTAAATGCATGTGCTCTTTACTTTAGCTTAAAATTCCCATTAATATACAGTAAATAAACACAGCATTGTTTATACTTTTCAGTGTTAATATAGTACTTAAGTTGTTGAAAATATACTCTGGGGGAGTGCTTTCCTCTAGACATCAGTAACTTATGAAATAAAATTAATTCATCATATGTTCAGGAGCGCCATCTTCAGGATCAGTATAGTAAAACAGAATTCAATGAACCTCTAAAGTATTTTGGATAATTCACATTCATTAAATGTGGGGCTATTTTCTCTGTTTCTTTTGCAAAAGATACGAGGTATGTGAATATCTGTTAATAATAATAATAATAATCAAAATGAAATGAAATACTTATAAAGTAAAGAGTATGGCATCAACCCGCTCTTTTGTTAAGTATATTGAGATAACATTTGTTATTATTTGGAACTATATTAATAAATTCTGTTTGATTTACTGTAAATGTAAACTAGACAGATAACTGGGTAAAACTTGTATAAAATCTTGAAGTGAACCTCTGTAGCTCCACTGACAGTTGTGAGTTTCAATTCAGTTTCAATTCGAATAGTTTTATTGGCATGGATGTTGTTGGTCATAATTGCTAAATCATTTTTTGCTAAAACAAATGTGAATAATAATAATAATAATTTAAAAAATATTCAAAATAAAAAGGCAAAAGTTAATTATAATGAATTGATTTAGTAGTGCTGTGATGGTCAAGACAAATGAAGATTTTTGAAGTTTACAACAAAATATATATGAATAAAAATCAGATAATGTAAATAAAAATAACAATAATGAGTGGATTTTTGTATATTTTGTGTGCATCTGTAGTTGTGTTTTTGTGTTTACAGAGTTTAATGTGAGTTCTCGTACTTCTGTTGTTCCTCGGGTCCTCACACACTTTTTTGTATTTGTCCATAATAATCTCAGTTTTTAATTTGTCCCAGTAAATTTGGGATTTTCTTAAATTTCACTGATTTACCCGTGGGTGACTGCAAAGGCTCCCTCGTACGTCATTACGTATGCCGTACGTAGAAAGCAGGAAGTAACGATGGTGGCTAACCGGCTAGCCTTGTGCTAGCGACAAGACATGAATCTGAATTGTTTTGGGAATCTTACCGGGCTGGCGTCCTGACCTTCTGTCCACGGTAAGACAGGAGTCCATTAAATATCCGTCTTTAATTCGGTCAGGGTGTAGGTGTTTAAAATTATCTTGCTTTATGCCTCTGAGTCCTGACAAAGGAGTGTCTCGCTGAGGAGATTTTAAATCTGCTGTGAACTGTTTCGCTTTTTGTCGTTTGGTTTAATTAAATCAGAAGTAATCCAGCAAGTATGTTAGTACATGCCAGCTGACGTTTTCATCAAAGAGCACCAATGTTTACGATGGTCAAACATCAGGTGAGCTAACACATGCTAAACAACATGCATTGACATGTCCTTTAAAGAAAGATAGTGGTTCTCCAATCGTGTGGCCCTCGTGGGAATTTGTACCATAAAGCATGAATAATTAAATTTACTCCATCAGTTATCTGTATACTTTAATTTAGTTAAACAACTGCAAACTCTGTTACAAACACACACTTCAAGGGTTCTGTAGTAAATAAATTGTAGTGGGATGAAGAGGATTTATTACTTTAGGGTTGCCTTCTCATCCATTATCTTTACTGCTTATCCCATGTGGGACCCTCTTTTGGAGTTGCATGGGACTGGAGCCTATCCCAGCTGACAAAGGGCGAGAGGCAGGGTACACCCTGAGTTGGTCGTTTGCCAATTGCAGGGCCACATAGAGAGACAGACAACCATTCACACGCACACCCACACCTAAGGGCAACTTGGAGTCACCAGTTAACCTGACAAGCAGGTTTTCTGGTCTGTGGAAGGAAGCCAGAGTGTCTAGAGAGAACCCACACAAACACAGGGAGAATATACAAACTCCACATAGAAGGCCCTGACAATTTGGTAAATGACATTAATATCAAGAAAGTTATCAAATACCCTGTCCTCTGGCAATGCAGCTGTTTGTCAAATATTAGTATGTACTAATGGGTACAAATAAACATGTACAGTCTTATAAAATACTGCACATAAATGCATAGTTTATTAGACTAAGTGTTCGATGCATTAGTTTTTTGACTGTTGGGAATAATTGTAAGGGGACAAACATTTATGATTCAGAATCATTTAGGTATTTCTTATTTTCAGTTTTGAGGTGTCATTCAATAAATTATTAATGTGAAAATTCAACCCTGCTCTGCTGCATTATGAAGTTTCCTTTGGCTTGTTGAATATTGTAATAGATTTAATGTACTAAATCTGTGTTGATTGCCATTCAGTTTGCTGTGTAAAAATGTATGCATTACTTTCTCTCACTTTGGGTCTTAAAGAGCCCTTACTCTAGATTTTTTTAAAGTTTAATATGCCCTTTAGTGTGCTACACACGTCTCCTCCATATGATCTGCACTTTTATGAACAAGACAAAAATTGGCAGCCTCAGGACTGCTCCCTCTCTATATGGCACCAGCCAGTGTTGTAGGACTCGGATGTGAGTCCGACTTGGGTCCTGAAATGTCGGACTTGTGACTTGACTCAGACTCGTGTGCTGATGACTCTGACTTGGACTCGGAGGACTCAAGCGTATTTATCAATGACTCCTTTGTATTTTGTTTTTATTATTATTTATTTTTTCTTCTGGTATAAGGTCCTCATATCAGCAGGGGCGGATTTAGGATTGAAGAAGATCCAGGGCTTAGCCCAGACATTGCTTTTGAATTGTGGTTGAAAAGAACAAAAACAAAAACAAATAACACTGTCCTGAAAAAAATGAAGGCACTTTGCTGATGAGCAGTGGGCTAAATTACATGTCAACAGGTGCAGAAGTCTGATTGAGAGTTACAGAAAACACTTGATTGCAGTGATTGCCTCAAAGGTTAATCAACAAAATATTAGTTTACAGGTCCCATCATGCCTGTCTGCCCAATGTATTATATATTTCTGTTGAACCACAATTCAAAAGCAATGTCATGATTTTCATTAATCTTTGTATTTATTATTTCTTAGGTCAGTTTCAACTTATTTCAGTGATAGCTGTTTTTTCCTTCTTCCCAATATATATATATATATATATATATATATATATATATATATATATATGTATGTATGCATGTACACTTGTTGCTTAAATTTGCAGTCATCTGACAGCTAATAAAGTTCTGTTGAAATGGAGAAAACTGTATTATTAATTTTTAATGAAGACAATTTTAATTTGCATGTCATCTCTCAGGCTTTGCAAAAGTGGAGAGTTGAAGAGCATCTAGCCTCTTGGCTCAGACTCATTATTGAGGACTCAGACTTAGGCTCAGGGAACTTTTCTAGTACTTGGGCTAAGGTACTGTGGACTCGACTCGGACTCGACTCAGATTATTTTGTTGGTGACTCGGACTCGACTCGGACCCAACACTGAGGACTCGGACTCAAGCTATGGTGACTCGACTACAACACTGGCACCAGCAGCTGCCCTTCCAGTGTGACGTCCTACCATTGTTTCATTATCAGTTCATTTGCATGCAGTAGCAACCCCACTGCAGAGCTTAGAAGCTTGAATGAATGCAGAATAGTTGAAAACACGGCATGGAGCATGGCTGAAACGACCAATGGCCGCAAAGTAGAAGAGTCAGGTGTGCCTTGTAAAGTGGCCGGTTAGTTTAGTTTTGTATACAGTCAACTAATCAGTGGACATGGCCATCATGGGAAAGAAAGCCTTAAAGAGGCATGAGCTTGAACAGAGCAACTCAGACAAAGAAGATACAGTGATCTCAGGGCCACTTCTATTATGTAAATGTCTGGATTTTTTAACATTAGTGATTCCGAATGTAAACAAGAAGTCATCAACACATCAAAACATACATTATAGCTGTTAATGTAGATATTAGCTTGATCTTTCTATCCATGGTTGATACATCTATAGTAACTATCTCTAGCTCCATATGGACATGAGATCCCTCTTGAAAATGAGGTGTCACATCTCAAGAGGTCTACCATTAATACATTTATACTTAACGGAGACAAATATGGTAGGGATGCACTTGTGGTCTGGGCACCCATGAGTTCGTCACTACCATAAATTCTTATTTTCAGTAAGACTTTTATTGATTATACTTCTATAAAATTATCACCACAACCACACAGACATGAGGACCCTCCTGAAAACAAGTTGTAGCATCTCAAGAGGCTAACCTCTAATACATTTGTTTGCAGCAGAAACAAATTTGACGACGACAGGTCTATGATTGGTCCATTGATCTGTCACTAACTTTAGTTCTTACTTTAGTCCACTTGTCTCCGCTTACCTCCCTCCCTTTGCCCACACACCCAACACAGCATCGTGTGGATTTGCTGTTCATCATGAGACTGGGGTCCACATTCAAGATTTCCTGCTGCTTAACAGAAGGTTTTTTCTTGCCACCATGATGGAGGGATTCATGATTGGCTATATGGATTCAAGTTGGGTGTTGGATGTATATATTTGTATATATATGTATATGTGTATTTTATATATGTATATATGTATCTATGCATACATGTGTATCTATATTATGAAGAGCTTTGTGCTCTATTGTAAAGTGTCTTGAGATAACACTTGTTATGAATTGGCGCTATACAAATAAAGATTGATTGATTGATTGATCAAAAATGAATATATGAACCTGATGCAGGCAAAATATGCCCTATAAAGTATTTATAAGTCTTGAATTGATTTTAAACAGTGTGTGGCATCTTTGTTTTTAGCAAATTGTTCTTTGTGTTTTACTGAGGAGCGCAGCCATAAACTCTACAATGGGCCAGAGAAAGAGAGCATCAGCTGTGAACACACCGTCATCTCAGAGAGTCTCTGGAAGTCTCAGAGATGTTTCAAGAGTCCTGCACAAGAAGCACAATATCTGCATGGTATCAGACTTTTTCTATCCAAACATGGGAGGAGTCGAGAGCCACATTTACCAGCTATCTCAGTGCTTGATTGAGAAGGGACATAAAGTGGTAATCGTCACCCATGCCTACGAAAGAAGGAAGGGTGTCAGATACTTGACCAATGGACTGAAGGTGTACTACCTCCCCCTGCAGGTGATGTACAACCAATCCACAGCCACCACGTGCTTTCACAGCCTCCCTCTGCTGCGCTGCGTGTTCGTGAGGGAACGCATCACTGTGGTGCACTCACACAGCTCATTTTCAGCCATGGCCCATGATGCACTGTTCCACGCCAAGACCATGGGCCTCAACACGGTATATGACCGTTATGTCCTATGTCAACTGAAAGTAACATAACTCGGTCTGTTAACATTTTAAACTTTTAATTCTTAATTTTCACAGGTGTTCACAGATCACTCCCTCTTCGGCTTCGCTGACGTGAGCTCTGTGCTGACCAACAAGCTCCTGACCGTGTCTCTGTGTGATACAAACCACATTGTGTGTGTTTCTTACACAAGTAAAGAGAACACAGTGCTCAGAGCAGCCCTCAACCCAGAGATAGTTTCAGTAATTCCTAATGCTGTCGACCCCACTGACTTCACCCCAGACCCATCACAGCAGCAAGAAGATACCATCACCATTGTTGTGATCAGCCGTCTGGTCTACCGTAAAGGTAAAAGAAGATGCTCCCCTGTTTGACACTTTTGGCCGTGTAGAGGGTTAAACTGATGTCACAATCTGTGCGCCAGACTGGCATTTCCATCCCCAGAGAAGCAGACATCTTGTGATTGATATTGGTGGTAAATAGGGATGGAACTGAGAAGATGTTGTTGATACCAGTTCCATTAAAGACTCTGCTTATTGAGATGGTTTTCAATGATTCCTTGATCAATTCCTGTGGATATTTCTGTGTTGGCAAAAGTCAGCTTACAAAGGTTTTCAGAGGCAACAATGTCAACACATGTCACTCCATATTTAATGCTGGTCTACATAGATGAATGCCTCTGATAGTTTCTGTTTTCCTACTGACTAAACATGCACTAAGCATCTTTATGTTTAAAAATTTAGCCACTATTTTCTTTATCATTTCTGCTGACTGCCTCTGATGACATCCTTGATTTATAAAGCATGCAGAAGATAGTGAAAGGAGCTGATAAGCTGAAAGAGTAATTAAACATTTCTTTGAAGGGGTTGTTATTGATTAGTAACTGAAATCGTTTTTTCATTCCTATCCGTGGTGGTAAATAACACTGTGTGATTCACCTAAAAAGTGCTGTTTTTAGTCATTTTCAGGAAGTCTTATTGTTTTTGATTAAGATTGTTAAGAAAAATGTAAAATTAAGTCAGATTTAGGTTTAAAAATGACTGAATAAACTTTTGGAGCTGTATAATGCAGCATTAATTTGCACACACCATAGAATGAAGCTCAATAGAGACTATAACTCTATATCTGCTTGATTTTGTGTGCATTCAAAATGGGATTAATGCACCAAGGCTTTCTCTGAAGATATGGCTTTTCATCTGTTTAACTGTTGTTGCCATAATATCTGCACTTCAATGCTGACTGCAATTTAGTTTTACAATTCTATGATGAAGTTGCATAGTAAGGCTGGTCCAATAGTATTGCAACATTATCATGCTGTAAACTGAATGGAACTGAATGAACTTTAAACATGTTACAAACATGTGGTGCCAGTATGGCAGATTGGATTATATTCCTGAACTTGCCTCATTTTCAAAGATGCTATATAAACAAAGTGATTATTATTATTGTTGTCATTCATTTAAGCCTGTCTTGTGCAAGGGTCTGGGTTGAAATCTGACCTGAAGTCCTTTTGCCACAAGTCTTCCCCTGTTTTCTACCCCCCTTTTCCGAGTCTATCTACTGTCTCTCTCCTGACGATAGAACCCCAAAAATGTCCTAAAAACATGTCACAAATACACAAACGCTGTAAATTCAAACAGACAGGTGACACCATTCCTGCAGGAAGGCAAGATAAAACAATGCACGTTGATATGCTCTGCTTGTAGATCACATGTTAAGTTTATAGATAACATCCAAATTACCCTGAGGCTAAAACACAACAAATTGCATCTAAAAAAATAGTAATACTAGGAGTGGTTTTATTTTCTTGCCTTTACTTGTAAAACAGACTCCCTGGCTGCTCGGAAGTTCTATGTTGCAATAAGACTCTAAATTGCAGTATCACTGATGTAGCTGTGTCATGTCCTGTTGCTTGTCTGTACTCCTGCAGAAGATGCTTGAGATGAGTGATGAGGTTTAGGAATTACTTAGAAAGGCTGTGGCTGACAGTGTGTTTTTTGTGTCAATATAGGTGTTGAAGTGTATGGTGAGGGGTGGGGGCACTTGAAAACATTTTTATCTGTCAAAGTGGAACATAAAAAGTCTGGGAACCACCACATTAGGTAAAGGCATTTAATTACTAACCTGGCATCAGCTTTGAATTTAAAAATGATGATAGCTCACTGTTCATGTATGTATAAGCATAGTCAGTACGGTTCAAGCTATTTGAGCATTATTTTATTACTAAAACAACCAGTTAGGGCGTCACAGTGGCACAACAGGTAGTGCACATGCCTCACAGCAAGAAGAGTGCTTCTGTGTGGAATTTGCATGTTCTCCTTGTGCATGCATGGGTTCTCTCCAAGTACTCTGGCTTCCTCCCACAAACCAAAAACATGCTCATTTTTGATTGATTGGTGACTCCAAAATTGCCCTGAGGCATGAGTGTGAGCTTGAATGGTTGTCCATTTTTCCATGTGGCGCTGCGATTGCCGGTGGCCAGTTCAGTTTGTACCCCGCCCATTGCCCAATGTCAGCTGGGATAGGCTCCAGCATCCCCCCACAACCCTGGAAGGGATAAGCGGTAAGGATGATGGATGGGTCAGATCCTTCAAACTCAGTGTAATAAAGGTTTAGATACTACAGAACAGAGACTTGATTTGTTTTCGTTTTCAAAGCCGTCTCTGTAAAGACAGCATTGTTTCAAGAAATGTGTCCATCAACACAAAAAAAATGTGTTTTGCAGGACATGGACCTTTAAATAAGCTTGTTATGAAACAACTAATTCCTATATCTTCTGCTTTCCAGGAATTGATCTTCTCGGTGGAATAATCCCAGAGCTGTGCCTCAAACATCCAGATCTGCATTTCTTAATTGGTGGAGAGGGACCAAAGAGAATCGTACTGGAGGAAGTGAGAGAGAGATACCAGCTCCATGACAGGTACAGGCTTAGTACTCATTTTTTTAGTCAAAATCTGGTAAGAATGGTCCACTTAAAGCATTTACTAGACATATTTGAGCAAGAATAACAACCAACATGTCATAACAAGACTGCCTTCATCTTAACAAGCTTCAGGCCTTTTGCACAGCCTGCCCAAGAGGGACACAGTTATCTCACTTTGCTGCTTTGTACTGTTAAGTACGTGGAAGGATTTTTGACTGTGTCATGTTGCTTTTCATCTAAGTGAGGAATGTGGAAATACAGGGCAGTGCTGCGTGTTGTGTGCAAATCTGGTGTTGGTTCTTTACAAGTATAGAGGGATTTTAGTTCAGTGCTACTTGTTATCTTCCTTCTTTGATTTTGTTTTGTAGGGTGCGTCTGTTGGGAGCATTAGAGCATAAAGATGTTCGTGGAGTTTTGGTTCAAGGTCACATCTTCCTCAACACATCTCTGACTGAAGCTTTCTGCATGGCTATTGTAGAAGGAGCCAGCTGTGGACTTCAGGTGTGTCGCGGCAACAAAACAGCTCACAGTTTCTTTTGGAATTTTTTAGGAGGTGGTGAAGCAGGCTGAAAATAATGACAAATGACCTGATAAAGCAAAGAAGGAAATCAACAAGACGAACAGTCTTTATACTATCATTTTACTGGTTGTTAAAGCTGCTATATTGAAGGCTTTAGATACAAACTTTGACAATGACAGTACAGTATGATACACTTTATTGTCCCCTTAGAGAAATTTGTCTTGTGCTTGAAGTGTAGACAAACATTTTTATGCTACTACAGTAAAAAATTAAAACAATATAATTTGGAGCACATATCAAAACTGACAGCATGCAGTCATGACAGCCTTTTGACAGTATTTCAAAGCCAAAGTTGCACTGTGAGGTGCATGCAAAAATGAGGATGGAATTTGTCATATTTCTTCATTTTCATTTTATTTTTATTATCCTTTTTTTGTCTAAAGTCTTCATTTATGCATGTACAGAGCAGAATTTGCAATGAGATAAGATATGCAAGTGAATGAAACAGGAAAAGAAACTCATAGATATCAAAAATCTCTTTTTCAAGCATGTCCTGACCAAGGCTAACCTTGCAGTGCAGATGGCGCCGCCTGATTTAATGTTTGTAATCTGGCAGATCTACCATGCCAAGCTCCAATCTACAACAATTATGAGGGGCCCAAATAATCTTGGCTAAAAAGTTCTTAATCATATAGGCGTTTCATCCACACGGGTATGGCGTTTTGGGTGCCAGAAACAAGCAATTTTGATTACAGGTCCCAGAGTAAATAAATCAGAAAACGCCAGCCTTGTGTTTACACGTTTACAGTGAATACGCACATTTTCAGAAACGTTCGTGCTGCAGAACCTACTGAGCTTCTTATGGCTTTTACAGCAAAATCTTCTGCTCCTCTACAACCACCGAGAGCATCAAGAGTTCACGGAGAACAGCACACGCCAGTGTTTGTTTACATTTCTCATGATGTGTGTGCACGCTCCATGTCTTCTCTGGTTTTGGTGTATGTCTGCAGCAGTGTTACAGCGCCACTCACAGGCCTGGCATATAGACTACAGCTGTTCAGTGTTTTCATGTGGACAAACACATCAATCAATCAGTCTTTATTTGTATAGCAGCAATTCATATCAAGTGCTAACTCAAGACACTTGACAATAGAGCAGGCCGAAGACAGACCTCATTTAAAAGAAATACATACATACATAAATATACACATACATATAAAATACACACATACACATGTATTAACACGCACATCCAAAACCCAACATGAATCCATCACTGCACTGCAATGGGCCAACCAAAACTACAGGAACCAACTGTACTAAAAGAATGGTGCGTCTGAGGGGGGCACAAAGGACTGATATTAAGACTAAGTTTAAATCAGCAGTCTAAGCTTATTTGCAGTGTAACTGTTAGCTATGTGCTGGTCCAGGCCTGAGCTGGCCCTAACTGAAACCTTCATCAAAAAGTAATGCTTTAAGTCTAACCTTAAAGGTAGAGAGGGTGTCTGCCTCCCGAACCGTGGTCGGTAAGTGAGAAGAGGAGCCTGACAACTGAAAGCTCTACCTCCCAAACACATGAAAACACTAGTTTTAAAAACCAAATCGTGTTGATCTCTGTGTGGACAGGACCTTGGAGGTACATCCCTACAAATGCTTAAAAAATGTGCCCGTTCAGCATGTTGAACATAGGATTATGAAATTTGGTGGGAATGTGTTAATGGCCATGTCTTTCAGAAATGTGTCTGGACCCGCATTGTCAATCCACCAGGACGTCCACCATTTTCCAAACTCCTCTTCCCTTGGCTTTCATCCTATTGACTCTAACATGAATGAAAAGCAAAAAAAAACTTTTGCCGTCAAAAGTTGCAAATATCTTACTTTGCGTCTTTCAAAATGATCGTAAGAGCTGACCAGTTATTTTAGAAACATGAATATTACAAGAGAAGAGTTTGTTGGATCACAGTTTTTTACTCAGATATTTTAACAAAAAAAACTTCAAGCCAAGTGTTGATAATGAAATGATCTGGCGTAGAAGGGGAAAATAGAATTTAACACTTAAATAGTCTCCATTTACATTGTCAAAGCAATGAATGAGACCATGTGAAGAAGACGCATGTGCAACCGTTTGAAGCTGCAGTTAAGTCAGGAGTCTGCACATTATCAAAGTGATACTAATAACAACAAAAACAGGAAACTCTTGTTTTTGTATCACTTGTATCAAAGCACAATGCAGGTACCCAGCCCAGCATAATCACAGGGTGTAGTCTCACCGATACTAGAGGTTGATGCTTTCCCTTTTTAATTATTTAAGAACTCTTAATTGTGCCAAAGAAAACTACAGTTCAGTTGTGCTTTCTCTTTGACATTGAGGTTGATGACGTTTTATTTCTAAGGTTGTGAGCACTCGAGTTGGTGGGATTCCTGAGGTGTTGCCTGATGACTTGATCACCCTCTGCGAGCCAACAGTGCGCTCATTGTGTGCCGGTCTGGAGACAGTTATTGCCCAGCAGCGATCGGGATCTGTCCCGTCCCCCGCCTCCACCCATGCACGTGTGAGAAACCTGTACACCTGGAGAAATGTGGCGGAAAGGACTGAGAAGGTGTGTTAGTCATGCTGTTATTAAAATTTCCTGTAATGAATCCAAAAGGTAACTGCATATATGCCACAGGGTTTCTTGTAGGGCGGCTTGATTATGGTAATAATCAGAATACATTACAAAACAGGATTACTCCTTGATTATAAAACATGCACAACATTCTTTTATTGAACTTAAACACTGAATATCATTGAGTAATACATTGAGTTGTTCTTGTAAAAACACAAATATCTTAAAATAATGCTAATAATAATAAAATGGAAAAAGAAAAAAAGTTCAACATGTCATGTGGCACAGATTCTAATCTTGATTACTCAGTTTTCATAATTGTGAAAGGCAGTAATTGTAATCTTGATTAAAATTCAATTAATATCCCCGCTTTAAATACTTGGGTTTTCTGTTTTGGTGCCACAGTGTCACTTTTCCATTTAGCAGGCACTGTTGTCCAAAGTTACATAATGCTCCTTAATTGGAATTCAAGATTTGTGATGTCAAATTAAACTGAGTTACTCAAACCTTGATTAGGAGGAAGGGAATGGGAAGAAGGGATTATTTATGACCTGCAGTTACTGGCACAAACAAACAGACCACCTTCAGAGTCACCTTTTTTTGCCATTATGGTTCTCAGTTTGGGCTTCTTGACCATCTCTACATGCCTAAATGCATTAAGTTTCTGCCATGTGGTTAACTGATATGCTTTCTGTTTCTTCTAGTAGTTGAAGCAGTATATCTAATAAAGTGACCAGTGAGTGTTTTTATTGTCAGTCCAGCTTGGTGTTGGTTTTAGATTTCAATAAAGGAGAATTGTGTGTCCAGTTGTTTCTAATTTGTGTAATTTGTAATGAACTGCGCAGGCTTTGTAAACATGTCTAAAACTAACTCATGTGACGTTTGACACCAGTCACCTTTTTGAAAGCATTTGTTCAAATGCCTCACAGAAGTCAAATATGCACAGTGCTTGAGAAATTAATTAGACCACCACCCAACGTTTAACCTTTATTTAGCCAGGTTAATCCATTTGAAATCTTTTTTGAGGGAAACCTGACCAAAAAAGGCAGCAACACACAGTACAACAACAAGAACACAGATTCAATCAGAACACAGGAGATAACATGATCAGCGATAAATCATCAGTTAAAACTGTTACAAACTGAAGCCTGGACTCAAGACTTTTCAACAAGAATGTAAAAGCATTCAGGGTAACGAAGCATGTAAGGTTTATGCTTTCACTGCCCTAAATTAACAGCATTAGTAATTACCAAAATCATTTTTATGTTTCTGTGATTAATATACCAGCATGTAGGAGCTCTTTAAATAAACTTATATTGTTAGTGCAAAAATATAATTATTATTGTTGTCCATTAATTTTGTCAATTACTGTTTCCAAAATTACCTGTATTCAAAAATAGTATCGCATGTTGTCATTTCCTGATTAAGATGTCAAATTATACTTGCATTCCTAAACAGAAAAATGAGTTTTAGTGGTTTTGAATGTTATGCCTGATTCATTTCTGACTTCTCAGAGAAGCCAGTGGGTCAGCAAATTTTGGTATAAAAAGGTGAATTCAGTTTGAAATGCCTCATACCTGCTCAAAATGTATGTCCAATAACTAATACATTTTCAGTTATAAACAAGATTTTGAAAGATTCCTTAAGTATTTAAGTTTTCTCTTTTTCTTGCGCTGTATATTTTTTCATATACTGTAAATAACTTATTAACTTTGTGGTGTTTAATGCAGTTTTTTGTTCTGCTGTCTTTTATTTAGACCTTCAAGCCTAAATATAGTTACAACAAGATTGTGTGTATTTTCCTCCTCAGGTGTATGACAGGGTGGTTGGTGAGGAGGTGCTTCCCCTTCACAGACGGATAAAGCGGCTCAGATCTCACTGTGGACCTGTTGCTGGCTCAATTTTTGCCTTTATGGCTGTTTTAGACTTTCTATTCCTGCTGCTTCTGCAGTGGTTGGTGCCAGATCGCTTTATGGACTTTGCTGTGGATGCCACTGGCCCTCAGGGGTTATGGAAGGAAAAAACAAGCTGTGAAGACGATGCCATGAAACAACCAGCTGAACCACAAACGCCATCATAGCTATCAATGATAACCTCTGCATCACTCAAACCTCAACGTTGAGGACTAAACTCTCATATGAGACGTGGCTGCTGAATGAAGACATTACTCACACGAGATACTAAAAATGTTTACATGTACATATCAGAAGGGAACCTGTGTGCAAGACTTTCATTTAAAAGACTTGAGTCTTGAGTTTTTGTTCAGTAAAAGCTTAACCTGTGGTATGAAACATACTTCTTAAAACAACAATTATAATTAATTTAGCAGGCATCACAAACTGTAAATTCAGTTGTATAAGTCGCATCGGCATATAAGCTGCAGTCTCTTTTTAGGAGTCTCTCAAGCCCCGTTCACGCTGCCTATAAGCACCAAAAGGAGGCTCTGTCATATTTGCATCCTGAGACATTCATATTCATTCTGCAAGGCTGTAACATCTGTGCCGATTCACACTGCAATACTGCTTGGATGTGTGCGACATGGCTCATGCCCCTACCTGTACACAAAGGCAGAGACACTCACTCGCTGCGCTCCTCTTTCCTGCTTGCCCCCCTCTCTCCAATATCACTCCTCTGTTTCTACCTCTGGAGATGGAGCAAAGAGGGGGTCCTCCCATTCCTTCTCCTCAGTGTTCACAGTGGAGGTGAAACGTCACAAGGGCGTAAATAACACGCTTTAAAATGGCAGCATGAAATGGGCTTCAGCGTGAAAAAGATTTTTAACAATCTCCCTGTTTGATGATTCACTCTGTGCTCAGCAAAGTCCACAACTTGCAGTTTCTGCACTACTCTGTCACTCCTTCAGAAACTTGACCTTTTGTTGTATGGAGTTCGTTACTGCTGGCTGCATTATTGTAGTTGAGCTGTAAGCCTGGAGAGATTGTAGTGAAGGTTAGACACGCATTCCAACAGTTTCCCTTCCCTCCCCTGCTTTTTCTCTTTAATTGAGGCATCTTTAAAGCAAATCAACACTGTGCAAAGGTTTATATACTTCACCATACAGCAGTACTTAAAAAAAAATGCAGGATTATAACTTCGTAGGGGCGGAAAGCCTTTAAAAAGTGATAACTCTGGAGGTATTGCTGTGTGCCTGAACGTTTTAGAGTGGCGAAGCATCTCTTTGCCACGGTCTGCACAACAAATTGTAGCATACTTTGTGTTTTGTCAGGTTGTGCCCTGTGGGTGATTTTGGCAGCTGAGGTCATAGCAGTGCATGTCCAAGCATTTTATACAGGTGCACTGAGCACATCAAAACAACGGCAGCTGCCAACTTTTTTGATGGAAAAATGGGTTTTACTAGAGCAACTCCAGAACTGTATTTTAGGGTATATATACTGAATGTTTTGAGAAGAGTGAAGTCAAACTCCCTCTAGTTTGCTCTCAGCTCTTCCTCATGTTAATAAGATGGTGCTTGCTCTAGGTTGTCTGGGTTTCACCTACATGCTCAAACATGTTTTTTTTATGTTTCTCAGCATTAATGCTGCCTCTAGGTAGGGGAAGACAGAAGGCCCCGCCCACTCAGGGACTGCGTGTGGAGGCACAGCAGCAAAGCTTCACCATAGGAGTACAGTTAGAGAGTCTTCGAACAAGGCAGTTATTTAGTTTCGTCTCAAATACCTTGAATAGGTGGGAATCATCTTACAGCTGCTTATCTGAATGGAGATCAGTTCAAACAAACAGCTGTGCATGGTACGAACACTGAAGTAGGGGGAGGTGAAGGAGCGAGTAAAGTTTTTGTCAGAGACAGCGTGGCTGATTTGTGACATCTACTGGATCTGAAACTTTATACCTTCACAGTGAGGTTAAATAAATCACTTTCAAGCATACTAAAAGGGAGTAAAAGGGCTGGGGTCTCATTTATAAAACTTTGCTTAGGATCCAAGTTAAAAGTGAACATGCGCCCGAAAACTGAAAATGGCGTGCGCCAAAAAAAATCAGATTTATGAAACAGTGCGTGCGCACACTTGCAAGTACTTTTCCCTTTATAAATCACAGTCCACTTGGGAAGTTGTGCAGGTGAATTTACCTCACATCCTGCCCTTTACACACCCACATGTTACCATGATTGGTCAATACAAAGTACCTCATGAATGGTTTTGCAGCCTGAGCTCTTGTAGCAACAAGAGCGCAGACTGTCATTTGCGCCAATCAGATTGTTTAACACTGGGACTGGTTCAGCGCATAGATCCAAGATCACTGCTCTGGGGAATCTAAATCAGCTTATTCGCCAGTCATCTTTATGGGCCAGGAAATCTCCGTGGTCCCTAAACACTCTCTCCATCCTGATCCACAGTCTGTGTGATCTTCCAGCAGTACCAGCGCATCCATTGTGCAGCATTACGCACGAGTGTCACTGCACTATTTATATGCTCACTCAGCAATTAGACTGTGTGTTACACACATTGTCACAGCTAATACTAATCAATCAGTGCTATCCATTGCTCTATATCATTTGAAGATGAAGTATTATATATGAACATTGCATACAGTTGTAACCGAACACGTCTATAACACTGCAGACTCGGGTGTTTATGATTACACAGGTCTATAAGTCTAATATGTGATGACATTAAATGTATGAGATGAATCTGGCTTCACTTCACCCCCTCACCATCTGCGCCGCCAGTTTCCCACATCTCCAAAATGTTTGTACGACAGTATCAAAGTTGACGTACTGGTGCGCACATTCTCCCACCAAATTTATTTTTATAAATCACAACCTTTGCGTGGGAAGTGACTTACGCCACTTTCAAGCCCTGTTTTGTGTGTAAGCAAGCTGTATCAATGAGGCCCCGGTTACTTGCAGCACACTAAAGCTGACATGCCTTAACCAAGTCACGCTCCACATGCATTTCTCACTTTTGTTGTAAAAATCGTATTTTGGTCAACTACATACCACTGCTACTTATAACATGGTGATTTAAGATGTTATTTATCTGTTCTGTTATTGATGATTAATGAATGAACTAAACAAACAAGTCTTTAAAATAAATCATGCTTTTACAATGTTTCATCTGTTCAATGTCTTCATCTAACACGCTTAAACCTTGAAGACACGTTTTGTGGGCCAGCTGGAAACATGACCACTCTCTCCAGCTCATGGTGCGTCCCATTTAACTCGGGCATGGGAAGTGGTCACACAATGTCACACTTAAAGGGTTAGATTGTATTTTTTGAAGTGGAGTTGCTAGAGGCTAATGGCCATGGTAAATATGATGAATAAAGGAACTTGTAAGATTTGTCCCAAGGGTGGACATCGGAGGTAGACGCTAGCTGATACATAGCAGTACATGGTGCCCCCAAAAGCCTCTTTGTTAACCCACTTACAGGTTAAAACTACTCAAAGAAGTACCTTGGCGTGTCAATACACTACAATAAGATTCTTTTTCACTTTTGCAATTTTTGTCTCCAATTTTAATATAACTCAAACTTTATTTTTGATTCTTCTAAAAACGACATAACTCTGGTCCCTTGTTGACTTTTTCCTGCTCCTGATTGGACGCTATCATCAACAAACAAGAAATTAAGACTTTTTATGTATTTGAATGGTGAGTAGACTGACAGGAAGGTGCCGCTTTGGGGCAAAGAAATTCTCCAAAGATGGATTTTCCCCTGTGGATCACAAAATGTCTGAAAAAACATGGCAGTTAATGGTGGATTAAAAAAATCTGCAAAGGATGAATTTGACCTGAAACCTTCATATTTTGACATACGAGTGAGCTTCCAAACACATTTGTCCACATGAAGATGCATGAAAAGCTTCCAAAGACATAAGCAAACAGAAGAGTAGTTCCCATGGTGCTGTGAGGGTTAAAAGTATTCTAGTTATGATCTGCCAAAGTAGTAAACTTTCCAGTAGGAAATTGCGACCAAAGGGAGCATTCCCAGTGACCTTTCTCTTTTGAGATCACTTGGAAGGCATCATCAATGTTACAAAGGAGAGGCTCTGTGGGGTGATTGGTGCCAGACAAAACATGGAGTAGCTGTGAAACGGGTGATAGAGATGGTTTGTTGTGGTTGTTCAAGACTAACGACTTAGATTTGCATTTCGTGGGGATTTGAGGGTCAACATTATTTCTTACCCTCTGAAAAAAGCCCCATACACGTGGGGGAGAAAGACTTAAATGATAGCACTATTCGTCATATTTCTAAAATGTTTTATGACCATTAAATGGGTAACTATATAAAAAAAGATAAGAGGCTGCTAAATTGATTAGAGAATAAACATATGTCTAATGCTGATTTTAGTCACTCAACGTGTTTGGTGCAACATCATGGTCATGAACTCTGAAAATTAAAATCTTTGTGTGCCTACAGTGAAGTTTTATGTCCACATGAGAGTATTTCAGCTCATGGGGAGTTTTTCATGCTCACTTTAAGGTTTTCCTGAGGTCAAATGAAGATTTTTTGTGTATAAGTATGTTTGTGGCAACAACATGCTTTTGAGTTAAAAACATGCTAACACTTACATTTATATGTCCCCTGAACAAAATATTAAGTATTCAAGACAGTTTTACATGCTCATGGTAAAGTTTGACTTGACCTAAAATTGTCATTAGAAGGTTTTGACTTGCTCAAGAAAATGATATATCAGGCTAGAAAAAGTTTAAAATGCTCATGAGAAAGTTTTATGTGCTCTTGGTAAAGTTTTATGCTCCCCGGTTTATCAGGCATATTAGGAAGCTTAAAGAGCTCATGGGAGGGCTTTTAGACCCATGAGTACTTTTTACATGCTAAAGATAAAGTGGTGGTGCTTCTTAGAAAGTCTAAAGTGTTCTGGTGAAAGATTTATGCGCTCACAAGAAAGTTTTATGTGGTCATGAGAAGGCCCTATGCTGCTCATGAGAACGTGTTTTTTATGCCTGGAAGAAGGTTTTCCCAGATTCAAAAGGAAAAGTTTTATGTGTTGCCAAGAAAGTTTAGCAGGCAGGTTTATGTGATATACAAATGTTTTGCGTGCTCAGGAGAAAGTTTTGCTTGCTTTGAAGAATTTACCTGATCAGGTTTTCATGCCTATGTGAAAGTGTAACATGTCACAAAAAGGTTCATCATTCATATGAGAAAGTTACACACTCATTTTAAAGAATTTGTGTTCAGGAGACGTTTTTCCTGTTCATGAGAAAATGCAACATGCCATAAGAAAGTTTTAAATGCTCAGCAAAAATTTCACATGCCCCTGAGAAAATGTAAGTTCTAAATGTGCACAAAGTGATTTTACATGTTACAAGAAAGTTTTACATGCTTGTAAAATGGTTCCACATGTTTAGAAGAAAGTTCTGCATGCAGAATAGTTTAAATGTTCATAAGAAAGTTTTACCTCCTCAGGCAAAAGTTGAATTTAAGATATGAGAAAGTTTTAATCATGCAAAGGAGGTTTTACATGTTCAATAGCATGTTTAAACTTCCTCACTCACAAGGAAGTTCAACATTCAGTGGAGATCAGAAAGTTTTACTTGCTTTGAAGAAAGTCTCAACATGCCCAGACAGGGATTTACATGCATATAAGAATGTTTAACATAGTCAAAAACAAGGCTTTTAATGCTTATAAGAAAGTTTTACAAGCTCCTGTGAAGGTGTGGCCTGTCTGGGGAAAGTCTTACATGCAGATGAGAACGTTTTTTTTATGCTTAGGAGAGGGTTTTTCAAAAGCATGACAAAGTCTAACATGACATAACGAAGATTTATTTGATTTAAATGAGCATGAGAAAGTTCTACATGCTTAGGAGAAAGCTGTGCAAGTATTTAACAAAAACACAAGAAAGCTATACCTGCCCAATTGAAGCCATATATAGGTTTTACAATGCACAAGAAAGTTACACATGCCCGGGTGAAATTTGTGAAAAAGCCTGTGCAAGTGCAAAAAAGTTTTAATTATTCACAGCAAAGATTATATGCAAAAGAGAACATTTTCCACTTTCCAAGAATGTTCTGGATGGTCCACAGAAAGTTTAACCTACTCACAAGAAAGTTTCACATTCTAATGAGAAAGGTTTGCTTAAATATTGGAGTTTTGCATTTTCATGTTATTTTATGTGCATTTGAAAATGTCTTCAATTGCTCCCATTAAGATTTTTCATGCTTATTAGAAAATAATAAACCTTTGTGTGAAACTTTTACATGCACATGAAAATGTTAAACATGCATGTGAGGATGATTTTGTGCTTATAAGAAAGTTTTGCATCCTCACAAGAAAGTTTCACTTGTGTAGGATTATTTTTGTGTTTCTGCCAAAATTATACATAATCCAGAGAAAGGATTACTGCTAAAGGAAAGATTAACTTGCCCATGAAAGTGTTAATTGCTTTAAGGAAAGTTTTAGACACATGATAAAGTTTTATGTGTTGGTTATACCTATGTGCAAGGTCGTCCTAAAGGGGGGGATAAAGGGCCCAGAGTCATGGAGGAGCCCCAAAAGAGTAATCAAAGACATGGTCCAGCTGAATTCAAGCAATCTTCAACCCATTTTAAAACCCAAACATTACCATTGCTCATTAAAGCGACAAATGTTTACTTCTTTTATCACAGCCTGTTTGAAACAATCCTCTTATTTTAAAAATGATATGAGACTCTACCTGTGGTTGTTATGTTTTTGGAGAGCCTCTGGTCTCAGAATAGGATGATTTATTCATGCCATAGGGCTATTTTAAACTATTAATAGATTTCATAAAAAATAATTTACAGAGGTACACCAAGGACAACAACTGAAGGAATAGTTGATACATGATGGAGATGCTTACCGACTCTGGCACTCTCATGTTGCCCACTCAAGTAATGAAAACTCTCAAACACCCTGCAGTTATGGGTAGAAGTTCGCCTTTGGCTTGTTGAACCAATCCAAGGTCCATTTATGGGGTTTTCAGGGGCCAGGCATGTCTGTGGGCCCCCCTGCCATGCTTCTTTGTGTGTTCAAGGGTTTTAACTTGTTTTTAAAAAATGACACCACAAGACTTTTGACAGAAACATCTATATGATTAAAGAAAGTAAGGCATCAATACCACTGAAATTTCACTCATAACCAGACTGTAACTCAGATATCTACAGTGTCTCTGGCATCCTCCTTGTAGATGTAGACTTCCACATTTCCAAGTGCCTCATTAAAGTTGCGTCAGTGGTACAGGCTCATCCAAACAACCTTTGTTATTCATGTTGTAGAGTATTATCATGGGCTGGGACTCGATGGGCGGGAGGAACCAATGTGGGGGAGGTGGCTGTGGTCCCAGATAAGAGGGGGAGGCAAACCTGATCAAGTCTGTGTAACCATTGCCTGAGCTGCAGAACCAGACTGACCAGTGAGCCTGCTGCAGATCCAGTTCTATGATGGCTGCTGTTCAGACAGAGGTTTCCTTGTTCCCTCAGCCTTGGCAGAGGCCCCTGCACATCTATGGTGGGCTGCCATGCAACTCACTGATGGCTGGTAAGTTTTCCTCTTTGTCTTTGTTCTACTATGATCTCTTTTATCATGTGAGAAGTCAGACATTGTACAACCTGCAGCACAAATGGGCAGACTTTCTTGTAAGTAGTTCAGGCAACACTTTGGTCATCGAAGTAACTTATTCTTGTTTACCTTGAGTGAACAGTAAAGTTTTCTGAGTTCAGGGTAGGTGTCTCTATTAAATTAGACAAAGCTGTTGTGGCCTTGACTGTATCTGGGAGTTTATTGTGGATTCCTTCCTGATCTTGTTCTCTGCGTTTCAGACTCTTGGTCAGACAGAACTCCTCTACATGAAGCCGCCTACCACGGCAGACTTCTTCTCCTGAGAAGCCTTGTTGCTCAGGTAAACATTTAATGCTGTGGCTCTGAATTACTTCCTGTTGAATAACATTTTTTGTCCTGCACCCCCCTCACCATCACCCACCAAAAGTCATTGTGTGGATGAAGCAGAGATCTGAGTGCATGGACATGTAAATGTTCGTTAATCCATTAAGTGTTAGCGTGCAAACACTGAAATTAATAGCATTTTTATTTCCACAAGTGAACAACACTTATTCTAGTACCATGCTATTGTGAAAAAGGATTAAAAAAAACAAGTTGGTAACTCAGATTCTTGCTTCTTTTTAGTGTCAGAAAAAAAGATTGAAGTCCAACATCAGAATTGAAATTTATAACAAATTTAAAAAATAAAATGCTTCACTTTAAACAATATTAAAAGAGAGGAACCATGACAAAAGAAGTGGGAGAAATGGACAGTGTTAAAATTGCAACAACAGAAAGAGGACAAAATGATTGAAAGTCAGAGTAATAAATGATTTAGAGATACAGCAGCTTTCCAAGGTTTTATTTCCTTTTGTAAAGTTGTAATTTTCTATTGTAAAAAAACATAAAACACAGAGCACAGATAAGTGAAATGTTAACACATAAACCAATTAAACCGAACAGAAGCCACTTGTTACACAGCCCACATTGTATCAGCACCTGTGTTGGCCAGTCCAGCTGCCTCATGTGCCACCTGCCCAGACAATTTGCACCCCAACTCCTTTTAGGCTGAGCCCTACTACCTGAGAAACACTGATATTATTAAACAATACAGAATAATGTGGATTTTAATGGTTGCCCTGGGAATGTTTTTCCTCGACTTCATAGCTGTGCACACTATCATCAGTAATATCAAAAAGTCATTGTGAAAAAAATATGAATACAAACAGCGCCCATCACACAGCAATCATAATCACAACATCTACATTTTACATCAAATCTAGAAAAACCAGGTAAAGAACAAAATGAGACCATTCTCCTTTTTAGTTCAGTTCAATTCAGATAGCTGTATGGGCATTAATGTGGGACATTAATGCCTAGCCATTAAAAAAATGAAATAGTAATGACAATAAAAAAAATGATAAACAAAATACAAACTAGATTTTAAATAGATGAAATGGTTGTGATGATTTGAATGCTATAGTTAAGTGAGTAATATTGTGACATTAAAGTATGGAAGAAAGTGAAGATTTTTTTTATCAGAAGTTAATATTTTGATATTAAAAATTTAATACTTTGAATAATAATTCTCTGTCATGTCATTTCACTGAAAGCAATCAAATCTAGTCTCTCCAAGTAAATATAATCCAAATATCTTGTACGTTTACCTGACTCAATACGTATTTTATTTTGCTAATGGCTCAAAGCCCCTTCAGTGAACAAGGCCTGTAATAACAGAGTACCTTTGTCAAATTTAATCATCTTAAACATCTAAATAAGAGAAAAAAGAACTGGCTATGTTTCACCCCCACAGCATCAACAAATACTGAAAACTGTTAGCAAAGGCTTGAACTTGCAGTATAATATTACAGTTAAACTTCAGAATGAACTAAATCCTTGTGGACTCTGAGATCGTGTATCTGACTGTTTTTCCTGTTCTCACCTGCAGGGCTTCCATGTGGACACGCTCACCATGGATCGAGTCTCTCCTCTACATGAAACCTGTCTTGGGGGCCACTATGCTTGTGCAAAGTTCCTTCTGGACCATGGAGCTAATGTAAGACGGCAGTTTTTATGTCTAAAGACTATTTATGATCCCAGTGAATCCCAAATGGAGCAGTTTCTTCAAGATCATTGAATATTTTATCACAACATTTTTGGTAATGACTGTGCTTGGATATCTAAAGTTTTCCTTTTGTAATAAAAATATGGGTTGTTTCACTAATGTTTAAGGTAAGAGCTGGTTTCATGACTGGATCAAAAAACACAAGAATAGAAAACAAGGAAATTACACTTTACATTTAACAGGTTAAAAAAAATAAACAGTTTGACCTCACAATCATACAAATTATCTTAAAGTGTGATAGCTCTTTCTTTGGCAGAAAAGTAACACGCACTTGTACTCGCGAGGACCATTGTGCTTTTTCAGGCACAAGACAAAAAGCTCAGGTTAATAGTCTTGAAGACAAATTATTGTAGAGATAAATAAGGGATGTCTTATGTAAGGCTTACTCGACATGATACAGGGTTTGTACAGTTGCTTGAAATCCTTGAAAGTGCTTAAATTTTCAACCCAGTTTCAATTTATGAAGTGTAGAAGTATATGTTGTATGTTAATGAAAAAGAAACGCATATATTATTTTTAAAAGTGTTTTTTAAGCATTTTGATGTGGATTACCAATATACAGAAGATGAAAATTTGTAATTTAACTGAAAGAAAATACGCAGGAAGAGTAGTTTCTGTTTATAAATTATGCAAATTAACTTCATTCATCAGTCCTTACCTATGTGTTGGGTAAAGAATTGATGAAATGTGCACCTGATTTGTGAACAAAATAATTTCACATTTACAGAATTATATTAGAGTTAATCTACACACAGGGGAGACATTTTGATGAATACTGTTTCGTCCCTTTTCCTGCAATTTGTCATCCTCCTGCGAAAGATGATTTCAAAACACAAATAATTATGTGTAAAGCATAATATCATATCTCTAAATATGTTCAGGTGGTGATATAATCTCCCTGATGGTTAGGAAATAATGTGATTTTTTGAAAAACATTTTTCCTGTCATAGGGTGCTTGAAAAGGTTGAAATGCATCTTGAAAAGTGCCTGGACAAGGTATTTGAAACCTGTTTGTAGCTCTGAAGTAAGCTGCCTTGGTCAGTAGTAATATTTGCACAGACTCATTAGCCACTTTAATAGACACACCATACACACCATGTGGCAGCAACTCAGTGCATTTCATCTTGAAGCTCAAACTGAGCACCATTGTGGGCAAGATACTAGGATAAACTTAACTTTGGATGTGGCATGATTGTTGATGCCGGACTAGTTCACCAGCCTCTGTAAACATGACAAGGAGTTCACTGATCTGCAGAGGTGTTCACAGCCAGCAGATCTCAATCCAACAGAGCACATTTGGGATGTGGTGGAACAGGAGACTCTCATCATGAATGTGCAACTAATGAATCTGCAGCAACTGCATAATGTTACCATGTCACTATGGACCAAACCTTGAGGAATTACGAGTGGGTTTAATCTATACAATGAAGAAATAAGGTAACTGTGAGGAGAAGTGGTTCAACAGAAAACTGGCAAAGTGTACATAATCAAGTGGCCAGTGAGTGCTGTTTCATACATCTTCCATACCAGAGTTGCAAGGAGCTTCCAGTGCCTATGCTTTTTTTCTCTGTTTTCACCTCTGGTATATGTTAATACTTGTAAATAAGCTAACATAATATACATTGCAATACCCAATTAAATGTGTTGTACAGTCACACAGTTCTGTAATGTTTATATAGCCATATTGTAAATATTGGTAATGTTAATAGTGTAAATTCCTTGGCCCTGTTCATGGTCTCACTGTACTTATTTTATTTATTTTTTTCTTCATAAGGAAGTTGAAGTATATATCAAAGGTCCTGTATGTTGCAACCTGCTTTCTTATTTTTACTTAATTTTTATGCTCATCTATTTAAATGTATCTCATCTATTTCAATGTCTTGTGATATCCCTACTGCTATACTGTGTGTAAGAGCAACTGAGACAACAGAATTTGCACTGGGGATTAAAAAAGTATGTCTTATTCTGATGAAGAACATAGGGTAAAATAAGCAAAGAAGGCAGAAGGCAGGCAGTTTATAAGTAAAAACCTTAATATATATTAAAACTAAAAAATAAGTAGAGAAAAAGGGTAGAAGTAGAGAGGAGATGAGGCAAAAAATAAAGATAGCACACATGTTTAAAGGAGATCCTAGGAAGAAATAAGGTTTTAAACAACCATTAAGTCAAATCAGTCACAACACTGATCATATCATGTCTGACAAAACTGTTTCCTTGTAAATGCCATTGGAGGTGTTGAATGATTCTAAACTTGCCCAAAGGCTTATGTGCAGAATCATTTATTAAACAAACAAGATGAACAATGAGTAATTTTTCATTGTTGTTTTGTGTCAAATTCCCTCCCTTAGGCACTGGCTGTGTCAACAGATGGCGCCACACCTCTCTTTAATGCCTGCAGCAGAGGGAGCGCTGCCTGTGTCAGACTGATCCTGCAGCACAGCGCCTCTGTCTACAACCCCAGTCTGCTGAAATCACCTGTTCACGAGGCTGCTAAGAAAGGTGTGTGTGCAGTCTGAGGTTGAAGTGTTTGAAAAGTCTATCAGAGCATGAGTTTTTACCTGTATCCTGTCTGTTAATATCGTATCAAAAGGTCACAGAACTCCTAAAAAAAATACCTTAGACAGCTTTAAAAAGATGTTTTCTTACAGGCCGTCTGTTAAATTCTAGAAAAATTTTAGCCATCTGACCTTTTATATTTCCCGACTTGCTTGCTCAAACCGGTCACTGCAAGTCAGTGGTGTTCAAACTTTTTCACTGAGGGCCAATATGAGAAAAATATCAGGATGGCTGGGCCACCTTTGATACATCCAACCTTACAGGTAGTAAAGTAAGTTAAAAACCAATTTAACATGAAAGCAGCCAACATCACAGCTTTTCACTAGAGGCCTGGAAAGGCAGATAGCCAATCACTGAAGAATTTGGCAAAACCAATCAGATTACAGATGGCAAGTTCAGGCTACCACTGAATCCCGATTAAGAAGCGGATCAAACTCTGCAGCAGGGGCAGGAGACACCAGCCAATTTTAACACAAAACAAGAACAACCTGCACAAAGCTGTCAGACTTTATAACACTGTTGGTGCTTCAAGAACGATAGAGCAATTTGTTTTGCTGTCATGATCCTTTCATATTCACCGACCAAGGCATTCAGTTTTTGTCATCACTTGGTTTTAAATTGGCTATCTGTGCAAGTCATCCCTCAAATTTTAGCTTAGTGATGTAACAAAAAACAGTAATGCACAAACTTCATGTCCAAATATGGGCCATATTTCATTCTATTTTAAGAATGAACCAAAAGCCAACAAAAAAAAACTGTCTGTGGGCTGCAGTTGGCCAGAGTTTGGACACCCCTGCTGTAAGTCAATGAAGGGTATATTTGGAAGATAATCAGAGAATATCAGGAAATATTCAACAGCCATCTTTTTGAAATTGATGGGGTCACAAATGCAGCTCACCCAAAATATTCAGGGATGTATCAGGACAATGAAAAGTGCTGAAGGCTGGGGCGTACAAGAGGGATGAACTACAGAGTGTCCAAATGTCTTAATTATATTCATACTGCGCTGAAACATGGGTCCAGTTTGAAACCAAAGTGTTGAAAGTGTCTTTATGCAGTTTAGACAGAGTGCAGAAGTTTGCCAAACATTGTATTTATTACAATTTTTTAAGTAAAATTCATTTTCCCAATAATGCTTCTCTTCATTTGTTGAGCTGCAGCGTTGATGTGTTTTGATTTTAGTATCAAACAAAATCCTCCCAACCGGTAATGCTCACATTGTTTACCGACTGATCTTCATGGGGAAAACTGTTTTTGGAAGCTCACTCCTTTTTCAATCTTGAGGGATCTTCAGATCAAACAGTGTAGTATTTTGTATATGTGGACCTACGGTAATAATTATGTAATTAGGGATATTTTTATCTCATTTTGCAGATAAAAATTGTAGCATTTTTATGAATCCTCCATTTTGACCTATAGATAAAGGGACAACTTCCTGTCAGTCCATTGACCAATCAGATGTGTTCAATTTCTTCCTCTCTTGTTTTCTTGGTGGTAGTGTCCAATCAGGAGCACCCAAGGGCCAATAAGAGACAATATCTTTATTTGTCAATTCCCAAAAGAATAAGCAAGGCAAAATGATCTGATGTGACCCTATGTAACGGCTGAAACCGAAATTTCATTCCAGAGTGGCACAAATAACTCTATGGAGCAAAAATACACCTGGAAATAAAAGTGTGAATACATGCATGGTTTATACTTTGAAGGCCTTTTTTGGATACTTCTCTCAGTGAAATATACTCAGATAGAGAAGTTTGTCTAAAATTAATCTGTGTGTGATTTGTACAAAACTCTACAAGATTTAAATTTTGTTTAGGATTTCAGTTTCATCTCTACTGTCATACAACTTTTAGACATCTTTACAGCATTAATGATCTGATAGTGCCGGTTGTCCCTGAAAAATAAAGATGTCTTTAACTTGATTGTGCTTACAAGAGTTGATGTTTCAGAGAAATAAACAAAATCCAGGTAGATTAAAATAGCAGAAAATGGCCTGGAGCTGCAAGGGTTCATTAAACCCTGAGGAGTAACAGTGCAGACTATGACGATGTATTTTTTCTCCATCAGGTCACATTGAGTGTTTGGAGCTGCTGCTAACACATGGAGCGAATATTGATGTGGAGCTGCCTGTGTTGGGGACTCCTCTCTACGCTGCCTGCTCTGCTCAGGCTGCAGACTGTGTGAGACTCCTGCTACACTCAGGTAATGTTACATTTCTAAGATAATCAGTTGCTACAAGTACGTGAAATCTTTTTTTTACTTTATATTCAGAGACTAGTTAAGTACTTAAAATGATACCTTGGAAAAATCTTTGCTCAGGTTATTAAAAGTAATGCCTCAGAATCTGGTTTTTTCCTATCTCTAAAGGCTCTGATGCTGCTTTAAAAAAGACCTTCCTATATCGCTCCATTAGTATACACTAAAGTCTCACATCATAACTATTAAAGAGATATGCCAACATTTTTTTTGTTTTTCATGTCTTGCCTCACTTCAAGTCCATGCCAAGCAGATAGACACCATTCCTTTGACTCTGCGTGCAGTAACAAGAAAGAGATGGGCAAAGCTCACCCACTGCTCATTAGCTTAGCTCAGACACTGGGAGTCGATGGGTATTGTTAGTCTGCCTCTGCCTACAGTCATCAGATAAACTCTTCAGCAACTCAAAAGGGTCCTGTGTGCTTGTTGTGACATGTTTTTTTCTTGTTTTTTTTTAACCTCATTATGTTATGTTATCTTTACTATCATCATATTATCGTCTTCTACTCCAAAACAAAGGCTTTGTTTTGTTGACCTACTGTCCTGGTAGTTTGCGAGGTGTGATGTGAATGAGTTGAGTGTTTTGAACTGCTCTTTTAAAAGAATGATGAGAACCAATTTGCAGTTGTGAGTGAGCCATTCAATTGTAGGCACTTTGCAAGTAAGAACCAAACCACACAACCCTGTGACTGGGAGTCAATGGGTCTGCCTACAGTCATCAGATAAACTCTTCAGCAACTCTAAACAATCCTGTGTGCTTGTTGTGACAAGTTTTTTTTTTCCACACATATGAAACTAAACTGTATACGCAAACGACAGCAGTCGTGCTTTGTTTTGTTCACCTACTTACAAGCACAACTGTGGTGATTTGCTCTATGCCTTGCGCTTTAGTTTTGTATGTATTTCTTTCAAAAATTACATAAAGTGCTAATCTTAGTTTATCTGATGACTGTAGGCAGAGGCAGGTTAATCCTTCCCATTGACTCTCAGTGTTTGGCCTAAGCTAACTAGCAGTGGGCGAGCTCTGCCCATCTCTTTCTTGCTTGCTCACACTGGTCCCTGTAAGTCAGTGGTGTTCAAACTTTTTCACTGAGGGCCAATTTGAGAATAATATCAGGATGGCTGGGCCACCTTTGATACATCCAAGCTTACAGGTAGTAAAGTAAGTTAAAAACCATTTAATATGAAAGCAGCCAACATCACAGCTTTTCACTAGAGGCTTGGAGAGGCACATAGCCAATCACTGAAGAATTTGGCGCAACCAATCAGATTACAGATGACAAGTTCAAAAAATTACATAAAGTGCTAATCTTAGTTTATCTGATGACTGCAGGCAGAGGCAGGTTAATCCTTCCCATTTCCCATCTCTTTCTTGTCACTGCACTCACAGGTGAAAGAATGGTGTCTATCTGCTTGACGTGGACTTAAGAGTGAGGCAAGACTCAAAAACAAAAAAATGTTAATTATTGGATGTTTTTATATTTTTATGCCATCTCATCTTTAGGAATCACAATCAGTCATTCACAAAACCACAGTAAATATGTTGAATTTTGCTTCATCTGGACAGAATAAATAAGACATTTAAGGATGTTACAAAGGCTATAGAATTCTTGTAAATGGTACATGCATACTCCACTATTTTTTGACTTGTTTGTTTAATAATGATTTATAAAACTAAATGAACAGTAACTTGTATTGATCAATGCTACTTGCATGAGATGATGTAGTTTTCCATTATATTCGGGTAGCTGATGGCTGAAGGCAAGCTTGAATTGTTGGTTAATTTATAGCATTTCCACACCAGACAATTGTAATATTTTAACAAATTTCTGCTGCAGTTTTATCCTAATGTGCTATGATGTTCTTTCTCTTGTTTACTCTTACCAATGACATTTTTAAGTCTCAAGGTCCATAAGGCACATAATTTCCATCTTATAATGTATTTAAAATTTCTCTGTTTTCAGGCGCTGATGTTCAGGTTGGTTGTGGTCGGGACAGCCCTTTACACGCTGCAGTCCGATCAGGAGGAGCTGATGTTGTGGATCTTCTGTTGGACTTTGGGGCTGATGGTTGTTGTAGGAATGCAGAGGGAAAAACCCCGCTGGACCTGTCGACACCAAACAGTGCTGTGAGACTGATACTTCAGAAAAAAGGTTTGTTGTGTTCTGGATCACCACATCTTTTGATGTAGTAAATATGCTGTCTATTAAAAGCTCACCAATGTTTTTTTACAGGCACTAAAACTGTCTTCTGTCTCTTCTCAGGTCCGTGCTCTCTGTCTCAGCTCTGTCGGTTATGTATCAGGAGAAGTTTGGGAAGAAGTCGTCTCCACAGCACCTCAAGTCTCATCCTGCCTCACAGCATCAAGGTCTTTATTCTCTACCAATGAGATGCTTCCAACATTTCCTGTTTCACACTGTACCATTTGTTGTCCTCCACATCAGTGTCATGTCACTGAGAGATGAGGCCGAGTCAAGATATACTCACACTCAGACTCCGTAAGTGTGCTTTTTGAAAGTGCCTCCTTTTATGCATTGAAATGGTTGTTTAAATAGTTTTGATGGAGCCGTATCGAAAACAGGAGAATGTTCAAAAGGCATTGTGTTTGTATTACAATAATCATAATGTGTCAGTTTTTGTATTTTTGTACTGTTTATAGAAGACTCTCCAGTTGTTATGTTGTATATTCAAGACTGTTTATTCATAAATTAATATTTTTGAAATTTTGGATGTAACAGTAAACAGTTGAATGAAGTGTTTTGGCTCCATGAGCTACATAAAGTCCAATAAACAGTCACATGTGGTGTTACTTAAGTCAGCGTCATTCATAAGTGAGACAAATTTCTTTAGTGTCATTCAAAGGTTCCATGTCCTGGTGTGTTTGGTTTTTGTCATATTTTGGGTGTCTATTAGGCAAGGATTTGATTTAAGTTGAATAAAACAAGTATTAAATAAAATCTCTGCTGAGGGTAAAATACAGCTCCTATCCCCTCCCCTTCGGGAATGCACTGATCTTAGGGAGGCTATAATGATAAGCTCTGTGCTGATTGGCTGCCCAAATGATGTCTGATGGGAGGGGAGGAAAAAAGTCTTCAGGCCGCCAAGTCGTGTAACTGGAAAACTCATGTAACTGGAGGCTATTACATAACAAAATCCAGGAGGTTAAAAAAACAAAAAAAACAGCGTTTTCAGGGTCATGTTCTTTAAGCCTTTTTAGTTCATCTCAACTTAAATTAGCTTTTTCACAAGCAAATAGCCAAGATAGTCAAAAGGGGGTCATTTTATTAACACTCACTCCCCACTGGCTCCTATTGGGAAGAACATGTTTTGTGTTAAGGTTATTTTTCCATTAGAAATCTATATGACGTGTAATGTGGCAGGAATTTGCTTCTGTCTGGCAGATTTCAAAATTTGAGCTCCATAATCACACCACGGCCATTACAGCCAAAAGCAACTCCATTTAAACACATTATATCCATAATATATTTTTATATATAGTAAAATTCTTTTTATCACACAGAGACTGTGGCACCATGTACTGTAATGCCCATCTGTCCCAAGATTTTCTGAACGGAGAAAGAACTGAGCTGTGACACTGTGGCACATGTTCAGGCTCATATCATGTAACTCACACAACCCATTTCAAACCCAAATTACCCCTTTAATGGAATAGTACTGAACATAAATCCAATACTTTCTTTTTCTGCCAGCAAGTTCCTTTGTTTTGCTTCAGCACACTGCATGCACATGCCCTCTGTCTGGAGGGAGGTGGCACCTACACAAAAAGGCTAAAGAGTGTAAAGGAAAATTGTGTTTATGTGTTCAGGGTAGTATACAATTAACCAATGTTGTTTTATTGTCCCGAAATTCACCAAATTGCAACAAGCTTTTGGCACCATCTGTAGGCCAGTTTCTGTCAGTTCTGTCCTTACAGGACATTTATCTGTTCAAGATTGTGTCAGTCCAACATAAGATTTTCCTTCAGCATTTTTGTCAATATGTATAACACACTCAATATGGAATATGATGGGGTGAACTTTTAAAATGTTGTTTCACTTATTCATGAACAGGATTGAAGTTGGTAATACTTGACAAAGTGAATGTAGGAATGATCATTTATATACAATAACTTCCGAAGCGTCCAGTCGTGTTATGTGTTGTGTGTAACAGACTAGTTGCTTCACTGCTGCTACCTCACAGCTACACAACTCAGTTTGAAAACAGTGTAGATGAGTCAGTAGAACTTTATGTACAGTTAATGAACAGTATAGCAAGGTCAAAGCCATCGCACAAAGGAGAAGGTAGAGTAGAGGCTATAGCACAGCTCAAATAGGGAAACTGAGATAACACACTGGTAATGGGAATGAGTCTGGATGAGGGATGGACTTTCTGTGTTGCCTGTTCTGTTCCAGCAGGATTCACTTTGGTTTTTAAATGCCAACCTGAAAGGTCACCTGAAGTATGACCTGAAAAACCCTGTTTGAGTTGATTCAGTCTGACATTTTTCAACCTGAAAAACTCTGAGCTGTCTCAACAAGAGCTGATTGGTGACCGTGAATTTCTCTGTTTATATGTGGGTGTGCTGATGTTGGGGTCACATGTAAGACTGCCATGACAGGTAATCCACACAGTTAAGACAGAAAGGAAGTGCTGATCATGATGTAGGGGAATTTATATCTGCAACATATAAGTGATTTGACATAAATGTTGGCACATTATTTACTTTGCATAAACTCTAAGTTGACATCACCACAAAAGAGAAGGTCAGTTATAATTAATTTGATCATCACAATTACGAGTATTACGTTAACACTCATAAAGATTGTTTTGAGGTGTTGAAGGTCAGATCAGGTCACATTCCGTCCAGGCCCTGCTGCACATCTGTCTAACACATCTGTAATCATTTCATCACAAAGGTCACTAAATCATCGCTCATTTTCTTCAAGGAGTCACAGTCATTAAGCTTAATAAAGAAGATGACCTGAGGGCGTTTGGAATTAAACTTTATTGTTATAAACAGTTGTTACCATTTGTTTACCATAGAAGTGCACAAACACAAAAACAAACTGTACTGAAAAAAAGACTGTACTGTTAAACTCCTTCCACAAATGTATTTTTAAAGCTTAAGTTATTCATGCAACAAAAAACAAAAAAAAATATTGATATATATACATAACAAACAACTTATCGTGGGTACAGGCAGGCGAACAGCTCTGAGGGGTTTCAAATCTGCGCCAACCACAGTGTTCAAAAATGAAGCCAGTGTCAGTGCGAAAATTTGCAGTTCCCCTTGTGTCCACCTGGGGCTGGCTGCAAAACCATTCAAGTCCCATTGACATCAATGAAAAAAATACCATTTTTACAGCAGAAAAAAAAAACTTTGGCTCAATAATAGATTTGGTCAGGCTGCACATTGTCAGGGCTCTAAACTTTTGATGATTATAATGTTGAGAATTATTCACAATCAGGGACATGGATGAAAAGAATGAATTCATATTCACTGCATGTTCTTGGTGAGATATCAGTGAAACCCGTGTCTTAAAGAGTACATCATGCTTGACCTCATACACACTCAGGTGTTAAAATCATCTTGACTTGTAAGTTTTAGTGGGTGTTTATCATTCTTAAAAAAAAAAGATATTTAGCTAAAGGGCAAGATGAACGACTGGCCAATCTAGACAGGGATCATTTTTTAAAATAATAAATACATCAGCATTACTTCTTCATGGTTAAATCTTGTGTGCAAATCCTCAGCTTCAACAGAGATCAGGCCAAGATCTGTGCACCCCCTCTGTATAAAGCATGGTGTCTTTCCAGTGCTGGTTTAGTGCAGTGATACGCAACCTAGTATATCCCTTTTTGGCTTCGGCAGACCCTGGTTTGATTCCTGCCTGAGGCCCATTTGGGGACACACGATCATTTGTTGTCTTAATTAAAATTAGTTTTTCTCACAAAATAGAATCATGAGTTGGACCCAAAAATCAAAACTCAACCTGAGAAGTACTCGATGACAAATTTTAAAAATCCTCATTAAAGTGAAAAGTTTTCAACAAAGTTTGCAAAATCCTTTTGAAAATATCCTAATTACCATAGATGGCGATTGAAAAAGTGTGATAATAGATTTTAATATTAACAGCATATTTTTCATTCATTCATTTATGTCCTACACCACTTATCCCTTTTGGGGTCACGGGGGGCTGCATCCTGTTCCCAGCTGTCATTGGGCAAGAGGCGGGGTACACCCTGAACTGTTCACCAGTCAATCGCAGGGCCACATAGAGTGACGGACAACCAATCACGCTCACACTCATAACTAAGGGCAATTTGGAGTCACTAATCAACCTGATGAGTATGTTTTTGGTCTGTGGGAGGGAGCTGGAGTGCCTGGAGAGAACCCACAAATGCACAGGAAGAGCATGCAAACTCCAAACAGAAAGGCCCTGCCTGACCCAGGGATCAAACAGGTGACCTTCTTGCTGTGAGGCACAGACACTACCTGCTGCACCACCGTGCCATCCTGTATCCTGTTTAATTTTCAAAACTAGTTTGTAAATTTTGCACAAAATCTTTCTGAAACTTTAAGGATTTTCGAAAAATTATCAACATTGTATCTCAACTTTGTGAGTATAAAAAGAACCCTCCCCCTCTTTTACACGCAGCTTGTGTTGGTTCTCCTGCTGCTCTGGCTGTACAGCGGTTTCTGAGAGGCACAGCACATCAGCTGTCTCCTGAAGTGTTTGCTGAAGCTCTTACTCATCACGTAGAGGGCAAACGGGTTCACACAGGAGTTGGTAAAAGCCAGGATGCGAGCAAACACACTGGCGATGAAGTGGCCCAGAGACGTGTCCACCTGGTTGTAGTGGTAGGAGCGGTACAGGTAGATCACATGACTGGGCAGCCAGCAGACAGCAAACAGGGCGACAAAAACCAGCACGGTTTTAGCCACTCGCCGTCTGGACTTCATCTGAGGATGGAACAGAGAGAAAGATGTGTTTTCTGTGCTGTGATTGCTCTAGTCCTGCCTTTTGGATTTTTTTAGTTTATCTTTGAGGTGGCAGTGATTCAGTCTGTTGTGCAGAATGTGTATTTACATGGACAGAGCAACCTGAGGTAATGAAAGGAGATCAGAAGTAGAATTGCCACAGTGTGTGATACATGGAGTTGACTTCACCAATGTTAACAGAGGGGACATGGGTCAAACTATCAAGTTCAATTATGTCCAACAAACACCTGTTAGACCCAGAATCTGTCATGGAACAGAAAAGGCAGTAAAACTCTTCACTCACCTGTCTGTGGATGTACACATGTCCCTCAGCAGGTATCTCCACTGAGCTCCTCACCAGGCTCAAAGCAATGAAGCAGTAATACACAGAAATAATGAGGAGCGGGATGACGTAGAAGACAAGAAAGGAGGCAGTGGAGTGGATTTTTGGATGCAGCTCCCCCGTGTGTGGGTACGGTGCACAGGTCACAAAAGTCTCGTTGGTGTGGCTGGTGGTGAAGGTGTGCAGGTCAGAGTAGACAGCCTCAGGAACAGCGAGGGTCACAGACAGCAGCCAGATCCCTGCAGCTTGAAAACAAACCCTGAGCTTAGCATGGGCTTTGTGGTTGTCCAGAGGTTTCACAATGGCTCTGTACCTGTGAGAGAAGATGATGGACTACAGTTAAAGGCAGATTCTATCAATGTGTGCAAAAGATTAACTCATAATTAGGGATGGGAACTGATAAGATTTTATTGATGCCAACGCCATTAACAATTCTGGTTATTTATCCAATTCTTTAATGATTCCCTTATCAATTCCTGCTGATTTTCTATGTGGAAAAAGTTGGAAAAACATAGGTTTTTGGTACCAACAATGTCAAGCACATGACACTCCTGATATGCTGCATAAATAAAAGCTTCTGCAAGTTGCTGGTGTCTACGCTCTGAATGCCAACTGCCTCTTATGAGAGTGTTAGACCCTTGATTTGCCAAGCATGCAGAACAAAGTGGAAGGAATTGATAAGGGAATTTATAAGCAAAATCACCAATGATATTGATTCCTGAGGGATTCCTGGGGTTCTCAGATGGAACTGGTTTTTGATTTCCATCCTCATGACCTCATTATACATTTAAAATGTAATAATGTAACCTAACTTACAGTTAAAAGAAGATAAGATTTGTCACCTTTACCTATGATAAGATTTGATTTCCCTGTCTTACTATAGATAACAAACCAAAATAAAAATAATCCACAAATTACCAAAAAACATCACTGTGAGACATTTTGATGGATAAAAACAAAAAGGACAACATCAGAAATGGTTGTGAATGAGAGCATTAGATAATTTGGAGCAGGATTTCATTAGTAAATAAAAATTCATGTCTGGAAAAGAAGGGGAAGGTGACAGATTATGACGGTAAGACTAGATCTTGCACGATTTCTGTTTGTGTTTGTCATGTATAGATGTAAGTCTTCAGGGGTGAGACAGCAGCATCACAATTTCTTTTTAGCATCTTGTTTTCCTTTCTTCAGTGCTTCATAATCATGCCAAAAAGTTTTTCTGCATCAATCTCTGATAAGAATTTTAGAGAGAAAAAAATGTCACACTGTAATTCTGTGTTGAATTGTAAGTCTTTCAACAAAATATCCTGTTGAAGTCAAGTAATTGGGTGTGAGGTTTACCTGTCAGCAGAGAGAGCAGTCAGGGTGAACACAGACACTCCCACAGAGGTGAGCTGGATGAACGGGATCAGCTTACATCCCACTCTGCCAAACAGCCACTCATCCACCAGGTATCTGCAGGCATCCACCGGGGCGCAGGTCGTCAGCAGCAGCAGGTCCCCCAAAGCCAGACTGGACAGAAATATGTTGGGTACGGTCCTCATGGACTTCACCATCAGGCACGTCTTCATCAGAGTCACATTTCCCACCAGACCCACCATGATGATGGTGCCATAGACTGCTGCGATCCCAACCCCAGGCAGCCAGATGTTGTGCCCATGCTGCTGTCCTGTGGAGTCTAAAACTACTCTGGAAACATTCTGAATCAAAACCCTGCTCCCCGCTGTGGTTACGACCTCCAGAGACATGGCAGCCCTCAGAGGAGGACAGAGGTTTGAGCAGGGGAGCCTCTTGGTGCTTCACTTTATAAACAATGTGCCCTCCTGCTGTTCTGAGCATCATGTCTGTG
This sequence comes from Cetoscarus ocellatus, assembly GCA_037902135.1. Lineage (NCBI taxonomy): Eukaryota > Metazoa > Chordata > Actinopteri > Labriformes > Labridae > Cetoscarus > Cetoscarus ocellatus. The sequence continues at coordinate 251,454 of JBAMNC010001987.1, forward strand.
CTCACGGGCTGGATCCTGCTGACATTATGGAGGAAAAAAAGGCTGCAGGGAATTGATTGGCTGTTTGTGTAAACTCCCACAACACAGACTTTACCCCTCCATGAAGACCCTGTAAAGCTACCATGACCCCATTTTTCTTATAGAGGTTAAAACAAAGTGGCTTCTGCTCCTTGTGTTTGATCATGTATGACTGTGTTGTGCCATGCTATCACGTGCTTTCATAACAACATAACTCAAAGTAAATAAACAGTTGAGGACCTCAAGGGTGACAGAGAAAATTTCAGTTTATCTATATGTGTCTGTATTTTTCATCATCACTAAATAGTGGTTAAAATAGGGCCGCTAGTTTAGTTATCAACTGACCTACCGACTTTTTGTGAAGATAGACCCACATTATCTACTATCCAGCTTACCTTTCAACTAACTTACCCTTCGTGGAGGATAACCAAACCATCTACCTGCTATGGTAGCGGACCTCTCTGTCTGTCAACTCACAAACCCACCTAGTTACTTTACTACGAAGGACAGCAGTGTAGCTTTTCTATCTCACTTCCCTCCCAGCATCCAACCTACCAACTAACTGTAAAAGGTAACCTTTGCACCTAACTGTTTCACTTCCTACCTACCTACCTGCCATTCATCAAACCTTGCTAAATATTTGTCCCCTCATCTCATTTACTGGTGCACTACACAACGCCAGAAGGGCCAGTCCCAGACTATTATTGTTTTGATGTGAATGCAAATGTATCTTTCCTTAATCACAACAGCACACAATAACAAATAAACATTGTCCATCAGAGTGACTTGAATTAAACTTTCCCGATTCTTCTGTACTTCAAATCCAATATCTGTGATCAAAAGTTCTGTTTAACTGTAGCATATTTCCAGAAGTGCTGACTCTCTGAATGTGTTTACATATTGAGATGGAAAACATCCATCAAAGAAAAATGGCTGCCATGATTTGCATGGCTTTTTAATTTGAAAGAAAACTCAATCTCCTGCCCACTTTCTAAAGTAATCATTTGATGGACCGAGTTGAACCAAATCGTGTCTTCTGCATGCACTTTATCTCTGCACGGTCTGTGTCATTTCTTTGTAAAATAAATATGCTGAAAAGTCTGTGTTCAATTTTAATTTTTAGGAATTCAATTTTGATTACAGTAGTTCAGTTTCCATCTGATCATCATTCCTCTCAAATGAAAAACTGATTGGCACCCATGGTCTGTCTCCTCTCTGAAGAACAGAGAAAAGCAATCCTTTTGCAAATTAAATTTAGATTTAAAACCTGTCTCACAGTTTAACTCAGAAAAACTTTGTCTCTTTGATATGGAAGAATGAATAATAAAGCTGTAGAGCACTGATGATGAAAAATCAGTCAAATATTCCATATATATTTATATATATATATAAAATTTATTTAACCAGAAAAAAAACTCATTGAGATTAAAAATCTCATTTGCAAGAGTGTCCTGGCCAAGACAGGCAGCAGCACAATTGAATGAGACAACGAGACGATTACAGACACAGATACAGTCATATCAACCAATCCATTCAGAGTCACAGAGCAGAAAATCATTCATCAAAGCATCTACAGCCTGCTCCCTCTTCCTTCAATGCCTTTAATCTGCACTCAAAAAGATTCAAAGAGACCAGCTCTCCAAGATCCAATTTTTCTTGTGGCAGATTCCAGTCTGCAGGAGTAGCATTTCTGAAATGTATTTTACCCATTATTGATGAACTTTGGGGACAGACAGCAAAAGAAACTTTTGTGACTCTCAGCCACAGAACGAAGACTGTAGCTTCCAGAACTTTTCACATGAATACAGCTCCTCAAGTATGAGGAAAGCAGGCCAAGTATAGCCTTGTAAATCAGCATGTGCAAAGATTCAGTCTGCTGATGTTTAGAGAGGCCCACCTGGTGATGGCACGGCTGGCACAAGACCTCCATGATTTTGTTTAGCATTTTATGTAAATAACTGTGAGCTTTGGACATAACATGACAGCATTTTAATCTTAATTAGGAAAATTTAATAGTATTCTAACTATTATTGATAGAGTAAGAAAAATAAATTTGTGTATTTTAGTGTTCTAAACAATAAAACTTTGGGTCTATTTATGCAACAAATGGTCACCACTGGGCACAAACCTCCTAACTCCATTTATTCATGATTTTCATATTCCCATGTTAGTGAGTGGGTTTTATACACTTTTTGCCAAAACAAGGTACAAACATAATTTGTAATCAGGAAAATACAATATTCATTTATTCAGCAGTAAAGTGTTTTTTGCTTTTTCTAGTTCTGGAGATTGGAGGTTTGTGCCTGACAGAGATGAAATTTTATGTTCAATGAAAAAAGGTGTTCAATTTGCATTAGGCTAATAAAACAAACTCTCTGTTTGTTTGTTAGCACTCACATTACATGTTCAAGCTTGAGTAACTATGATCAAAGGACAGAGCTAAATATATCACGCTGGTTTATCTGATTACCGTATTATCCATTGCCTCCTGAAGAAGCTCTCTGATGAATTCACCACTTTTTCAGCTAAAGAATAAAAAATTTAGTGGATTATAAAGTACTATGTTGATGCTAGATGATGTCTTGATGGGTGGGCCATTAAGTTAAAACAATATAGGCAAGTAGCCTACCACTACCACACATTCACACTTATAAGTCTTCTCCCACAGTTGATTTTTTTTAAAACTGGTCATGAAGTTTTAACTGAACTCTCATGACTGTGTTTTCAGGTTTCATCTGCTGAAGTCCCTCGTCCTTCAGCACAATGGACAGCTCCCCCTGCGACCCTCTGTTGCCACCTAATGGCTAAAGTGGTAAAAATACAGTTACTGCAAAGTAAACAGTCTTATATTAATCACAATCACATTTAGCACAAAAAAATGCTTTTTTGAAGTAAGCTATGAAAGATATTATAAGTAAATATATTTTGCTTTTATTGAGATTCTTTTTTCACTCTCACCTGACCTGATGATTGATATCAAAAAATAATTATTTTTTAAAGATTTTAATTCTTTGAATGTCAGCTTTTTTTGTCCTGATGCCACCCTGTTTTCATTTTAATAACAATAAATATAGTCAGAGGGTCAAATGGCTGATTTCTACTTCCAACCAAGGCCACCCATGAAGGAGGGGGGTTGGCTTTCTGGGACCAAGAGTCATTATTCTGAATACATTTAAGCAACTAACCTTTAATTTTAACCTCAATTGTCGTATTACTTATTATAGTTATCATAGTTACTATTTGACTCATTAAAAACCGAACCCTAACTCCATCCTAAAATATTATGATCCTTTATTTTTGTACACTAAGGTTGTGGTGAAGGGCCCATCAAACTTAAGAGTTAAGACAGTAATGTGGGGGTGTTGTCATGCCAAAACCCACAACAGATATCTTAAAGTCTGCTCCAAAGCTAAATTTTACCAGCACCAGAAGGCTTATTGTATCCGGAAGGCTAGAGCTAATGCAACTTATCCAATGTGCAAGGGCCCACTTACTGAGACTTTCAGGGGCCCTGCCATGACTGTGGGCTGGTCTGCCTCCAGGGCCAGAAACTAAATAAAGTACAAAATACATGTTCTTAATTTAAAAAAAAAAAAAAAAAAAGTATTGACCAATTAAATATCTTTATTGTCCTATAAGATATCTACACTTCAAACTACTGTGATGTATTAGTATTCTGATATTTTCCTTCGCCCTTATTGCCCAGCCCTATTAAGTTTCTGTCCTGGGCACAGAACATGTATTTTTAGGTGCCTGAAGTCCAATAAAGTAGGTGGACTGAAAAATGACGTTTCTAAAAAATAATTCATTATTTTTTTAAACAATTTTTAATCAAAATTTTAAGCAAAAAGAGATAAATTAAATTCTCAGATGCACAATATTATCAGATCAATATCCATATTGGCAGATGTTTAAAGGTGATTATCAGTCTCAGCAAACATGAACATTTGTGCCAATATTTATAGCAGATTCTAACATATGCATATTCTAACTGTACAACTTGATCATAAATATCAGATATATTGGCTGTCATGTTGGCAGAATGAACAAAACCCTAAGAATGTCATAAGGACCCAGACAATACAGGAAGCCTGCAACGTAAAATTTGACCAAGAGGACCAAAATAAAAGCTAAAAGAACATAAAACCAGTAAGAAAAAGTAAAAAGGGGGTGAAAATAGAAAACAGAAGAACAATTATAAATAGACAATATTAATAATGATAATAAAATATGAAACAATAAAAGTTTTAAAGGATATCTATAAAAGGATTAAAAGTGTAACAAAGGTGAAGCATAAGTAGGTAAAATCTGAATTCAAATTAAGTAATGGCAATAATATCTTAACAAAAATTGAAGATGTAAATAAAAGAGGAGGGACTAAAAGTAGTAGGAGATAAAAGATAAGAACAATGCTGACAGAAAAAGCTAAAAAGACAGTAAGCTGAAAATAAGATAGAGATAAGATAAAAGACGGCATCACATAAAAGCAAGTCTGTAAAAGTGAGTTTTTAAAAGAGACTTAAAAGAAGCAACAGACTCAGCACGCCTTATCTCCTCTGCCAGGTCGTTCCAAAGTCGAGGAGCTCTGATGGAGAAAGCTCTGTCACCTTTAGTTTTGAGCCTCGACTTTGGAACGACCAGGACCTTAGGCAGACGGAAGGGTATAACCTGGACTGGTCGCCAGCAAATCACAGAGCCACACAGAGAGACAGACATCCATGCATGCTCACACACACAACTAAGGCAATTTTAGAGTCACCAACCTAACAAGCATGTTTTTGGCCTAAGGCAGGAAGCTGGATTGCCTAGAGAGAATCCACGCGTGCACAGGAGGACATGCAAACTTCACACAGAAAGGCCTTGACTGACATCCAGTAACCCTTCTGCTGTGCCAAGGAACAGATCAGTTTTAGTAAAGTGGGGTCTTTGTACTCTTTACCAAAAATAATGGTATCAGCAATAAAGAGCTTGGAAATGTTGACACATCAGAGGTCTGCCAAAATCCAATATCCCCAAAAAGGTATAATTTCTAATGATCATTACAGATGAGCTGATATCATTCAGATGATATTGTCTTACCTGAGGCTTGATAAGCATACACTGCACAGCTCTAAAAAGAACAAAAAAGGTGACTGTGCGCACCCACAGCTGCTTCATTCACACAGAGAGATTTCATTCATGTCGTAAAATGATTGGATTTCTTCCCTCAGCTTTGAAGCCTGAAGTGCAGCCAATATGAGGCTGAACCATCACCACCAACAGCCAATCAGGAGAGGACTGATGGGACGAGCGATCAAAGTGTTGGTTCCTCTCGCATCCTTGGATACCTGAGCCAGTCTAACTCGGGTCTGCTGTCTCTGTGAGGGCTCACACGTCGTCAGTCTCCATCGTCTGTTTATCGGTGATGGAAAACACTCGCTGCTTTGCAAACCGTTTCTCCGACTACAAAGGTGCCCTGCTCCAGGACCAGGGCGCGCAGGTCGTCGTGCCCGCCGTCGTTGCCACCGTCGACAAAGTCCTGAAACGGGTGCCAAGCGACATCTCGGACTGCGACGGAGGGCTGTACGATGGCCCGGCGGGGGTGGCGTACATGCTGTACCACGTCAGCGAGAGTCCGCTCTTCTCCGAGCACCGGGACGTGTACCTGAAGACGGCCAAGCAGATCATCGACGTGTCGGTCAGATACGTGGACGCAGAGCCGGACCAAAACATGCGTGCTGCCTTCCTGCTCGGGGGGGCGGGGATCTACGCCGTGGCTGCCATGATATACAAAGCCATGGGCTTGGCTGACTTCGTGAAGCCCCTGACCAAATTTCGGAACCTGTGGGAGGTGTGTGCCCCCATTCATTTTCTGGAGTGCGGCTCGGATGAGCTGTTCGTGGGGCGGGCTGGGTACCTGTGTGCCGCCCTGGTCCTCAAACAGAAGCTGGGCATAGAGGTAAGATCCTCAACACGACAGAGCTATCACACGTTTTCATATTTAACATGTAAACCGTGGACTACTGGATCAGAGTGTTTTAACACTGACATCACTTTGTTTACATGTCCAAGGCCAGTTTTTAGTCATTTAGAGGCCTCAGACAATGACCATCATTTTCTGAAAACTTCCCTGTGAAGAATTTAATGTGAACAGTTTCTCTTAAATAAAAAAAAAAACAATCAGCAGATTTCTGGACTTACTGTATATACCCAAATCAATCAATCAAAATTTGTTTATATAGCACTTTTCGTACAAAAAATGTAGCACAAAGTGCTTTACAAACAGACAGATAAATTAAAATAAGATCAATGTTAAGCTGTTTGCTTAGTCTTTTACAAGTGGAAACATTGATTGTATGACAGAATGTATTACATGGTATACCACCACACAGCAATCAACCAAGTCAGACAGATGAAAATTTGTTGGATCAATACTTCATTGATTACAACGTATAATGAAGAAAATTAAATAAATCATCCACCCAGTACATCTATAGAAGTAATTCTTAAATTGTGAGGCAGAGCATGCAAGTTCAGGTGAACCTTGGGAATTCATTTATCCATAAGTTATTGCAACCAATAACTGCTTTAAAGGTCCCGTGTCCTGCAAAATCAATTTTCTTCACTTTTAATGTTGTTAGAAGGAGCTTTTGAGCAGAAGAATCTTACACCTTTTCATAAAACTCTTAGTTCAAGGAGAAAAGTGTTATTCCTCTTGAAAGAAAATGCCTCTTAAAATGCTCCATTTTTACTTCCTGGAGTTTATGATGTCATAGCTATACAGTCTCCAACTACTTGTGTATTTTCTGCTTATCACAGTCAGACACCATAACTGTTTTGAAATTCCACTCTGTGGCCTGTAACCCCTCCTGTAACTCCCCTGTCCAATCAGACATCGTATGGGCAGCCAATCAGTGCAAAGCTCATCATGACCCCTTAGCCTCCTGGCCCCTTAAGATCTGAGAGTTTCCAAAGGGGGGTGAGAAAGAGCTGCATCAGGTCTTCCACAGAGATGACATTTTTCATTTTATTGTATTCAACTTTAATCAAATCCTTGATTACAGATTCTGTAACATTTAATGATGTTAAAGGCCTTTTAGGAAACACCATCTTTTGCAGTCAAGAGAACTGGAAGGTGGGGGAAATTTTGACTTTCATCTCTCTCCTATCCACAAGTTCTGATTTTATGAAAGTTTATATATGTGTTGCTAATTTTTTTTTTAAGTTTATGCAGGTTTCAAATTAATTTTTGTATTTTTTTACAACTATTTCAAAAATAATAATATTCTTTGTATAATTTAATAGGCATTGAATATGAATGCACTTGTAAATAATAGGATAATGCAACACATTTTAAAGGGGGTGTTTTGCATTATTATGAATATGGTGTGCCTTAAACATGTTTGAAAACCATTGATCTATAGGGATCTACATAATCCCAACATACTTGCTATTAAGACATTTTTTGGTGCCTTTTCAGGGTCTTGAAACTAGATCTTGAGACCAGAGTCCCCCTAGGAGCTTATAATGGAAAATTAGTGTTTTTTTTCCACTGTATTTACTCTTATTTACATTCTAAATACATACCTGAACCACCAATAGCCTCAGATTTGGTACACAACTATAAAAAATAATGTGAGGCCCCTTTAGGCACAAAGCCTCAGGTAATACCTGTCATAATGGTAAAACCTGTAGTGAAGACATACATTGTCTTTTATTTGTTTTTTGAGCACATTCCCCCTTTAAGTAGTAATACCTTTTGCACTTTGTTGGGTTTGAATGTTTAGCAGTTAAGGAGTGGGTAGAAAAGAGTCCCTGTTACATTTTTTGGGCAGAAAAAGGCTGCTGAAGAGTTTATTGTTTGTTGAAAGGTTCTTCACTTGGCGGTCATATATTATGACCCAAAAATGTGAAGCATGAATGCAATGGACAGATATCTTTAGATATTTGCTTTAGTATGTTTATTTTTTTTTAACTTGAAAATGTTTTTTTTTATAGATTATAAGTAATTAAGAAATAAGAAATATATCAGGTAACACATTGACAGATCACTCCTAAAATGAAAAGAATAACCTGTAATCAACATTTTTTTCTATCTTATTATTGCACAAACACTGTTTTCATGAACTTTGTAGATAAGACTGTCTTTTATATTGCAGATTCTGAGCAAGGACCAAATCAAATCAATTTGCCAGGCCATCATTGAATCAGGAAAACAGTACGCCAGAAGGAAGAGGAAGCCTTTCCCCCTTATGTACTCATATTACGGAACAGAGTATCTTGGTAAGAACAAAAGGTTTGATCAGAGATATTTCACTGATATCTTATCCTGGATAAACTTTTCAATGTCAGATCGAATTCAAGCAATTGTTTTTTTAATGTACAACTTTCTTTTAAAGTTACTGATTATGTCTTGTCTGTGTCAAGAGGACTTAGTTCATGGTTCTAGATGTAGGATTGGTGTTAACATGTGTAAAGCTATTTCTCTTTCCCTTAATTGCACCGGATGACCAGAAGTCAGGGTGGGAGACCCTCAGTAAATTTCACACCAACACAGAGTGCATTGTAAGCAAAGCCTTTCTGGCTGCATCTGCATGGAAACATGAAGAACTTTGAAGATGACAACAACATGACATCTGTGGAGTTTTCGACTACAAAACTGTTGATTTTAATGGAAACATACCCAGTTGAAGATGATGCATGTGATTTAGAGTTTGCCTGTCCTGAAAACTTTGGCCAGAGTGAGGTTATATTTCACTAACTGAGAAATAACAAACTTCAAATGAAAAGGGAATTCACAGACACCTAAAAGAGCTGTGTTTCCCCTGCATGCCAACAGCATCATCTGCTGGGAAACTGCCCAGAATACTGCATGAAAATCATTATTTTTATCTGATTATCTTTAGACATTGATAGGTGTAAAATTGATTTATGTCTTTGACTTGTTGTGTGTATAATTACAAAGTGCTCTCTGGTTTTACAGGATGGGGATGGTGATATTTCCTCGACAGAGGATAAGAAGAAAAAACATGCTTGTTGTTAAATTATAGAATATGTGAAGTATTTAAAGGGAGCTTGAGTTAAGGCTGAGTGATGTGGACCAAAAATCATATCTGATTAGTATTGCATGTTATCTTGCTATGTTTACCTGTAAATAATTAATAAGTGGTTAAAAATTATACCATACAATAATACCAGAATCATAAACTTTGACACATTTCTAGTACCTGTCAAACAACAGACTGTGCACAAGCTTGATGACATGCTTCCGGTTGCAGCAAAAATGCAAGTCCCGGTTTCCTTTTTCCATTAACTTTATAATGGTAAGTGTTTCAAGGTGCCTGCAAAATGTACCAGAAATAAATAGAAATGATCTACATCACAGTCTTGATGCCCATTTCCTGCTCCAAAAAACGAGAGAGGGGTTTAAACTCCATAAGTACAAAGATAAGTACCACACTGTTAGCCAGCTGTTGTTAGCAACATGCTAACTTGAAAGTCAGTGTTTGTCTAAATTGTTAGCTTTTCTTTCATTGTGCAAATCCCAGATTTCCTGTTGATGCGCTATCCGCACTTACTCTCTGGAGATGAATCAAACCCTGACTGGTTTGAATCTTGCCGCACCCAAAACAAAGAGGTGCATAATCAAGGCACATAATCTATCTTCTTTGTGCAAAATGATAAAATAGCAAAATGTTGAATGAAATGCCCCAAAACACAGTGCACCAGATGCCTTTAGACAACACACATTACATTGTCAGACAAAGGCCCTAAATACTGTGAAATAATGGCCAGACAGAATCCTAAAACAAAGCAAATTGAAATGTTATTTGGCCCGAAACAGAGAAGACAAATTGGCAGATCACCATAGCACTGTAAAAGAACCCTCAATGAGAAAAGTCTTAAAGAGGTACAGACTCATTGACCACAAGTCAGCTATGGAGACGAGTCGTCACAAAAAGAGCTGGCTCCCAGAGGAAGGCAGACATTTTCCTGTAAATGATGATAGTTAAAACTGTGAATTAGATATTGTTGGTTGTTCAGGGCTTCTGTTTTAAAGTCTTGATAACAAATTTATGATAAATCTCAGTTTGCATCAAGTGTTACAAATGGTTAATCTTCCGGTAAATAAGCCTGTTAGTTAATTTTCATTGTAAAAAAAAAAAAAAATCTCTCCTGAGCTTTAGCAGGGTTCCCATGCGTCCTGGAAAAACTGGAAAACCTGGAAAATGATTAACCAATTTTCCAGTCATGGAAAACATATGGAAAATGAGAAAAAAGGTTAAATGTCCTGGAAAAGCTAGAATTGTCCTGGGAAATTATTTATCCTCCCTCTGCTTCTCTTGACCTTGTTAGTGAATGCAAACAGGTTAAATAATTTGCGCACAGCCTACACGTTTGTTCTCTCAAATTTGAGCTGCAGAGTTTCTCTGCCTCTACCTGGCCAGCCTGTGCAGAGCCCCATGTGACGCTACCAGCCAATCAAATTTGCATGTTCCCTCAGATCAGTCCCGCTACTCAGTGTTTCCATATGACTTTGTCTCTAGATTTACAAACTTTTCAGTCCCCAGTAGGGACTTATTTTTTCCCAAAGAAGCCCCAGTGAAGAGATTAGCAACTTTTCATGTAGTTTTTAGCTAGCTACTTTCTAATGAGAGTCGTTGTGAACACCCGTGTGACATCCTGGAAAAGTCCTGGAAAATAATTTCTAGAAAAGAGTGGGAACCCTGTTTAGGACTGGATAGTGTTGTATTTTTGCATCAGATTATTCAAAATTTGCCTCACTCGTGGTCTGGTAAAGTCAGAAGGAACTCAAAGCATTACATAAACTTAAAACAAATATCTTGATAGGATAGTTTTACCCATGTAATGATAATGATATATCTTTAAGACTCAATATATTGTCCACCCCTGGCTTGATTTAAAGTGTTACAAATTTCTTCACACAGCTCAGGTTTGTCTGTGCTTGAGAGCTTTGATTCATCTGTCCGGCATGCTGCTTCTCTGCATGCCCAGTTCTGCGAGTGCATGTGTGATCCCCTCACCCCCTGCATCCTCTGTCAGGTGCGGCTCACGGCCTCTCATCAGTGCTGCAGATGTTGCTGAGCTACCAGGACGTGCTCAGTGGGGCAGAGAAGGACCTGGTCTGGCAGAGCATTGATTTCCTCATGAACCAAGAGCAGAACTGTAACTGGCCTGCAGAGCTGGGCGCCATCATTGAGCGAGAGAACGAACTGGTGCACTGGTGCCATGGAGCCCCAGGTACACTAATCCTCATGGTCATGCAGAGTTAGTATTGCATGAGGTGCCTTTCTATCTTTAAATTACTGTCTCTCTTATGCAGGGGTAGCGTACCTTTTTGCAAAAGCCTATTTGATCAATAAGAAGCCTCAGTATCTGGACACATGTATCCGCAGTGGAGAGCTTGTGTGGCAGAAAGGTCTGCTCAAAAAGGGACCTGGAATTTGTCATGGAGTAGCAGGCAGTGCTTACGTGTTCCTCCTGCTTTATCGGCTCACAGGCAACTCAAAATACATCTACCGTGCTCAGAGGTAAGGAAACCTGTTGGATGTTGCTCACAAGGCTTCAATTTGTAATCTTAAAACTTCCAGTGTAATAAGTTCAAACTTGCCTCACAGCAAGGAGGTCGTCAGTTCAATCCCTGGGTCATGCAGGGCTTTTCTATGTGGCTTCCTCCCACAGACCAAAAACATACTCATTAGGTTGATTGGTGACTCCAGATTGCCCTTAGGTATGAGTGTGAGCATGAGCGAATGGTTGTCTATCTCTCTATTTGGCCCTGAGCGGCTGGTGTGGGGTTCAGGGTGTACCCCGCCTCTCGCCCAATGTCAGCTGGGAAAGGCTCCAGGATGGATGGAAGTTCAAACTCCACCTGAGAACTCCACAGGATGTTGAAAATGGAGAGAAAATAAATGTACAAAAACCATTTGTACCTTTGAGAGAAACAGAAACAGGCTAAGGGAAGCTCTGTCTCGTAACCCAAGGGAAGCTCTGATATATTTGGTCCCTGCAGTATTGTACCTTTAAATGCCACATTTTTTTCACCGAGAAAAAAATGTGGTCCAAAGACAAAAAAAAGGCAAATGACTGTCCAGATTTTAAACAAAAAAAGTTTTTGCAACAAAAGCAGTCTTACATAGAAAATCTGATTTCCTTTCATGTAGTTATATGTAATTCTATTTTATCAACAGGGACATATCAACACATTTTGAGTCCTCATCAGGACATGATTTATGATAAACTCGCAGGTGACTGAATCATAGACTGTAAAAGAATTGGACAAAACTGCATGCAGTCTGAATATCATAGAAGCCGTTGAAGGTTGTTGATGCCCTCAAATGGATGCTGCCATTCTGCACGTTTCATCTCAACTGAACTTCAGCTCCGTCTACTCACAGAGAGGTTGTGTTGAGGCAAGACTTAAGGCTGTCTGACTAAGCAACACCACAATTCCAAAATTGGGAAGCCTCAAAAACAAGAAATAGGGTGTGATTAAAAAAGATCACCCCCCTCACAGTGAGAGTGCAAAGATGTGTTATATATTTAGACTGAAGCCATTTTTTAACTAAGCTGGACGGATGGGCATCAAGGCAGTAGAAACCATATTCTCCCCTCCTGCAGTCATTAAGATGTCAGGTTTCTGCTGCCAGTCTCAAGTGGACACTCGGGGTACTGTGGGCACTTCTGCATGAGCCTCCATTTTCAACCCCAGAGGTTGCTGCCTGGTTTGAATACAATGAAATTGTCATGTGACCAGTCACCTGACACTTGACAGAAGACTCCAGACAATAAAAAAAGCATAAGAAAGTACACAGAACTCACACTTTATGTTTTTTTCGACTGTATAAATGCTCTGTGAAGAGGGCTTGTGTGCGGCGACTCCAAAAGTTCACAACCTCTCTTTGGAACCTCCGACTTACTGAACAGCTTTTTTTAGACTTACTTAACTGAAGAACTGAGGGGATAACAAATAAAGGCTTCTGCAATGCCAGGAGAGGGTTTCTCTGTAAAGGGCCGTGACTCTATAATCAGAGATAGATCACGTATTATCTCCATCTTGATGACTTCAAAAATAACTTTTCACAAATGATTTTTCCAAACCTATCCAAAACAAACTGAACCAACTAGACTCTCACACACTCACAGTCAGGCGTGCACACATGCTGAGCAGAAACCCAAAATTTAGAAAAACCCTGAGTCCAAAGAAATATTAGATTCATCCTTTAAAACCCCGTCATCCTTCATTTGTGCATGTTACAGGACATAAACCACAGAACTATAGCTCATTTTTCCCACTATCTGTAATCTTATTTCCTCAAATGTCAGTTTCTATTCATGTCTCTGTGCTCTTCTTTCCTCCCCAAAGGTTCGCAGAGTTCGTCTTCACTGAAGAGTTTAAAGCAGGCTCCCACTCGGTGGCTAGTGTCTACAGTCTGTTTGAAGGCCTGTCAGGAACTATCTGTTTCCTCGTCGACCTCCTGCAGCCAGATCAGTCCGAGTTCCCTCTGTTCAGTGTCTTTGTGTGAACTGACCCAGAGCGTCTGCTGTTGTCTGACCTGAACAGACACCACTCCCTCTCCGAAACCCCCCTGAGAATGGGTTTGTTAGACGCTCGGTCTCTAAGAACCTGGATTGACGCTGTGAGCAGAGTGGGAGTAGAGGGATGGATGGTATTTGTTTGGGATAGTAAGAGTTACATGTGAGAGGGTTTGCAATAGAATCAAAGTCTAGTTTTATGTCGAAGTGGATTGTTAGCTTTCAGGCTTTATCAGAGTCACTCCACTTACTGTAAAAATGTCTTTTTCATTTTACATTTAAGTCAGCCGCGTCAATACGGAAGTTCTCACGTTGCAGAGGTAGACATAAATCATAGGGAATCATCTTTGTTAATAAATGTTAATACACATAGAATTGAACTTCAGAACTGTGACTTGATGCACCAGTGATGTTTAGGTTTTGTCTTAAATTATAGTGTAAAATCCACACTAAATCCTGTGTTGATTTAGTTAGTTGGTAACTTAAGTTGTGCTATCGTTGAATTGCATCACAGAGATCATCTTATCTTGCAGAGAGTAACATCTGTGGGAACAAAAGTAGTCATTTACATGCACATTTAAGTTGAGCTACATTTAGAGATGGAATAGGATATTTAACTAAACAACTGCCCTTGTTGAAGTATATAATCTATATAATAGGTTTATTTATAGAGGAGTGTTTGATCCTGCTGTGCTAAGTGGCAATACATTTACCTTTATAGCTTCATATTTATAGACTTAGTTCTCATTCGGCTCAAATGTTAGCAGAGGTTGACAATGTTCACATATTAGCAAGCAGCTAACTAGTTGTAATAGGAATGGTGAGAACAAGAATAATTTTTAATGTCTTTACAAGTTGTTGTACACTCGCAACATTGTCCTGTAAGAGGATGTACATTAGCCAGCTTTTGCTGATATCTGAAGGCAGGGCTGCTCGATCATGGCAAAAGTCATACTTGTGATTATATTAACAGATATTCAGGTCACGGTTATTCAGATTCAGATTCAGATTCAGACAACTTTATTAATCCCTGAAGGGCAATTCCGTTCACAGTTACCCTGCCTTATTGGGCCATCTAAACAAATCAGAGAACAGACAAACATTCATAACAGCATATGGACAACACATTCCCCTGTCAGAACCCACAGGTTTGCAGAATCAGCAATAAATACTAATAATAATAATAATAATAATAATAAATACAGTAAGCAGTTAGGTTCCACGGTGAAATTACTAAGATACCATAGGATAAGCAAATTCCAGATGTGGCACAGGCCACATATCATCTTCGGGCTACAACCCAGCATTTAGCAGCCTGATGGCTGAGGGGATAAATGAGTTGGAGTATCTATGAAACGTGATAAAGCTGGAGATATAGTACGCAGAGACCATGCATTCCCTGTGTCATTATGCATGTTGTCCAGAATGAATGCGACGCAGATGCGAGCTGCAGTCTACATATCACCAGGAGGGTCAGTGTAGAGGCAAAGGAGAGATGACAGATTGATCACAGCAACAGAAAAAAGAACAGAAACAGTTTAAAAGACAAATGAATAAACAAGACCACAATCATTAGCATCTGAATAATGTGTAAAACTTTACAGACATAAACCTTAATGTTCATCCAAGTGATGATGGATATATTCTCCTTTAGAAGTCGGAAAACGAGGAAATAAGTTGAGCGTACTAATTCATCTGGTGACTGTGTACGTTAGTGACTTGGGGTTGGCACCATGCTTGACTTTGGCTGTTTGTGTTTGCTGAGTTTCTATGGCTGTGTTTTCTCACGTATAAACTAATTAAGTACTCTTTGATTCAATGATTAATAAAAGTGACGTACTGAAGGGTTCAGACTCACTTAGCACAGTCAGCTGCAAATCATCAGTTAACACAGAAACTCATTTCATCCGTACAAAAAGACAGTTCTGACATTTCAGGGAGAAAAATAAAATAAATAATTAAAAAAAAACCCAGCCTAATAATTAAATTATAGGACAAATAAAAAATCAATAAACACACAAAAAACAACTTATAACAAAACGATAAAAAAAAGAAAACCAAACATTAATTTTAGATTCAAAGAAACAACAACAAATACGGATGCTTAAAAGCAAATTTTAAGAGAGAGAATGCGCTCTAAATTAAAAAAAGAAACAGCCAAATAAATTGACAAATTGTAAAACAAAGCAAATCAATAAACACACAAAAAACACCGCAACAAATTAATACAAAATAAAAAAGGGGGAAAAAAATGTATATTGAAAGAAAATCAACAAAAAATAAGTAGACTTCATAACAAAATAAAACACAACATGAAAGACAGCACAAACAAAGAAAACAAATAACCAAAATACAAATATAACCCACCAAATAAAATGAACAAATGGAAGAACAAAACAATTCAATAAACACGAAAAGGAACACAGCAACAAATTACAACAACACAATAAAAAGAAGGAACAACAACTTAAAAAATAGTTACTGAAAAAAAACAACAATTTAAAAAAGCCTCACAGAAAAAATAAAACACAAAACAACGGTGAAAGTGTGAATTTATTTAAAAACACAACAGAATTAGAATAAAACAAAATATTTTGTTGTGCCTGATTGTTTTTGGGTATGTTTTGATAACGATATGTTATTTTTTGAACTTGTCTTTTTTCATTTGCTGTTTCTTTTTTTCTTTAAATTGTTTTATTTTTAAATTTCTATTGTGATTTTAAGATTTTTTGTTGTGTTTTTTTTAATTGTCCTTGTACTCTGCACTTTAGGGACTCAATATAAAGCCTGGGCTCTTCCTCACATTTAAGCTTTTTAAAACAATGTACCATGAAACCATTTCTTTAAGAAGAATTTCACTTGTGCAAAGTCTTAGGTCAGAGATCAGGATTTAAGTTATGTCTGCACTAAAACTGTCTCAGCTTTGGTACCACAGTAAATTTAGAAGGGTATGTAAATTGTGTCTTCATTTGAATGTTGATGTTCCTGGTATAACGTAGAGCTGGTTTGAGAATCATTACAAGTTTAAGTTTTCTTCAGTATCTATGAAACAGCTTTCCATAAAGCCACACTTAGCTGTAAAAAAATGCTAATTTGAGCTAATTAAGTTACCATTTAATTCTGACATCTCGCCAAAATGTAACATAAAAACCTTTAAGGACATTTTTTGCAAGGTAACGGGGTTGTCTTTATTTTACTGTTAGAATTAGAATCAACTGTACTTAAATATTGGTAAAGCTGAAAAGGTGTACAGTTTTAGGATGAGAGTATCTCAGGTCAGAAAAGCATGTAACCACTGCTGATGGCTAATAAACAAACAACGGCAATCACACTGAAAAAAACTAAAAGGAGAGAAAACAGGTGTCACATAATGCCTTTAAAATTTTCTACCACTTCACCAGCTCAGCGTCACATATCACAGACCTTTTATCCACTTGTTAGAGGTTCATAATTTTCAAAATATTGTGAGAAAACCTTTAGTTATAAACAAAATGAGGGATTTTGATATTATCGTAATAATATTGGTAAAAGCTGAGGTCCAACCAACAGATACTGAAGGAAATAACAGTAGATTGTTGATCATTTGCTGATGTGCATCATGTTGGACTCACCTGTGTAATCTGATGTTACACCATGTGCAGCAGTGTCACAGATGTTTGTGTTCAGTGTTTCAAAATGTGTTGTTGATGTTGTGATGATCTGTTTCAACTTTTACCGTGTGTGAGAAGACCTGGGTGTGTTGTAAAGAGAAGATAATGGAGGATTTCTTATCATAGATGTCATATTGAGGCCTTAGAAATAAAACTTAGGTATTTGGATTCCATGAGCTTAAAAGGAAAGATTCAACCTCAGAAAAATGTGAATGCTTTGGTCTGTTTTCTTGCTATGTGGCTGAAGTCATTAAAAAGCTGTGAATAGAAAATAGAAAACCAAAGCAGTTTCCTGATGCTCATTTTGCCCGTTGTTGAACATTTATAAGCGGCGTTTGTGTGTGTTTGTCTGCATTTGCAGTTTGAGCAGTTTAAATGAGTATTGTTCTAAATAAAATATCCAGAAAGGAAAAGTGTGTTTTCTTTTTTTTTAATTATTGATCTTCACTCTTCACTTTCACCAGAGCCTGAGATGAAGGGTAGATTGGTTTGACACAGCCCTTGAGGGTTTGCACAGAAACAGCCTGTTCTGGGAAGGGTTGAAACAGAGGGGTTTATAGTCATGCCAAAGTCAGAGTAAACTTTTGGGTTAATAACTTTTAAAAAGTATTTTTGACACCTGGGAACATTGTAAACCTATGGAAATAGTGTAAAGAATGTGACCTGAGATCTGAAAAAATAAATTATTATAATTATTATTCAGTTGACTTTCATTATAAAATCAATGAAATGTCATGGCAAAACTGTTTGCATTGGATATTTTTTGATTTTGTTTTATATTTAATAACTTTTTCTTTAAAATTATAGCTTACTTTATTGAAAACTGTCTATATCATGAAATCAATAAAAGTAAATGACCTTTAAAATCAAATAATTGTGGCCCTATCTCATAATTTTGAACTTTTTATCTCATATTTATGACTTTTTTCTCAGAAATTTGCTTTTTATTTCATAACTATTACTTTTAATTTTGACTTTATATTTAATAATTATGAAGATACTTAAATAAAGGCTTCATGAGCCTTTATTTAAGTATCAGGACACTGGATAGTTAGAAACTTGGGTGAGTGGACAATAATGTGGTAAAGGAGATACATGTTGTATTTGGACCCTGTCAGCTGCTTTATGGAGGGTATGAACTGCTTGACCATCGATACATCTGATGGGCCCATTTTAGGTCTTTCAGAGGCCCTGTTTTTTCTATGGGCGGGCCTGTATACAGCAGTGAGGTAGCTCCCCTTGGTAGGACAAATCCCCCTAACAGGCAGAAACCCTGGTCTGTCTGAGAAATAATAACCGTAATACACAGCTCCACCTCAGTCTGCAGGTGGCAGCAGATGCCTGCAGATGGCAGCGCCCCCTACAGCCTTTCTGTTGAACAACCCCTCACTGTGAAGACATCCTGCCCCTGGATCTCAGATGAGCTGCAGCGGCGTCAGTCTGGCACGACGGCGTCCCCCTCCTCCACCACTACCACCGGGTGACGGCCTGACGGAGCTCCCTGTCGATGTGCCCGTGATGGAGGAGCAGCCCCGGAGCGGAGCAGAGAGCCGCAGTCTCCACATGGCGGAGTGAGTGAGGATGCGACTCCCCAGCTCCATCTTTGTGTCGGTGTCTCTGTTCACGGCCGAAACCACGGCGGCGCTGTACCTCAGCTCCACGTACCTCTCAGCAGGAGACCAGATCTGGCAGGGACTGACGCTCCTCTTCACGCTCGTACCGTCCGTGCTGGTGCAGCTGACCCTCACCTTCATCCACAGGGACCTGAGCAGGGACAGACCGCTCATCCTGCTGCTGCACATCCTGCAGCTCGGACCCATCGTCAGGTCAGTGCTGCTTGTTTATGTTCCTGTGTCTGCATGGTGGGACAGGGCTGTTTGCACCCACAGGTGTCGTGTCCTGGAGAGGAGGGGGGGGGGGGGGGGGGGTTTCTGTCGGTGTAAACATGTCGGTGCGTAAGCACCTTAGGGCTGGTTTGATGAATGCATCGCGCACATGCTGTTGTTTTCATTCAGCCCGGCGCTTTGTCTCTCTGGCTGCCTGCTGACACTCATGCTCTCAATGTATGCCTGTAATGAAAAGGCAGATCGATGGCAGCGCTGATTATCGGTATGTTCCAAATACCCCTCACAGCTGTCTGTCAGAGACTGATCAGCCAACAACGCTTTGAGTAAGACCCCCCTCCCACTCACAGTGTGATCTTCTTTAGGCCATGATCTTACAGGCCAAGCTGGGTCTGATTTATTCATGACTGCTCCATCTGAAAGGACGTGAACCTTCAGGATGAGGACCATAACAAAACAAAAACATGTTTCATGTAAAATAGGATTGAAATTTTAAGACGGTGCTCAGTCACAAACCCCTCAGTCTATAAAATATCCTGTAACCATGGGCATAAAAGAGCTTTAAATTATAATAGGCCGAGTCTCTCTCAGTGTGTAAGCCCCATTCTGACCTGACAGGACCATCTGCCTCAGCTGTGTGAATCTGAGCCTAATCCTGCACGCAGAAAGAAAGAAAAACAGATAGACAGCCTCACTACTGTACACACAGTCATGGAGGATACTGATATCAGACATAAACAGCAGGGGGCCAGACTGTAGTGAACATACAGAGGCTCATTCTGTCCTTTATATGGAGACAGAACAGCTGAAACGAAGGGCACTGAAAAGTTTAGAGTCTAAAATGTGAACAAAAAGAGAAGACATTAGTCTGATATCATTTGCGACCTATATTCCATTAAACACTGCATAAAGACAAGCAAGTCATGATTCTGATGCCTAAAACATTTTCTAAAAACAGTACTAGAGCATGTTTACCATGTTTCAACATCTTTCTTTAACTCCTCGGTTTTTCTGAGAACAAAAGACACCAGCTGTTAAAGTACTGAAAGGGAAGTTCATCCCCACCCTTGCTCGATGTGCAGTGTTTAACAGTACAACGTAAATATTTTAGAAATCTTTCAAAAACTTGAAAGACTTGTTTTAAAACTTGTTTTTGTGTAAAACAGTACATTTGGTAATTTATGGTTAACAATAATTATTACATTTTAGCATTACAAATATCATTTTGGTGGAAGAGCTTCTACATTCTGGTGTTTTAACATCACAGAAACATAAACAATGATTTTGGTAAATACTGATGCTGTTAGTTTAGGGCATAAACCTTACATTAAGTGGTAGTTATATGTATTTGTTATGCTATCTTAAGTTGCTGAGGACAGTGTCCATTGTCTTATCATGCACTTTGAAATGCCCTACCCATTTCTAATCACAGACCAGTCTGCACTGCATGCAGGCAAATCCAGTGCTTCCACTCTTTCACTGCAAAGTCATGTTAATGTACCGGCGTGGGCAGAATGTGGTTTGGCATTGTCTTGCTGAAGTTAGCAGGATCATCTGGATGGACGCATATGTTTCTTCAAAACCTTTATATGCTACTCAGTACTGGTGGAGCTTTCACTGATGTGAATTACCCATGCCGTGGTCGTGACAAAGATATTGAGATGATTTGACAAGGTTTTCTGCCAATTGTTGGGTCAGAGAAACAAAAAAACAGGCACTGCCTTCAGCCATACATAGCAGCACCTTTGTCCATTCAGACTTGAAGCAGTTTATTGCACTTACTAACGTTGTTTCTTCCAGTCTGGCTTTTTGCTCGTGTTCGGCTTTATCTCAGATGTATGTTAATCTGGACAAAAGCATCTGCTCAATGAAATTGTAACATTGTACAACAGCTGCACTTCCACCAAGTGTGCTGGTTTGGTATTACAAGCTCGACTCTCGCATGTATTTTTATAGCTGGTAGGACCCTTACTTGAGCAGGGAGATGATAGTCATCAGTGCAGCACTTTAATGCAAAGAGCAACATTAGAGGACATCCAGCAGTTCATGACCTATCTTCTTGGCATCTGGCTATTTATTGCAGTAAGAAATTGAGCTTTGTTGAAAAACGTTGCTGGCAGCAAGGAAAACATACAACCTAAAAAACAAAGAGGTTTGACAAACAATACTTGGGACCTTGGCTGAGGACGTAAGGTGCTTGCAGGATGGTCATTCTTTCACAAACAATTTGAGATGTGGACTTGTCAGACCACAGCACACTTTTCAGATGAGCTTTTGCAAAGGGGTCAGCAGAGCTTCTAGATGTTGTTGATATGCAAACCCCAATTCCAGTGAAGTTGGGATGTATTGTAAAATGTAAACACAATCCCTTTGGCCTGTATTTTATGAGATAGTTGATGTTACAACAGATGAACTTCATTGTTTTGTTAAGGCTTTGTAGTGGAATTTTTTCCCATTCTTGTTTGGTGTATGACTTCATTTGCTCAACAGTCTTGGGTCTCTGTTTTTATATTTTGTGCTCGATAATACACCACACGTTTTCAAAGGCTGACAGGTCTGGACTGCGGGCAGGCCAGTCTAGTATCTGCACTCTTTTATCAGGAAGCCACACGGTTGTAACACATGCAGAATGTGGCTTGCTGATTGTCTTGCTGAAATAGGCAGGTATGTTCCTGAAAAAGACGTCGCTTGGATGGCAGCATATGTTACTCCAAAACCTGTATGTACTGTTCAGCATTGATGGTGCCCTCACAGATGTGCAAGTACCCATGCCATGGGTACTAACACATTACCATACCATCACAGATTCTCTCTGTTAGCAATCTGGATGATCCTTTTCCTCTTTATCCTGGAGGACATGACCATGATTTCCAAAAACAATTTGAAATTTGGACTTGTCAGACCACAGCACACTTTAACACTTTACTTTAGTCCATCTCAGATGAACTCAGACCCAGAGAAGCTGGTGGCATTTCTTGGTGTTGTTGATTTATAGTATGGGTTTTATTTTGCATGGTAGAGGTTTTTTCAGTTAACTGACAGTGGTTTTCTGAGGTGTTTCTGAACCCACGTGGTATCCTTTACAGAATAATGTCAGTTTTTAATGCAGTGCTGCCTGAGGGTCAAAGGTCAATTAACTTGGAATCTTACATTGAGAAACGTTGTTCTTAAACTTTTCCCATCTTTTGCTGCCCCTGTCCCAGCTTTTTGGAACGTGTTGCTGGCATCAAGTTCAAAATGAGTGAATATTAACAAAAACTATGAAGTTTATCAGTGTGGAAGTTAAATTCATTGTTTTTGTGGTGTATTCAAGTGATTATAGGTTTAAAAGCTTTTGCAGATCATTTTATTCTTTTTTTCATTTACATTTTACACAATGTCACAAATTCATTGGATTGGGTTCCTAGGCCCATGTTTGAATAGATTTGACAGTATTGTGCTGCTTTTTATCATGCTGTCACTGTGGTATCAAAGGTCACAGGCATTCAGTGTTTCTCATGATCTCTGGATCTTTTGATGATGTTTTGAAACTTTGATGGTGAAATCTTTTAATATCTTGCAGTTACACAATGATGAACAATGTTCATAAACCCCTGGGTCAGTCTTCAGAAGGAGAAGAGTCTCATGCCTTGTTAAATGTAAAAAACTAAGCATTTCAGGAGTGCTCCTCTCATACACAATCATGGTACCATCAACTCTTACTTATACTCTATCCATCTGTGAAATGATCCAGGTGCTTTCCTCAGCTTTTCTAACTTTTCTTGCCACTGTTTTTTGGCATGTGTTACTTTAATTATTTTAAGAATGTGTCTATCACAAAACAAGTTTATTAGTTTAAACATCAAATATCTTTTCCGTCTGTTTAATTCAACTGAATACATGTTGAAATGGATTTTTGCATCTCTATTTCCTCTTCCTCAAAATTTTAGAGATGTAGCTTGCCGGTGTTTGATAACAGCTTGAGTTTTATCTGACTGTATCGGAAGTGAAAGCTGAGTGAAAGCTTGTCAAATGTACACATGCTTAGTTTGAAAGAGAGTTTTTATCGCATAAATGGTATTTATTTATTTATTTATTTATTTTTACAAGGAATTAACACTAAAATATGTTAATATTGCAGTAACAATAAAATTACATTTAATCACACAGTCATTGTAGAAGACAGAATAATTAGCTTGTTTTCAGCTGTTTCATCATTTTAGATCCTACTGGATTAAAAAAAGGATAAAATATAAACTTCTGTTGTTTCTTTAAATGTTAGAATTTACTGTCGTAGAAGTCTATGGCTATGACTACATTTCTTGTTTTAGTCCTTGGGATCTTATAGTCGAACAAAGGTACTACAACTCATTTTGGACTTGTAATTGTGATGTTAAATAATGCCAGGAAATTACTGAGGAAGGCAGATGAATTAATAATGAAACCAAAATGTTGGTTAGAGTACTAATGGAAATCCATCATAACAGATGAAAGATGTGCGAGGGAGTAGTTTCCACATCCCTGTAGAGCAGGTTCTAAACAACAGATTGCATGGAGTAAAATCAGAAAGCAAAAGGATTTTCTTTGAAGTATCCTTCATGTGACTAAAAATAGATTGTAAAATATGAAAATGGATGAAGCATCCCTTTATTGTTTAAGTAGAAGTCTGAGTTAGAATAAAGATAAAACAAACAAGACAAAAATATCAGTGCCTGTGGCTCACAGAAAGCAGAAATGTTTCCAAACAAGTTCATTCAAGAATGTTTTTCTTTTATACAGTGCTTAACACATTTATTAGATACCTGTCATGAAAATGAGAATATTTTAGAAATATTTCAAAAACTTGTCCAAACTAAAAATGCTGTTGTTGATGGACAAACATGTTGAATAGGAAATAGAGATTTCAAACTGAATTCACCTTTTTGTACCAAAATGTGAGCTGCTCACTGGGATTCACGGAGAAGTCAGAGTTTAATCAAGCAGAACATCCAACCACAAAAACATGTTTTTTTTCTGTTTTAAAATGCACAACATAACTGTAATTTAATAGCAAGAAATAATAATGTGCTTTGCTATTTTTTCTGGGATTTTATTTGAGAAATAGTCAATTTGAAAAATCATGTATAACAATAGTAATTATATTTAACATGAAAAACATCATTTCAGTTACAGAGCTTCTAAATACTGTCAATCAAACTTTATGTTGGCACTTCACACATATTTTTTTTCGTTCAAAGTGCTTTACATAGAGACAGAAAAATGATTGAAAAAAGATTAAAATATAATAATGATAACAACCATGGATTTGTCTTTAAGCTTGTTAGCAAGTAAACACTCAGCAGAGCTCCATTTTTAAACTGACATAAATAAATAAAAAGCTGAATATAGATTAAAAAAATGTCAAAAAGACTAAAAGAAAATCTAAAAAGTGTAAGAAGTTTAAACTATATGATCAAATGGTGTATTGACCTTTACAGAAACAACTAGAAAAGCACTCAGAGAGCGCAGACCTCCGCCAAGCAGCTTCGGTCCACTTTGGCGAAAATGGTCCTATCTGGCAATGTTAAAGAATCCTTTAAAAAATTTCTGGATCCAGACGGAGATCCGGATCACCCCCAAAATTTAATCAGTTCTTCTATATCCCATTCCCGACAATTTCTGAAAATTTCATCCAAATCCGTTCAGAGCTTTTCAAGTTATTTTGAACACAAACATACAAACAGACAGATAAACGCCAGCAAAAACATAACCTCCTTGGCGGAGGTAAAAATTATTTTGGTACAGGCTGTTTGTTTAGAGCAGCTTTGGCAGAAACCTTACATTGGGTGGTGGTCTAATAAATTTGTCAAGCACAGTGTTATATTATGTTACCAGGTATTACTCAATTTTGTTAAAAAAAAAAAAGACTACAAGCACAGGTAAGAGGAGGAACATTTCAAGCAATTCACCACTGAAGATCATTTTGATGCTTTCAGATGGAACTCAAGCAAAGTTTCAGCACCTCCGGTCTACCTGAGGTTAACTGGTGCCAATTTAATGATAAAATACTTCCTGAATTCATTTTGGCCTCAGGATGGGAGTGTTTCATGTCATCTTAAACCTGTATTTATTTTTAATTAAAATATCTCTTATTTTTAGCGCTATCACAATAATATGTACATGAGAAGAAGCAAGAACATATCGTTTACTTGAATTAAAAAAGAATAGACATGAATAAGAACTAGAATCAGTGGCAGAGAATCAAAGTCATAAACTCTGCAGAGAGGGGGGACTTCGATCTTTAGAGTTTGAACCAAGGTGTGCCATGAGATCTGGTTTTGTTGATACGAGAATCAGGGAGGACAGATATAACTTAATTCTTAAACTCAACACTTGGCATCATTATCAGAATATTATTCATGCAAGTAGACATTTAAGTAGAGTGCCATCAAAATATCTGAAACAGTTCTTGAGATGTTGTGTTCACAACTTGTTTAAGATGACAACAAAGCTGTTTATTTATTTCACTCCTTACCTCTGACCTTTATGTGATCAGTTCATTCATGAGTCCAAGCACCCAGGGGTGTGATTGTCTGAAAATGAGGAGTGGTCAGGTGCAAAGCTAGTGTGTTCCTAACTTGAGGACATAGGAATGAACTGCACTTTAAATCTCCTCATACCCAGACTAAGGTCTAAAGGCTGTGGAGCAGACTCATTGTGTTTCTGCTGTTTGCCCACACGGAGATGAACTCAGGCATATCTGCACAAGCTTTTACTCCTATAGGCATTTTGTCCACACAGATACGATGTTCTGGGTAACTGAAAACGCACATTCTT
Organism: Cetoscarus ocellatus; assembly: GCA_037902135.1. Classification (NCBI taxonomy): domain Eukaryota; kingdom Metazoa; phylum Chordata; class Actinopteri; order Labriformes; family Labridae; genus Cetoscarus; species Cetoscarus ocellatus. The sequence continues at coordinate 277,297 of JBAMNC010001987.1, forward strand.
GAAAACGGGTCCCAGAGCAGCTAAATATGAAAATACCGGCCTTGCATTTCTGTGTGGAAATACGAATACACAAATGTTCAGAAATGACATCATAGCCCAACCTCTCCCTTCAACAAATGGGGTGAACCCTGACAACAGAAACAATGGCGGAATACGGTGTCACGTTCATGCTGCAGAAGCCACTGAGCTTGTTATGGCTTTTACAACAAAATCACCTGCTACTCTACAACCTATGTGAGCAACAAGAGGACACGGAGAACAGCAGACGCCAGCGTTTGTTTACATTTCTCACGTTGTATGCACACGCTCCATGTCTTCTTCTCTGGTTTTGGTGTATGTTTGCCGCAGCGTTACAGCCCCACTTAAAGGCCTGGCATATATAGTCCAGTGTTTTCATGTGGACAGACACTTTTGTTGAAACAATGCTGTGTTTTTACAGAATATTTTTCAAAGGAAGACATTTTCATCTCCACGTGGACAGGGCCTTATAAAGCCAGGTACACAACCACCAGAAGCTACAAAAAAACTAGTACATCAATCCAATAGCTTTACTAACTATCGCTTTTGGGGTTGCCGGGGGCTAAAGCCTATCTCAGCTGAAATTGGGCGAGAGTTGGGGTACACCCTGAACTGGGTGCAGGCCAATCCCAGGGCCACATAGAGAGACAAACAACCATTCACATTCACACTCATACATAAGGGCAATTTAGAGTCACCAACTAACCTAATTAGCATGTTTTTTGGTCTGTAGGAGGACGCCAGAGTGCCCGGAGAGAAACCATGCATGCACAGGGAGAACATACAAACTCTGCACAGATAGGCCCCGACCAACACTGATATTGAACCAGCGACCCTCTTGCTGTGAGGCATGTGCACTACCTGCTGAGCCACTGTGCTGCCTAAAACTAGTACAGTGATGCAAAATTTAACAGTTTAGTTAAAAAAATAAAAGCAATGCAAATTAAATCTTATGAAATACTAGAGATAAACCCAATGTACAAAACAAGCGAAAGATGTTGACCATGATAGTAAATGACTTCAAATTAAAATCATATTTTAAAGATACTTTTTACTTTTTCTTTTAAAAACACTCAGAGACCCCCTCAGGTTAGAGTATGGACAGAAAAACTCCACTGGACACATGAACTGAGAGTCTGTTTTATTTGTGGAAACTCTACATTCTCTCACAGCATGTTGATCCCCAGCCATGGCCCCTCTGAGAGTTTGACCCCACTGGACCCCGTTTCCCCCTCGAGTGTGCGTTCAGATGATTACTGCTCAGACCTCTGCATCTGTCCTCCATGAAGAGCAGATCTAAGAATAGCATGCGTCGCTGTCGGCTCCTTATCTCTGACAGCACAGCCAGAGAGGGGAAGGTCTTTCTGCACTGCCGGAGGAGGAGCCACATTTCCTCTTCTTATTCTCCCAAAACAACTTTTCTAATAAATATCAAACTGAGGCCTTATCATTTTCAGCAGTGACAACTTTGCTGCTTGTTATGCAAGAAAACCTTCATCAGCAATATTTCCTTTGATACTAGCCTCTTGTTTCCTGTTGACATACTCGTCATGTCATTCGTGTCAGTTCCTCTTTTGTGGTTTTATACAGTTCGAAGTACACATGTTCTTCTGTTGCTTGGGTTTTCTCATTACCAGAACTAAACCAGTACTTTTGAAATGGATGAAGTGTTTTGAGAGCTAGGCATCAAGGAAATAGAGCGGTGAATGACTTGTGGTAAAGGAGCAACAGGCTGGACCCAAATCCTGGCCGCCTGCGTCAAGGGCAACAGCCTCTGTACAAGGGACAGACATAAACTCCAGGCTAATGGCGCCCCTTATATTGACTTTTTTGCCAGGTATCATTAGATCCCTGGTCAAGGACTGCAGCCTTAAAGTATGGCTTGGCTGCAGCATTGACCAAGCTAAATCTTTCCTCCTTTTTGAAACCTTTCTAACAGTGTTTTTAGACTGAAATGACAGGTTGACACCTCAGGTTAAATGCAAAATCATAATTGGTGAGAACACCAGTGGTTCTCCTTTAAACAGTTGCACTAAAGGGAAACAGCAGGTCCAATGCACAAACATACTTTAATGTATAAGCTTTTATCTTTCACTGGCTGGAAGTCCAGAAGACTCATGCCACAGGGAGTGCCAACTTCTATGGAGGAAACCCCAAAGTGTGTTTATGTACACACTTGCATCCTGTTTTTGTGTTATTCAGGATATAGTGTTGGCAGGGTCTTATCCCTGAATGACCTGTTTATCAGCTTCTTTCTCAAGATTTAGCACTAATAAGGTTGTCCTGTCTGTACTACAAAATGTTTGATTAGTATATATTAGTAACAGCGAAAGCAATTTAGTTTATAGAGCCCAGTTTATCACAGAAGAGCTGGGAGTATAAACATAGGAATTCATTAATTAAACAGTTATTTAAATGAACAAGTCAGTCACATAGTTAGAGAAAGAGATTAAAAACCAATTCCAGCTTAGAATCAATAATAACTCCCGGAAGGAACAAATATTATTAGTCTTTTTGCTTATCAGTCCTTGTAAGTTTCTTTCACATAGTTCTGAATGCCTTGCAAATCAAAGACGTCACACTCTCATCAGAGGCAGTGGGTGGAAATGATCACAAATAAGTCAGAAATCAAATCATGGCTGAGGAGGTCGAAACTGAGGCTTAATTTTCAACAAAAAGACGCTGACTGACAACTTTCAGTAAGTAGAAACACCAGCAGTCCCCAGAAGCATTTATTGATGTAGCACAGCACACTGATTGCATTGTTGCAAATCAATAAATCAGACATTTATTTTTATAGTGCCAAATCACAACAAACGTTATCTCAGGACACTCCATATAGATGTGTGTATATATATATATATATATATATATATATATATATATATATATATAACCAAATTGATGTCGGGTTTCTACAGCCAGCCTCAAGTGGACACTCAGGGTGCTGCAGCTTTTGGTATTTTACAAACTGTTTAAGTGAAGTGTGTTGTTGCTCCTCTTTTACCTCTAACTCTCCACTCTTCATCCTGTTGTGAAACTGCATTATTTAGGTTACCACCAGAAAAACCTACTTTCAGACTCAACCTATGCTGCTTTATTTATTCATACATATTTTAATCAAGTCAGTGATGCATTCAGAGTGCGTGCCTCTCCAGCGTGTCTTTCAGACTGAAAACAGCCAGTGCCTTGGTGCCCCTGTGGTTTAAATCTTCCTGCCTTGCTGTTTTATTGGCATCATGTAACAGTGCTGCTATTCCAACATGGACCTCTGGCCCTGAGCCCACACACAGTGCCTCACTGTTTTCTCTAACTCGCTGAAACGACTGACTGTGACTGGAAATGGCGTCTTTTTAGACGGTCAGAATAACAGAGAGTTTAACACTGGTCAGCATGAATCATCTCTGGCCTTCAGCTCAGCATCTACATGCAACTTTTCACTGCTCCTGTTACACTCGAGATATAACAACAGCCTTACAAATTAGAGAGTTTATTGGTAAAAATAAATAATTTATTTTTAAAGTCATATTTCTGTCTGTTATCTCTCCTGGCTTAGTAAATGGGAGAAGGTGATGCCTTAATGCATATTATATCACACAAAACTGAAGGTCTCGTGGTATCTGACTGTCAACTCAGGCTTTCCAAATGTCTCACCTTGATTCTGGAACCAATGGAGTTGGAGAGACATACCATAATGTGCACACTAAAACAATAGTTTGTGAATTAAGTTTAGATGAATTACATTTAAGAAAAGACCAAGTCAAAAGAAGCATCAGTGGATAAGGACCTGTACCCACAGCTGCTGTTTTTTTCGCTGGCAGTGCTCTCAAAGTTAGTTTTAGAGAGCGTCCAACCGGCACTTGATGTTGCTAGGTTTTGGAAGTTTACTTCTGCTCCCCAGTATGCATTTGTTAGGCCAACGTACTATTCATAAGGGCATTTAAAATCACTCTGTGTATTTTATATTTATCTTTTGTTCGTGGAGTTATCACCAAAAAACATGAAAACAAAGTCAAGGAATTTATTTATTAATTCATTTATTTATTGTTTATTTAACGTGGATATCACAATTACATTGGACAAACTAGATGCATTGTTTTGAGTGTTTAAGCACATATGTTAATTCGCAACACTTGTCCACAGGAGACTTTTGAAATTATAAAATAATAAAAGTATTTGAAAGTAATAGAAGTAATAGAAGAGAGAAAAAATGCAGTGTACAACAACATTACAACAATAAAAAAGAAGCAGTTTTTTCAGATTAAATATATACACAAGATATAAAGCAAAGACAACATGGTCAAGCAGTCAACCAGTAAAAACTATCAATGCGAGCACTGTTGTTTTGATTTTAGCCATTGTTGTCCTACCTCTGAAATCAGATAAGGATTTTTCTGTAGAAATACCAGATTGATCAATTTACCCGGAAGGAGAGGTTCCTTTATTGGCAGTCATATTGACCAGTACCAATGGCCTCTAGCAACCCCACTTCAGAAAACCTGAACTAACCATTTCAAGTGCAACACTGAGTTATGAATTAAAAAAAAATGTACTCCAGAAGAGTCATTGAATTCATGCAAGTAGTCATTGCCATCACTGGTTTTGACTTGAGTATCTTTAACATAAATTGTTGATGCTCATTAGAATTTTAGATATAAAACATCTGTGAAAAATCAGTTTTCAAAGATGAGAGTCAGAGTTTTGAAAAAATGTTGTCATGTTGATTTTATCATTGCTGCAGAAGAGGCTGTAGCATGTGTGTCTGTTTCAGGACTTGATCTGTGATGAGATGATGTAAATTCATGCTGGAGCGTGTTGTTCATTCACCCGAGTTCATGTGGAGCCTGATTAATACAAAGAAAATAACAGTATGAAATATTCTGAACAGACTTGTCTGCGGCTCCGAGTGGCCTCTGATCTCAGTCTGCTGCTGTGCTGTGTTTCAGGTGTCTGGAGGCGTTCTGTATTTATGGCAGCGTGGGCCGTGTGGAGGAGCCTTATGTCAGCATCACCAGGAAGAAGCAGATGCCTCGTGGGGGGCAGTCTGAGGAGGTGGAGCGGCAGGTGGGGCAGGCGGAGGGCAAACTGTTTACACACCGAGCAGCCTTCGCCCGCACCTCTGTCATTCAGGCCTTCCTGGGGTCTGCCCCCCAGCTTACCCTGCAGCTCTACATCTGCGTCCTGCAGAGAGGGGTCTCCATTGGGCGAGGTGAGGCCTTTTAAACACAAAACGGGACCTTTTGGTTTTTTAATGTTAACACGTAGGCCGCCACCACAAGTCCACAGCTCCACTACTGTGTGGGCTGATCAGCTGAGTGCCATATTGGAAATAAGAGGATGGTGTTTTCATGAGTCAAAGTGTGTTATGTAACCGCCTCGCTGACAGTTGGTGCAGATCTGGAGTCAGGCTGTCCAACTCTTTGTGAGTGTGTGTGAGAGAGAGATTTAGAAAAGGTTCAAACAAAGTCGAGAAAGGACATCTGGCCATCCAATTGCAACAAAATAAAAGATGATAAAAATACTCTGCTCTTTATTTTCTGGGCTTCTGGCCGGCTGACACTTCTATTTCACGCTTGGTGATTTAACAGCCTGAGTTTAATCAATGGAGGCTTCAAGGCCGAAAAAGGAGACTCACATTTTTCTTCTCCATATTACCTCAACACTCGGCTGCAAGTGTGATCATTTAAACTGCATTTTCTTGCTGGGTTTATTCTGAAATCTTTCACTTGTCATTAAAACACTTACTTTTGATTTATATTCTGTTCAAGTGAAGGGCAGCACTTAACTCTGTCAGGTTAATTCTAATAACTCAGGCTGAAAGAAACCCCCCAAAAATTGTAGATATTTCAGATATTCACACAGAGGTAAGTCTTGTTGCTGATTTTCTTTTATTAATATTATGTTTAGCTTGTTTTCTACCCAGATGTAAACTCCTCAGAGGTGCTTAAATCAGGACTTTTTTGTTGTTTAACCCTCTGTTAAGTCAACTTTGTAATCACAACATTTAACTGCATGTGGAGCGCTATAAAATCTTTGCCTCAGAGACATCACGATAAAGGCAGCCATGATTGCAAATGTATTTCCACATGATACAGTTTTATTATTATATTTTTAGTTTAGGTCAGTGTGGCACTGTGGCGCAGCAGGTAGTGCACATGCCTCACAGCAAGAAGGTTGCTGGTTTGATCTCCGTCTCGGTCAGGGCCTTTCTGTATGGAGTTTGCATGTTCTCCCCGTACATGCATGAGTTCTCTCCAGGCACTCCAGCTTCCTCCCACTGACCAAAAACATGCTCATTAGGTCAACTGGTGACCCCAAATTGCCCTTAGGTATGAGTATGAGAGTGAATGGTTGGGTGCCTATCTATGTGGCCTTATGATTGGCTGCAACTGGTTCAGGGCATACCCTGACTTTGCCCAGTGTCAGCTGAGATAGACTCCTGCCCCCACAATCCCAAAAGGGAGAAGCAGTATGGATAATGGATGAATGGATGGATGGATGTATAGTTTAGGTCACATTTAATCTACCAATAAAAAAGGCTCAAAGGGAAGTTTTAGAAAAATTATGGTACTTCACATGTTAGAATGACATGTTTTAACAACACTTACATTTTCTTATATAATGTCTAATCTTTTTATCATATGATTTTTTTATGAGGTTTACCTGATAGGTGTCTTTCTCCTTCAAGGATTTTAGTTACTTGCAGAATTTTTATGTTTAAAGGTCACATATTTTTGTCCTTTAACAAGTATACACCTTCCCAGATGTCTCCAGTACATATTTTTTTATGGTTATTTAAATCAACAGTTCTCAATACAATATTAAACTGTATGGAACAATGTTTACGATTCAATACATGTGTATGAACAACACTGTGTATGCTGGTATAATACATTACAAGATGTAAAATGGAAAATATTATCATCAATCAATCAATCAAACTTTATAACTTCATTTATTTAGCACATTTCGTACAAATTTAATTGCAGTTCAAAGTGCTCTACATAGAGCCAGACAAATGATTGACAGAAATATTTTAGAAATATTATTAATGCATCTGGGACAAATATAAGTCAAATGAACATAAATAATCATCAATAACCAAGATTTTTATGACTGATACCTTGGGCAGGTCTCTTTGTAAAATAAATCTTATTATCATTGGGACTTGCTGTAAAAAATGTAAAATAAATCAGGAAACCAAAGTTGCCTGTCCCTGATGTAAGGGATGTGTGTTATCTGATTTTTCTCTTGTCAAGGTCTGTACTCAGGCCGTTGACATGTGTCTTCATATAAAAAACATCATTAAGTGTATTTTGCGTAATAGAGGATCTTTAGATTTTACAGAACTGGAGGTCAGACATAAAAGCGTAAGTCTGTGTTGATACTTAAAATCCACAGATATATTAGAGAACTAACAATACACCTGACTCACAGATCGACATGTATTACAATACTTAATTTACAACATGTTTTAATCAAAGTTGTCACATTTTTAAAGATATGAGACTGAATTTTATTCACAAACAAATAGATTCATGTATTCAACTTCTGTTTGCTGAAGCCAATCCCAGCTGAAACTGGGCAGGAGGAACACCCTGGACTGGTTGCTGCTCACAAGAGACTTGATTTAGTTCCAGCAAATCTGTATGCCTCTCTTTGTCATCAAATTTGGCTTCATTCACATGACTGATTGAACAGCTCAGGTCACATGGAATCTGATCTTTTCAAACAGATTTGGGTCACTTGTATCTGTGGGTCCATGAAGTTCAGACAGAACAATGGTAAATAGACAGTATTTAAAAGAGTAATGTGAACGGACAAATAAAATAGGTGCTCAGATCTGAGGAACACAAGGCTTACAGTGTGAATGAACATTATGCCGGGGTCGCTGTGTCACTTTAAGCGGTCATACAACTGTAACATTCAGCCACAATTTGACTAAAAGTCATGACACACCACGATGAGTGCACCCGATGATTCATTACTACAGATGTCATGACTTTGAAAAAAAAGGAGGTGAGACTGGAGATGGTATTAAATTTACAGAAATACACTATATTTGTTTGTTTTTACAAACTTTACAAGGAAAAATACATTATCTTGATGCTTATGCTAACAGTGTCTTACTGGGATGCTGTTTCTTTCTAAAAATGCCTCTTTTTTAATTTTGTTGTGGTAGTTCCTCTACTACACAACTTTAACCCTTGGAGCCTGACCTCTACCACTTTTAAATCACTCTTTTATATATATCCCAACACACCAACATCATTTATATGGTGTTCAGCTTTTTTATCACCATCCATTTTGCAAGCTAAGAGAACCAGGCCTCTGTTGAAACTTTATGTGATAAAGCTGCTGCCCCTGATGGTTTAGGGGACATCATCACACTTAAAACCTGATTTCCCTGTATTCTGAGGGTAGAACCTTATATTTATTGGGTATTCATAGGAAAAGCATGATAATATGTCAGGAATACAGTCTATCAAAAATATTTGAATATAATGGGAGTCAATGGGACCAAATCGGTCTTGAGGGTAAAGGGTGTAGGCATGTATGCAAATCTGCTATTCTATACACCTTGCAATAGAGGGGATCAAGGAAAATTAAAGTTTATAGAATTACCCTTTAAACTAACAGATATATTGATAATTGCAAAACTAAAATAAGCAGAATGCACACATTTGGTCCCCAAAGGTGCCTGAAGGTTAAGTCAGAGATTTTGTTTGAAGAGCTTGACAAACTTTTCATCTGTCTCATAGTTCCATCTCGAAGCAACAACAACATCCTTCTTTAACTTTGTTTTTGATTAGTCTATGGTCCCACTGGTCAGCTTTTATGATGTGATGGAGAAATTGTAGGAGTAAGGATAAAAATCAAGCGTGCAAGACTATTTGTTAGGAAGTTGAATGTTTTCCCAGATGGGATCTTTATTGTTGCTTAAAACAACACTCTATTTATGATAAAATGATCAATTTTTGGAGCCAACAGGTTCTGATATCCTTCAACAGGCTGTAATCGTGTAGCAGACTGTGCCCTCTATCACAATTGTTTGTCTCATTATTTTAATTTATCCATAGTAACCCTTTCAATTTCAAGCCATGTTATCTATTTTTTTAATAATGAATGGAAATAAAAACCTGATCCATCAGAATATTTATGTTGTGGTTATGTCAGATGAATGTATTAAAAGTTGAACCATAAAGACAAAAGAAAAATCCAAATGGAATATCAGTCTCACAAAACTATATGCAATATACCCACAGGCCATCTATGATAAAAAATAAAAAACCTTCTCCCATCTGAATTTGGTTTGAATGTGGTTCCCTCAAGTCTTGGCTGTTAGGAGAACAAAGTAGACATTTTCAAATAAACAATTTACATGTTTACACTTGTTCTCCAGAGGTTTTTTTTTTTTTTTTTTTTTTGCTCCATAAAGTGATTTGTGCCACTCTTGGGAGCAGTTTCTGTCTCAAATCAGTGCAGGGGCCCATATCACGTGATTCTCCATATATTATATATTTTGGGAACTGACAGATGATAATCTTGCCTCTTGTTACTCCTGATTGGACACTACCATCAAGAAAATGAGAAAATAAATAATTGGGCACATTTTAATGGTCAATAGACGGCAGGGAATGATAATTTCTCTGGGTGTCAAAATGGAGGCTTAATAACATCACTGCCACATTCTTTTAGTCAAGAAAATTGATTATTTCTTTCCCCTGATGCAAAATAAAATAAAAATCCTGATCTTCACTGGACTGAAACTTTTTGGAAGTGACATATTTGGCGTGGAGCCTTTTGTAGACTGACAAAAGAGTGAGCTCCAGAGATGTAAGTAAACAATATGAATTTTACTGTTTGAGGGTGCCAGCGATCTCAAGTAGTTGCAAGGGTTAAAGGAAGCCATTGTAGGTCAGGTATTGGAGCATATGTTAGTTTGGCAAGTCGTCTTGTCAACCTGGTCCCTGCACTGCTCCGGCCTCCTGATAGCACTTCGTCCAGGCCCTTGCCAGGTCCATGTTTCAACTCTTCAGGTTTCCTTCAAGTTGTCCCCTCCACAATGCAGGCAGTTACCCCCATGGTCTGGTTCAACCCACTGGGTCCCCGGCACCCAGTATTCAGTGAGCTGGATCAGGTACAGGGAAGTGCACCAGGTACCTGTAGAAGGGCAGTTGCTGCTGCCATATCCAACGACCTTTCCCATTCCCGCCCTCCTGAGCACCTCAGCATTGGACATATGGTCCTGCCGATGATACCCAAAAATGCATTGAAGGGAATCAGTCACAAAGGAGTCCAGCCTGCATGTCTGGCCACTAGTCAATGTCCAGGACTTGCAAGAGTAAAGCAAGATTGGTGGGACCAGGGACCTTAAGACCCTAACTTTCATTCGCATGCTCAGATACTGAGAGTGCCATACCACCTTGTCCAGTTAACTCATTGCTCTATAAGCCCTTTTAGCTTTGTGGTAATTTTTTGGCACCCCATGTATAAAGGCTTAAGTCCTCATAGCAAGTTGCTTTGGTTAAAAACTGCTTCCTGTCCTGCATATCCTTGCCCACTCTCTCTCTCCATGGATTCAGGTTCTGGCCAACATCCCACCTCCAAAAATAAACCATTAAAGTTTCAATATTAATTCTCACTTGTATTGCTAGTACTGTATTCTTACACCTCTTGGGGTAAGACTGTTTCAATTTAATGCACAATAATGAAAATGGATCCACCTAATAGAGGGTTAGACTTGAAGTGATAAACACAGAAGCAATGTTGTCCTCATATTTCTCTCTATTCTTAAAATCCTAGGTACTCTGATGGTGATCTCCCTACTGTCCATTGTGTATGGAGCTCTACGATGCAACATCTTGGCCATTAAGATCAAATATGATGACTACGAGGTGGACGTTCGGCCCATGGCATATCTGTGTATTTTCCTGTGGAGGAGCTTTGAAATCGCCACTCGTGTGGCTGTTCTGGTTCTGTTCAGCTCTGTGCTGCAGCTCTGGATCCTACCTGTGGTCCTAATCAACTTCCTCATCTTTTTCCTCTACCCCTGGATCCTCTTCTGGCAAAGCCACTCGCCATTCCCCGAAAACATAGAAAAAACTCTGACCAGGGTCGGAACCACCATCGTGCTCTGCCTGCTCACCTTCCTGTACGCCGGCATTAACATGTTCTGCTGGTCGGCTGTGCAGGTGAAACTCAACGACCCCGACCTCATCAACAAGTCCCAGAACTGGTATCGCATGGCCGTGTACTATATGCTGCGCTTTGTGGAGAACGCCTCACTTCTCCTGCTCTGGTACATCTTCAAAACAGACTTCTACGAGTTCATCTGTGCCCCGCTGCTCGTGCTGCAGCTGCTGGTCGCCTACGCCATCGGCATCTTCTTCATGCTGGTCTTCTATCAGTTCTGCCACCCATGTCGGAGGCTCTTCTCTTCCAGCATGACGCAGGGCCTGTGGAACTGCTCCTCTCTGCTCTGCGTCATGTGCACATCATCCTCGCCACAGAGACGGCCGATGGGAAGGCCTGTCCTGGAGGCGCCGAGCCCCTGCACGCACAAAGAGCCGGACAAAGATGAAGCACAGGACACGGCCAGCGACACCACAGAGGGCATTCCTAACGACACGACGTATGATGTGCTAAATGAAACTGTCTGTGACACTCCAAATGAAATGGCCAACAATATAGAAGGAGGGGTCAATGGGGACATTGGCCACAGTGAATCCTGCGACGCTTAAAGCAGCACAAACGTATGATGTGCCATTCAGAGGAGCGACTCTGACAGCTATCATCTCTAACCTTTTAAGTGCCACATGAATCCCTCTGAGTTTACAGCCTCATATATCCACCTCCTTTACTCCTGTGTCTCCATGAAATGTGTCCTTAACTGGAGATCCGGCTGCAAACTACGTCATGATCAGCAGCACTGCAGATGTAGTTATCCATCCTTCTGACCGACCCTTTCATTCTTCAGCCTTTACAGTTTTTCTCAGTCATTTTGGCTCATTTTTCAAAAAGTCTGAATATTCACTGAACTGTGAATTTAATAGTTTGATGCGGTATTAAAGGTCCAAGTCCTGCCAAATAATTTTCTTTTCTTTTAATTTAGAAGGGTCTCGAGGAGCAGAAGAACATGACACTATTTACTTTACTGTCAATTCACAGAGATATGCGTTTTGCCTCTTGAAAGAAAATGTCACTGAAAATGCCCCTCCGTTTTTAACTTCCTGGTGTTTATGATGTCATAGCTATACAGGCTCCACCTACATGTGTGTTTTCAGTTCATCACAGTCACACACCATGGATGTTTTGAAAGTTCACTCCACCGCCTGTTACTCCTCCGATCAGACATTGTTTGGGCAGCTAATCAGAGCAGAGCTCATTATCATATCCTTTTGTGACTCTTGCCCCTCAGATCTGAGCATGTCCAAAGGGGAGGGAAAAAGAGCTGCATCTGATCCTCTACAGAAATAAAATCTTTCATTTTTTTATTTGACTTAAATCAGATCTTGCTTGACACTAAACTAAACGGTCAAACAAGACGAGGACATGGGACCTTTAAGAATTGGTCAAAAGTAATTAAGAAAATTGTCAAATTTTCCTCACATCAGAACTCTACTGCATCTTTGCAAAAAGTGGTGAGTTGTCCACAATTTCATTGACAATTCAAAACCAAGTCTTCCTGTTAGCTTACTTGCTTATGTCACCAAAATGAAAAGTGTTTTTGTCAAATTTTGAGCCACTTATCAAGATTTCAAAATGTTCACTTCTGCTTCAGTGGTCATGTGACACATCTTGATGATCACAGAAACAGTCCCATCACAACAAGAAAACCTTGTCCCTCTTTCTTTATATACAGTGCTTAAAAATTAGTTAGACCACCACCCAATGTAAGGTTTATGCCACAGCTACCCTAATCAAACAGCACTGTTGATTACTAAACTAATTTTTTATGTTTCTGTTATGGTTAATACACCACAATGTAGAAGCTTCTCACCATGATGTTTTTAATACTAAAATATAATCATTATTGTTTCCCATGAATCTTCATATTTACTGTTTTACAAAAAATGGATAAGTAGTAAAGAACTTTATCATTTCTTGATTAAGTTGTCCAGTTGTTGTTACTTACTTCCATTCCTGAACAGAAACAATTGTTTTAGTGGTTTAAAGTTATGCTTGATTTCTGACTTCGCAGCGAAGCCCAGTGAGCAGCTAAAATATGGGGAAAAAGGTTAATTCAGTTTGAAATTCTTCATTCCTTTTCAAAGTGTATGTCCAAACAAAATAATATTCAGTTTTATACAAGTTTTTGAAAGATATCTAAAATATTTGTCTTTAGGTTTTATTACAGGTGGTCTAATACATTTGTTAAGCTCTGTTTATGTGTCAAATACTCTGCAGCTGACGTGATGCTCAGAAACTGTTTGACATTTTCACTGAGAATTGAATAATCAGGTTTGATCCATGTGTCGTGTGGTTTTTGAGCTGATCTGTTGAAAATTGTCTGAACCTTTTAGCAAAAATAACAGCGCAATTTGCTTGATGGAGCGATGAATAATAATCTGCTGTGAGCAACAGAGGCTTGACCTCCATATTTAAAAAATGATTTTTTATTTTGATAATGGAGCCAAAGCGAATGAGAAAAACTTCAAATCAAAACAAACGCACAGACGCCACCTTTCTGTCTATACTTTAAAGACTGTTCTCCACCTATATGCTGCATTACTGATCACAAGGAGCCATGCTTTGAATTGATTGTATTTAGTATATTTCTTTAGCATGGAGGTGTGCATGTGTTGAGCCTCAAATGAACTGTGATTATGTGAGGGGGGAGAAGTGGGGAGGGTGTGTTTTGTACGGGTTTTTCTGGGATCCCTCTTAGATTTATGGCTGCGAGCAATCAGCTTTTTTATACTCCTTGAGAGCTTTATCATGAAAACGCGCTGCTTCTGTGCTGTATTTGTGCTTGAGTCGAGTTGTTAAATCACACATTGATTAAAAAACAAAAACCTTTCGATCACTGAACACTTTACTGTAAAGCACGTACATCTCCCTGCGTCCTGTTTTATTGCACGTAAAAGAGAAAAAGAGGATTTTAGTGGTTTGAGTAGCTTGCAGTATTGTGAAATGCTTTGAGTGGATGAATTTATTGCTTTTTTTACATCTGGAAGTCTGTCTGGTTTGTTTGAATATTTACACAGAAAATGACTTTATCTGATGATTTGTGAGAGAGAGTGTCAATGTTTGTTTTTTTGCACTAACTCCTTTTTGCATTGTATCTGTAGGGGGACATGAACCCTGAGTATCACATGAATGCTCCTTTTGTTTGTTAAAATAAGAGTATAGCAACCTTTGAAGCCAAAAACATAAAAAAAAATATTGTACACATCTAACATTGTCATACAGAGTGAAATAAAGGCATTTGAAGGATAAAATCCTGCTATAAAATATGAATAAATTTATATTTATATGTGAAACGCGTATGTTGTTATTTTTCCTGTCCTGTGCTGACCTCTAGTGGACAAAAGCCCAAACTGACACACTCTGCAGCATGAATCCCATTCATATTCTGCTCATTCATGCATTTATTCATTTATTTAATGGCTGCACAGTGGTTCAAAGAAATCAATTTATTCAACAGATAATGTAACACATCATTTTACGGTTGAATTCCAGGAGAGTCTTAAAAAATGTGCAATGCTAATTGGAACTGAGCATCAACATACACATATTTACAGTTACCAAAACAGACTTGTATAAATTATTCAGATGTAAATACGGACAAGACGAGATTAAATAATTCTGTAAAACTAAAACACAACAGTTATTAAAGTATCAACAACAGCAACAGTTCAGTCAGTTTTGTCGAGGAATGTACAGAAGCAGAGAACAAAGAGTTAACAGCCATGTTAGCCGGTCAGTACATTTTTGACACTAATGCTCTAATGTTTACAGTTTACACCACCTGAGATTAGCTCTTATCTACCTGATTAGCACTAAACTGTTCAAGACCTACATTTTACACAGATTACAACATTTGGATGAAATAATAGGTAAGATAATGTTCTTTTAAGTATTTAAGTCTCAGGTTGTGTTCTGTGCAGCGGAGGATCAGGGTCGGGTCTAAGAGTGAAAAAATGAGAGCTGGAGGAAGTTTTTCTTTTATGCACTTTGAGAAGAAAAAAAGTCCAAATGTGGACTGTAATGTCAAAAGTTGAGGAAAAATGAAATGCCAAGTAGGGCTGGGCAATCAATCGAAAAATAATCGAAACCGTTATTTAGACCCTGTAATCGAAGTAATTTTATTCATGTTGATTATTTTGATTATTTTCCCTGTGTAAGTCCCGTGACCGCGCCCCCTCCATACAGTCTGCATTCACTTTCGCCAAGACTGAAGGACGCGCTGCCAACATGGAGGAGACAAGCGCCAATCTATCAGAGGACTTTGTAGCCAAGAAAAATGCCATCTCCGTTGTTTGGGCACATTTTGGATTCGGTGCAGAGGACATTGAGCAGAAAGAAGTTAAGTGTAAATACTGCAGGAAGACCATTTTGACGACCGTCGGTAACACCACCAATTTGTTCCAGCATAGCATAAAATCGTTCATTAATCGCAATCCAGGTAACAGCTTCAATTAATAGTGACACTGAGATTAGGTAATATTGCCCAGCCCTAGTGCCAAGAATCAATTTTGAGAATACAGACAAGAAAAATGTAATATGAGAGTAAAGTTAACCTTATGAGTCTTTAACAGAAAAGTGTGTGTTGACATCCACAAAAAAAAAAAAAAAAAAAAAAAACAGAAAAAAAAAACTTGATGAACTGGTCGACCTGTACTTCGGACTTGGCTTTGGAGCTGAGGTGTGTGTTCCTTGCTAGATTTTCTAAGGCTTGAGGAGGGGCACATGTCTCATGATCTCTCCTGGTTAAATAAGATGTTGACAGGTAATTATAATTTTTGGCTGGTGACAAAAACAAATTATGTACGGCAGCTTGAATCAACTTTTTATCAGTAGCAGGACTTAATTTTGCCAAATTGTGCCGAAACAGTTGGTTCAGGTGGACTAATAAAAGCATGTGGGTGACATGTTGACTTTTTTCTAAATATTATAACTTAATACTCAACATATCTTGAGATTTTAACTGTATTCTTAAAACTGCTCTTCATCTTTGACTTTAATATTTTAATATTTTCTTAACATTTGGATTTTTTATTGATCTTTTTACTTTGCTTTCCAAAAATTGTGTTATATTGCTTGAGATTTCAACTCTTCCTTAAAATGAAATATTAGATTTATTTCAAACACAAATAAATAATTTCTTGGGATTTTGATTTTAATTGTGCTCTTAATTTATTTAATCC
This sequence comes from Cetoscarus ocellatus, assembly GCA_037902135.1. NCBI lineage: Eukaryota > Metazoa > Chordata > Actinopteri > Labriformes > Labridae > Cetoscarus > Cetoscarus ocellatus. Next base: position 293,688 of record JBAMNC010001987.1, read on the forward strand.
ACAGTATTCCTGACATTACAGTTTTGTTTCAGACATTTTGTGGGTATTCCTATGAGTTTAACAATATCAAAATTATAAATCCACATTATTCTCTTTATTCTGACCTTTTTTCTTGACATATCAACAATTTTGACATTTTGACTTTATTGTCAAATATGCTGCATATAAATATAACTGATTTTTTTCTACTTATTTCAAATTAAAAATTTGACTTTACTTAAGATTTTGCATGTATTCTTAAACTAGCTAATCAACCTTATCCTTAATATTTTAAGTATTTTCCTGACATTTTGACTTTTCTTGTAGTTAAACTTTGCTTTCCACATATTGCCTTTTTTTAGATTTCATTTTTCAAAATGAAATTCGGACTGAGCTCTAAATTTATTTAATCCACGGTTTTCTTGACATTTTGGCTTTATTTTGGCATTTTGATTTTATTTTAGATATTTTTGGGAGGTGTTCGTGAGATTATTCACGGTTTCTCTTTTTCCAAACCTTTTCCTCTTGGTAGATCAACTTTTTTTTTACATTTTTGCTTTATTGTCAAAACTTTGTCAGTATTTTGACTTTTTTATTTAAAGATTTTGACTTCTACTTTATTCTTGACACCACAACTTTCTTGATAATTTGGCTTTCTTTTCAACAAATTGTACAGCTACATAATTCTCAAATCATCTACTATATTGACATTTAAACTTTGTTTTCTCAAAGTGCATTTAAAAAAATTATCGACCCCCTTTATCATTTTTATCTCTTGCCCGTCCCCAGTCCTGACCCACACTTGTGCCCTTTTTCTGTTCCCTTTTCAGCAACATTTTCTCAGTCATTACTCATTGACTCATATAAAAAAGTCAAATCCCTACATATTTCCTATTTGTCCTACAGGGGGAAAAAAACAGGCTTGGAATCACCAGAGGGTCTTCGGGGCTTCTTCGTGGTTTCTTTTTTGCAGCGTGGGGCAGCCCTGTCCGGTCGTCACAGAGCCATGGCCACAGCAAACACGCTGACCACGCAGTACATGGTGCGGTTCTCCCACCTCACCGTGCAGTTTCCTGGGAGATACAAGGTAGCTTTATTTATGCAGAACTATTCTTAAATACAGCAATTTTTAGTGTCTTATAGAGTTTATGAGGAAAAAAATTAAAACATTATATGCTTTAAGACAACAATGAGAAATAGTACACATGTAAATGAATGCTGTAATCACAGAAGAAAGGTGGCTGCAATCTTTAAGAAATTTAGACTTTAAATCTCTTTATACGACCCATTCAAGAATAAATTCATTTCTGGGCCACTTTGGGTCAGGGTCTCAAATGTCCCGTGGGGCTTGATGGCTCCTCTAAGGAGGTTGATTTTGGAGGTTGACAAATTATATTGAATCTTTGAGGGAGTTGCTATCGATTCTCAACTGGAATAGGTTTTCGACTCCAATCTCTACTCACCATCAGTTGTTGTGTCCCAGTAGCAGGAGTTTGCTGTGTGCAGACCAGCTCCTGTCTTCTGCATGATCGCACAGTTAACTGAAAAATATCAGACAGCAGCTTTACTTACACAAAAGCAACAGTCACAGGGCCAAGTGAGATCCACATCCGCATCACACCCTGCAGTCTCATGTGAACCCAAAGGACATAAAGTTTGAGTACCGATGTATTTGAACGGTCGTCCCTGTTTGACCAGGTGAGTCAGAGAGTGCTCCACAATGCTGGCCGTCCACTGATTCACTTTAGTCTGGTCGTAATCTGTTCCTCCTATTACACCTTCAATACACTGAGGCAAAAAAAGCACACACAGAGAGTTAGCATGACAAAAACAAGAAATGAAAAACTTTTTTTAGTTTCCCGCAGGAGAACAAGTACCTCTTTGACGATGACATGAGCCTCATCAGAGTTAAAGACAACCTGCAGTAAGAAAAGTTTAAAGGTCACATGGAGGCAGTGTTGTGATCCATTTCTTTTTTTTTTTCCAATCAAAAAAAGCATTTTGTTTCACTTCAGCAGTCAATCACTACATAAAAAACATATAAATAAACTAACAAAGATTTAAAACAAATTCAACAACCCAAAAAACAATAACCATACATAATTATTTTCATAATCAAATTGAACAAACATGAGAGGGAATTTTTCATTAACAACTCAGAAAATTCGACCTTTTATATAATATAAATATCACACACAATCTCATATTCTACAATAATTATGTGAACAAAAAATTAAGCCTGTTTTTTACAGGTGTGTAAGAAAATACAGATACACCAATAAATCGCATAATTCTGCAGTGCAATACTGTATAAAAAATTTAATACAATTTTATTTTATTATTTAATGACTCATAGAAATTATGTGTGTATATATATACACACACACACACACACACACACACACACATATATATATATACACACACACACATATACACATATACATGTGTGTATATATATCAGGTAAATTTGGTCCTGGTTGACTAAAAAAATTGTTATTAGCAATGATAAGATTGGAAATATTACTATATTTGAGTTTTGGATATAAGAAAAAAATATCCACTATCTAGCATTCCTTACCATGACATATGGCATCATCAACCATGTTTCAGGATTTGTATTGTATCACTAGATTATTGTCAATACACGCCCCTAAATACATGCCAGCACCTTTTAATTAAACTTTCAGCAACATAATGAGATAAGATTATTTTCTAACAATACAGTTCAAATTGCTCTAAAATTGAGTTTATGTGGTAAGTTTACTGAAACAGCAGTATAACTTTCCTAGGAAAGCACCATATTGGATTTTGCTGATATCTGATATGCAGATATTTCTGAACTCATTAGTGCCGATACTGATGACAATATTTTTCTTCATTTACTTTATAAAAATTGGCTTTTTTTTTTTTTTAATGGGACAGTTTTTTGTGTAAGAAACAGATGTAAATCAAGACAAACAACAATAAACTTTTGACAAATGAAAATTTTGATTTTGAAATGTACCTTTGCAGTGATTATAAAGTGAAACAATCTAATATCTTTAAGTATTTGGCCAATATTACAGCTGCTATACGGCCAATATTTAAAATATTAGCCCGATATTGTACCGATAAAATCGTGCATCCCTAGACAATAACAGTATAAGTTTTATGTATTAATGTGATGTCTATTGTTCATAAAACTATTATTTGACTGTTAATTGCTCTAACAACAAATATATTTTCAGACAATCCTAGTTTGTTGTTCTGCTCTGCCAAAGTCAGCATCACCTTATGATATGAAAATATTTTGTTATAACATTAAAACCTACATGTTATGACAGGATAGTTATTCTGACATTTATTTTTCATAATGATAGACACACGCTTCCTCCAGCTGTCAACATCTTTGTCATATTAATCTTTATTTTGAGTTTATATTGGGGCTCAATCATGACCCTGAAGACTGAGACCACTCCCAGATTAAACCGAGCTAACAGATTTAGCTCACTAATGCTAACCAGTCTGTCTCTCCGTGTCACCTGCTGAGCTCTGGATAGTCTGATTAAATGTTATTCGACATAAATGTACCTCATCTCCAGAGTTGTATTCCTCCATGGTTACAGACATCAACGCAGACTTTTAAATCTGCTTATTATCACCGGCGTCTGCCTGTGACTCAGTCACTTCCTGTTTACTTCCTGATTCTCCGAGCCAACGAGTGCAGTAAAGACAAACGTTCACAACATCAAACTTTGACTAGCGCCCCTACTTGGATCGAAAGGACCGAAACACACACAAAAAAAACAAGTTTCACTAACATCAGAGGGCGCAAAACTCACACAGTAGACCATAAAAATCTTCATTTCTGTTTTACAAAACAGAGAAGGGCAGGCTCCTCATAAACTGATGATAGCGTATATTTAAGTTTAGTGTCAGGATAGGAAATAATGTTTGACTGAGCAGACGCTGATAAAGCTGTCTGAAGAGTTAATCATGTTAATTCAAAGGATCAATTTATTAAGTCGATGTAAAATGGGTTTCACATATGACATTATGCACATGCCTCACCTTGCATTTCTATGGTTGCCTAAAAAGGTCACATCCATAAGGTTAATTTATGTAGCCTTCCAAGCATAATGAACCATTAGTATCCCTTTCCTTCATATATTGAGAAATTCTTTGTATCATGGGAGGAACAGTATTTTAATCCAAAGTTTGAACAATATGCCTCACTGCATGAAGGTTGCTGGTTTGATCCCCTTTCTGTGTGGAGCTTGCATGTTCTCCCAGTGCATGTGTATGTTCTCTCTGGGAACTTCACCTTCATCTCACAGACTAAAAATATGCTGTTATGGTTAATTGGTGACTCTGAATTGCCCTGAGGTGTATGAGTGTGAGCATGAATGGTTGTCTGTCTCTCAATGTGGCCCAGCGATTGGCTGGTGAACAGTTCAAGTTGTACCTGCTGCCTGCTTAATGTCAGCTGGGATAGGCTCCAGCTCCCCCACGACCCCGAAGGGAACAAGCAGTATAGATAATAGATAGATGGATGTAAAATGGATGATGACATCACATCAGGAAGAAAGAATAATGAGAGTAAATACAGGACAGTTAAAGAAGAGAGTGGATCAAAACATGTAGAGATAACTTAATATATAATTGTAAAATAAATAAAAACATAAAATCACTAAATAACAAAAGTATAAATAAGTAAGCATTAAGGATCACAAACTGCAAAGCAAGTCTATAGTCTTTTCGCGGTGTATGTGCTGTTGAGCAAATGTTTTTGTCTATAATACAATGTGACTCAAAAATACTCCATTTGTTTATAGGAGTACATATTGTTGTAATTTGCTAAATCCTCATTATGGATTAGTTTTTATTAACTTTTCTTTTCTGTAGATGTCTCTGTGACCTTAAGTAAGGTACAGCATAAATAATGTGCCTTCTTATTGTGGGCAGTGAGCATAAATAACTGCTGGAAATCCTCCACAGTGGCCTCTGGACAGACAGCACCTTTAAGTATAAGGCCTGATCAAAACATACAACAAAACAGGATGTTGCAGAGCACTGAGAAAACATGCATGTAATGTTGGCATTAATGATATGTAATATGGAGGAAATCACCATAATTCAGAGCTAAAGGAGCCAGAGGAAACAGAACATAAGATAACATTGTCTGCATAATGAAATCAAGAAAATAAGGCCACAGTGAGGCAGGCGATGACCTATTTTCAATATCAATTTGCCACAGGAGGTTTTGGTCATTTGGAGGGCTCAAGTAAAGAGTCATTATGAGTGAACAAAGCACTGGAAAGATGGGGTGGGTGATATAGCCTCAAATTATGTCACTATATTTTAAGAAAAAAATGGATAATCATCACAGTAACGAAAAAAGACCAAGAATGTTTAATCTGTGATCACGGTTTACAGGCAGCTGCATTAGTAACAATAACATTTTATTAGAAGAAGTGACTCCACAGACGGACTTTCTACTCAAATATTAGCATCAAAATAAACTGAGTTGTGTTTCTGTTTGAAAGTCTTCTGTCTGATCTCTGCCTTCTGCTCTATAGTGCTGAGTCCTCTGGTAGCTGCAGCAGAAGAGATGAAGAGGAGGAGATTGAAGCCTTGCACAGATACACGTGATATGCAACTTTTTGGTCACATGGAAATCAAGTCAATGTTATTATAGATAATATCATACAGCATAGCACTTCGTTAAAGCATCTTTTTCCATGTAAAAAGAGTAAACTATTACTCTTGCATTACCTGTTAGAAGAGTGTCATAAGTCTTTAGGACAAGAGTAACTATCAAATAATAAAAAGATTTAAATGAACTGTTGTTTATATCTATGTTTTATATGCAGCACGGCATTTGACCTCAAAGTTATTGACAAACTCATTGTCTCAGCATTTCCTTAAGAGTCTTAAAAACTTTAACTAATTTGATATACAGTGCTCCCACATTTTTTGGATGATTAAAAACTAAAATTGTGCTGTTTCATTTATTCTAGGTCCATTGTTTATATTTAAAACACACCATAATCATTTCAATACTTTTCATGTGCAGCATGCCCCTATTTATTGATCACCACTAACGACCTTAACCTCAGGCCTCTATGAGCAAGAGCCCTGTTTCAGGGTCTGCTACAGCTGAGTTGAGGTCTATTTTGTGATCACTCAGTTTTACAAGTCTCTTTAAAACTGCTTTGTGTGATGAATAGATAGTAAGAAAAAAAGTGAGTGGATGGGTGAATGAATAGATGGACTAATTAACTGGTAGATGGATGGATACACAAACTTATGGGAAGGTAGGAATATATATATATATATATATATATATATATATATGGATGAACAGAAGATTTACAGACAGGTTGGTTGGAAGTGAACAGATAGGTAAATGAACAGAAAGACGAGCAGACAAAGGGGTGGACATGGACAGATAGATAAGAATGTAGATGGATGGATGGATGCATGGATAAACAATAAAAGCAAGAAACGGAAAGAAAGACCAATAATCTGATGGATAAGTGGACGGATGGATGGACAGGCAGAGAAAAAAGTGGATGACTAGATGACAGGGCAGGCAGATGGTTGATGGATATTTGGATGTATAGATGGACAGATGTTAAATCAAGAGAAGGACAGATGGATGAATGGAGGGAAAGGTGAATGTGGATGGATGGATGGATGGATGGATGGATGGATGGATGGATGGGCAGACAGACAAATGGATGAACAGATAGATGGACAGAAGAACTACCAACAGGTTGGTTGTAAGTTAGCAGATAAATAAATGAACAGAAAGATGAATAAACTTATGGAAAGATGTAAAACAAGGAGAAGGACAGATGGATGAATGAAGGAAAGGTGAATGGATTGATGGATGGATGGATGGATGGATGGATGGACAGACAGATAAATGGATGAACAGATAGATGGACAGAAGAACTATAGACAAGTTCGCTGAAGGTGGATAGATAGACAAATAAACATGCAGACAGATGGATGGACAGGTAGATATGTGGATGGATGGATGGATGGATGGATTGATGGAAAACATAAAAACAAGAAACAGACAGAAAGACATAAACTGATGGATGGTTTGAGAGGTGGGTGAACAGGTAGAGGAAAAATGGATGGTTAGATGAGTGAGGTATTTATGGATGGATGGATGTACGGATGTATGTATGGATGGATGGATGGATGGATGAAGGAATGACTAAATGGAAAAACAGACAGATGTTAACAGATGGAAGGACAAACAGAAGGGTAGGTTTGTGAATGGAAAAAATAATGAATGACAGAAAGACAGATAAACTGATGGACTAATGGATGGACAGATAGAGGAAAAGGTGACTAGATGGATGACTAAATGGAAAGACAGACAGATGGTTGATGAATGAATGGGTGGAGGTTAGCTGAATGTAAGGACAGATGGATGGAGGGGAAGGTGAATGATTGGTTGGATCGATGTCTAGACAGATATTTGGATGGCGGATGGAGTAAGGGGTAAATGAATGAATGGATAGATGGATGATGGATGGATGGTAAATAGACCTGAGCTAATCCAGAGCTTGTCTAGTCTTTCTGACCAATCAAAGTGCTTGTACCCCGAGCTTTCATAAACATTTACATACCAACGGTGCAGCAGTAGGAGCAACTTGGGCTCAACTGACTTGCCCAAGGACACATCAACATGTGGCAACCACAGCAAAGGCTCAAACCCCTCAACCTTTGTGATGGAGGAGCCACCAACCAGACTTATTCACCAGACTTAGATGGATGATGGGTAGATAGATAGATAGATAGATAGATAGATAGATAGATAGATAGATAGATAGATAGATAGATAGATAGATAGATAGATAGATAGATAGATAGATAGATAGAGGGACGGACAGATGGATGGATGGACAGACAGACAGACTTTCCTCACATAATAAAGACAAGAAATGTAGCACTGGTAGGGATGGTAACAGCAACAAGTGCAAAAATAACGTCACAGTCAAAATAATTTTTCAAGCAGAAATGTAAAAAACATGGATACATATTATCAAAATTTAGATATTAAGGTATATAAGAGCATAAACTGAGCCAAAAGTATGATACTTGAGTGAATCAGAGTGGTGTGAGTAGCAGAAACTGTCATCAATAAATATACATGAGCAGAAACACAACCACACAATGATGACAGACCCTTGTATCTCTCCTTCTACATCAAGTTGAATCAAAAAATCTGCTAGTCTGCAGAAAAACTGGCTCCTCCTGCAGCCCAAACAAGAAAAAGAGCCAAACACCCCGTGGATCTCAGCAGGAAAATACATAACACATCGTGTACCACTCTGTGATTACGCCATCTTTCCCTGAAATACACGTTGGTGTTAAATACTTTTAATACCTCGATTGTTGATTCATGAAAAAAACAAAAACAAAAGGAGTCTGATTTGGAGCAGAAACAATTGCTGGATTGTGAAAATAAGCTTATTTGTCAAGACTTGTGTGCATGCCTCCCTCTCCATAGGAGGTTTTACCATTGGGCAAAGGTGGATAAATAGCTGAGGCCATGTGCAGAAGCCTAAAAATGAATTCATTAAAAACATAAAAATAGAAGTCCTAAAATCCCCATATTTGGCAATTCAGTTTGTTTCTAATCTTTTTGCTCAGTTTTGTGGAGGGCAGTACAGAATAATGCATACAAATGTATGAATTCACCATCAAGTCTGTATAGACAACAAAGTTAAACACCTTCATGCTTTCAAAATTAATGTTGTCTTTTGTTTGTTGTGTTTATTTTTTACATTTTTTTTATTGTTGTGATTGCTTTTTTTTTAATTTCTTGTTTTATATTTCTTTTGTTTAATCAATCTGGGTTTTTTTGCTATTCTTTGTTACGGTTATTCTTGTTATGATTTACTGTTGTAGTGGTTTTTTATTTTGTTGTTTTCTCATTTGTTGTAGTGTTTTCTTGAATTTGATGTATGCTGTCTTAATTAATTTTGTATTTCCTATTTGTTGTTGTGTTTTGCTATTTTCTTGTATAGCTTTAATTTTGTGTTATGTTGTTGGGTTTATTGTTGTCTTTTAATACGCTCTGTCTTCTTTTGATACACTCTGAATGTCTTTTACTATGCTCTGTGTTTTTTATTCCTATTATTGATCTTTGTTTAATGTGTTGACACCAACCTACTAATTGGACTGGGGATGGAAATCAGCCGCTTGGGTATAATCCCATGCATTAACTTGTAAATGTTCATTAATGCTCACTGTCCCATTTAAAAAAAAAAAAAAAAGATCCTAAATCAAATCCTAAATTTGATGTGTGTTTCCTTTGTGTTGTTGTGCTTTGATATCTTTTTTGTTTGTTTTTGTAATATTCATTTTTTGTTGTCTTGATTTTAAAGGTTGCTGTGTTTTCTTTCTTGCCATTGCATTTTCTATCTGTTATTGTGTTTTTGGTTGTTGTTATCATCATTTGTTTTATTTTTTCATTTATTTATTTCTTCATCTTCCTATTCGAAAAAAAGTTTTCTGATTAGAAGCTATAATTTTGGTTGCTGAAGTTATGATATGTATTGTTTTTTCTGTTTCTGTGTTTTCTCAGTTGTTGTGAATTTTACATTTTTGTGTTCTCTAATTGTAGTTGTTTTCTCTTGTAATTTGTCAATGCCTTTTACCTTTTGTCATGTTTTTTGAATATTTCTTCGCTATTGTTTCATGAAATTTTATTGCTTTTCTTTGAAATGTTGTGGTGTTTTGTTTGTTGTTGTTGTGTATTCATAGAGTTATTGTACCTTGTGTTACTATGTTACTTATTTGCTGTTGTATAATTTATTTTAACAATTTTTAATCTTTTAAGTCTGTTTTTGTGTTTTAGTTTTTGTCTTTGTGGTTATAAGTTTGTGTTTTAATTTGTTGTGTTTTACATTTTCTTTTCTTACACATTTGCCGTTGCATTTTTATTGTTGTGTTATCTTATCCTTTGTGTTTTTGTTACCATTTTTAATGATCTGTTGTTGTGTTTTGTATAGTAACATTTTGTTGATTTTTCAAGTTTATTTTTTTGGCAGGGGAATTTGTTGTTGTGGTTATTTGTCTGTTGTTTTTTTTGGGGGGGGGTTGTTGTTGTGTTTGGAGTTTATTTGTTGAGTTTTTTAATTTTTGTGTTTTAATCTTATTTTGTTGTTTACACATTTGTTGTGCTTTTATTTATTTAATTTTTTTTTGTAGTTGTCTATTTGGTTTGAAGCTGTGTATATTTCTTTGACATGATTTTTATTTGGTTGTTGATTTTCAATTTAAAAATGTTTTTGAATATTAAATTTGTTGTGTTTTTTGTTGTATTTGCATACACATATGTTGTGTTTTCATTTAGTTACTCTGATTTTTATTTGTTGTTGTGCTTTTGGTTAAAGCTGTGTTGATTTTGTTTTTTGAATGTGTTTTTTTACTTCCCCTTTAAAGGGATAGTTTAGTATTTTTGAAGTGGGGTTGTATGAGCTCCATATGGCCACTAAGTACATTAGATGCAGTAGAGCGTTCTCTCCTCTCCCTCAGTACGCCACAATTTGTAAACGTTTGTGACGCAGAACCAGCTGTAAACAGGAAAGTATTGTACCAAATACAAAGGATATTTTCTCCGCCTACAAGAACTCCCATCAAAAAATAACCCCAGTTAAGAGTATGCTACCTAGAAATTTATTGAGTGCGTTAACTTTTTGGAAAAATAATGTTTATCGGGAACTCGCAGCAGCGCTGTGTGGAGGAATACGTGACATGAGTTGGCTGGCCAGATAAACTTTATTTTTCCGAAAAGTTAATGCACTCAAGAAAATTTCTAGGTAGCGTACTCTTAAACTGTGGTATTATTTTTTGATGGGAGTTCTCGTAGGCAGAGAAATAACCCTTTATATTTGGTACAATACTTCCCTGTTTGCGGCTAGTTCTGCGTAACAGACTTTAAAAACTGTGGCGTACTGAGGGAGAGGGGTGAACTTTCTACTGCATCTAATGTACTTAGTGGCCATGTGGAGCTCAGAAAACCCCACTTCAAAAAAACTGAACTATCCCTTTAATATGTTTTTGTGCTTTAAAATTGTTGTTGTGTTTTTGGTTTTGAGCTGTGTTGATTTTTTTTATTTTCATTTAGTGAGGTTGTTTGATGTTTTAATTTCTTTTTTAAATGTTTTGGTGATTTTAATTTATGGTGTTTTTTATTTTTTTTGTTTACACATTTGTTGTTGTGTTTTTATGTAGCTTATTTGTTTTTTATTTGTTCTTGTGTTTTTGGTTTGTGACTGTGTTGTTATTTTTTCCATTTTTCAGGTGTTTTTTTTTTAATTCCCTTTTTTTTTAAATTGTGCTTCTGATTTGTTGTTTTGTTTTCTGAGAACTTTTTGCTATGTCATTTTATGATGTCTTGTAGTGTCTTTTGCTCTCTCATTGTGTTTTGCACTTAAGGGCCGCTGTACAAAAGCCCCTCTGAATCATGTAGCCTCCTATTTGTCTCTGCTCTGGGCCTCAAAATGGCTAAGACCGGCCCTGCCTCTCTCTCTCTCTCTTACTCACTTACTCACACACTCACAAACACTCGCACACACACACCACGCCCCCTCCTGTCGGGAACACCCTGGCTGTGGATTTGCTCCCTCAGACGGTGCCGAGGAGCACCGCCGCACTCACGTCCTCCCACTGATCCTCAGACTGACTCCGTCCAGCCGCCGTGCTCCCCCGCCGGCTCCTCGTCTCCCTCCGCCGCTTTCAGGTAAGCACCCCCGCGTCTCTGCGGGTCAACCAGCGGCTCCACCGGGACACTGAGCACCGTCGCGTCTCCTCTGGCATATGGCTCAGCGTGCCGCTGTAATTTGTCTCTCACTTAATGATGTTTTATGCCGTCCTCCATCTCTTTTCTTTCTTTTTTCTTGTTCTTCCAGGAGGTGGGGGTTGCCTCTCCAACATCACGACCACGACCCCCCGGAGGATTCGCCACACACAGCGGGAGCAGGCAGCGCACTTCCCGGGTAAAGTTGAGCGCGTTTTGGGCAGGTGCAATGCAGCAAAAGGCTCCTTTCCTCGCCTGTGGTTGCCTCCGCTGGTTTCGACGGTAGATCAACCTGCAGTGAACTCAGGTAAAAAAAAGCTTTTCGAAATGTTGCATTAATTAACTTCATTGTTACTGGACAAACATGACGGCCACTAACCAAGAGAAAGAAGAGTTTTAATGTGACATTTGTGACTTTAATGCTCCTGCAGCGAGCCTGTGTGATCATGATGACCTTGTTAGTTGTATCTGGAGTCAGCAGGATGGATGTCCCAGTGCTTTACTGGGAGGACTGGTGTGACTGGCACATAGTGTGAAGAAGGGAAGCACAACATTGGATTTTTGCTCATACTTGGCATGCCGATATTTCCAAACTCATTTTATAACACTTTAAATATTTTGATATTTTGGGGTTTATGGCTTTATTTTGAACGGACATTGGAAAGTAAAGGAAATAAGAGGGAGAGAGAAAAGGGACAAGGGGAATGCTGGAAAGGAGCCACGGGTCGAATTTGACACTGGTCACTGCTCGGTGGATTGTAGCCACTGTACATGAGGCATGAAGGACTTGGGTTTGGGACAAGGGTGGATGGTCCAAGTGCCAATCAAATCATGTCTTGAAGTTGTTTCTGGTGCCTGGTGAGATACCAGCTGACTTTCTGCATTCCGAAGTTCCCTTTGAGCAAGGCACTGATCTGTAAAATCTGTTCTGCCAGTATTTTCACTCCGACATCTCTGTCAGTGCATGATGGTAGGACCTGTTTGTGCTTGAGTACTTCAGCCTTTTTGTGTGCAGCAATCTTTATCTTTGTGATAAAAACAGAGTGTAAAAATGAATTTCCTCACGAGGGACATCAAAATGTGCTTTCTAACGTTTGGGAGAACCTAACTATAAAGCCATTTATATGTCTGTACTTTGTCTCATCATAGAGAACAGACTCTCCGATATTAGAATTTACCTTCTGATCTATTTTTTGAACAGTCAAACAAATTTTGAAGGTTTAAAGGTGTACTATATGTCAAACGCAGACAGTCAGCCATGAAAATTACAGAAATTAGGTCTTGGTATTGAAAGCACTTCATGTGAAGAAGGTATCTTAATAGTAGCAGTAATATAAAGATCCATCTGCTTTACATCTCAGCAAAAACCTGCTTAGTAGGGATGGGAATTGAGAACAAATTCCAGTTGAGAATTGATAATAACTACATCAAGGAATTTATCTAATTTGTCTTGTTGCTTATCAAATCCCTTTAGAATTGCAAAGGGGTGGAAAATTTCAGGTAAATTTAAAGAAACTGTCCAGAAACTATCCATGGATAAGTTAAGCTCAGGAATTTTGGAAACATTCCAAATGGGAAACTTTCCATGGGAGTTTATAGGAACTTATGGGAATTCTCTGGTAATTTGAATAAACTGTATCATATCCAAACATAAATATAAGCATTGTGTTTTTTCAAAGGCAGACGTCCATGTTAATTAATAACATTCAAAAACGTAACATTTCATCAGACTTATTTGTAAATTGAACTTTATCAAGTTTTTGTCATTTTATTGAACAATCAGTTTCAGCTTCACTCTTTGTCCACGGGCTCAGACCTGTGGCCTCCAGGGTTCTAGAATAATCTATACATGTGATGGAGGAATGATCAATGCATGTAGGGGGTGCAGCATCAATACCCCTGCAGAAAGCAGTGTGCTCTGTGCATGTGATAGAGGAATAAAAGAGATATTCTAAAGTATACATGCATGAAATCTGGTTGTTTTAGTCAAATTATGTTCAAATATATCTTCCCTAACTATATTTAAAATCTGTTAAGGGTTAACCTTCAGTTTTGTAAATTCCAGATTTATTCTTATTTATAACCATAAATTCCTGTGGAAAGTTTCCAACTTTGAACATTTACAGAATTTTGAAAACCTAATTTCCTTATTATTTCCCTCCGCTTTGGTCTGCATGCTTTGCATATCACATGCTCATGCTCTCATCAGAGGCAGTCAGCAGAAATGGCAGCAGAGAATTCAAAAATCATCGCAGAAATGATCAGTTGTGTTTTAATTCATGACAAAAAGGCATTTATTGCACATCTTTCAGAAAGTCAAAACTAGCAGAAACATTTATCCATGTAGCACAGCACTGAATATCAGGAGTGTCATGTGTTTGACATTGTTAGCACTAAAAACCTGTTCAAGCCACCTTTTTTTCCACACAGAAAATTAGCAGAAATCAGTGGAGATATTGTTAAAGAATCAAATCGATAAGCAGAATCATTGATGGAATTGGTATCAATAAAGTCTTATCAATCCTCATCCCTACTGCTGAGTGACTGTGAGCTCTGTAGTGCACAAAATCAAAATACTTCCCTTATTTAGAGCACATACTTTATTAAATTGATTACTAACTAGAAAAGCACATACAGCACAACCCTCCACCATCAGCAAAAATGTGGAAAAACAGCCCTATTGCTTCTTCCTTGTGACATGACCAACATTTCCTGAAAATTTCACCAAAATCCGTTGATAACTTTTTGAGTTATCTCGCTAAAAAACAGGAAAATGCAGGCAAAAACATAATCTTTGGTGGAAGTAATAACAATCCTGTCAAAGTGCTCGAAATAACACATTCTTCACTTTTGATAAAAGAATTAAAGTTCAGAAGTTCAACCCAAAACTTCAGACCGAAGCACACTTTAGAGTTGAAGGAATGGGGAGTAAAAGAGAAGACCTAGAGCTGAATGCTTTAAACTTGATGCTTAACCTTTTCAAGTGAAGCATGATTGTGTATTTGTAGATTCTGTTATGTATGGCTATGTTCAGCAGGAAAATACTGTTTATGTATGTTAGTCAAATGGACATCCTATGCACATGGTATTCAGGCTGATATACAGTATATAGCGGACTTTTAAAACTATATATACGACTAAGGTGCATGGCTGGTATCAAGCTGATATGTAAAAGCTTTTCAGATGGGATGTATTTTAGCAGCGTGAATTTCATGCAGGAAGCATCTTATCAAGTCAAATCATTCAGACTCTTAGGATGTCTCACTCACCAAAAATCTTGAGAAATTATTTTTACAACAAACCGTGTGTAAATCTCAGCCAAAATTTACTATGAAATGAAAATACTGTTATATTTACCCTGTGTCAGTAAAAGCTCAGTTTGCCATCTCCGTGGAAAAATTCTTCCTTTTCGTGCAGAATTCTGTTATGAAGTTTTCCCTGGTTGGTTGTACGATGAATCAAGCCACTTGTAAGGAGAATTACTGTTGTTCTTCCCAAACTTTCTGCTGAAACTCCCAACTGAGTTCAAATTTGTGAAGAGAGACAGGGCTGTGGCAGCAGGGCTGTGGCAGCAGGAAGCTAAAGCTAAGACATAGCACACAAATGCCCGGTTTGAAAGCCATAGCGTTGCGAGCCAAAGCCGGCATGAATGTCAGCCATCACACGTGTGTTTCAGCCACTTAGCCAATGCATCACACTCCACAATAGTATCCAGCGGGAGCCCCTGAGACTGGCCTCTACCTGCACAGCCCTCTGCCTGCAAATATAATAAAACCGGGTGCATAAACTATGGATAATGCTACTCCTGCAGTTGTCTATCAATCATCACAGATATGCCCAGAAAGCTAAATAAAATAAAAGTTTCTTTACCTACATATTTTATCAATGTTTTGGATTTGACATCCACACACTGATTTCTGTACCCTCAACATCATTTCTGGCGTGCAGCCAGGAGCCTGTGCAGTAGGAGGCCTGTGCAGTAAGACTGAAGGCACCGGTCTCCAGGGCTGCAGCTGGATGCCACTTGGAGTCTCATTTCTCATTTATTTGGATCTCCATTAGCTGTCACAAAGACAACAGCTACTCTTCCTGAAGTCCATACAGCCAGTGCAGTAAGAGGGCTGCAGAAATATAAAACAGATGTGTAGACAGCTGACATGTATGGCTGATATATACAGTTGACATAATCAGCCTATATATACAGCAGATAATGAATGGCTATTTGATTAATTGATATGAACTGTCAATATACACAGCTGATATGTATGTTTGGTTTAGCCCATATATACTGTGTATGCAGCAGATGCAGCTTGTGTACATGCAATATACAGATTAAATCAAGGATGGGCAAAAAATGGCCGGGGGCCCCTCTCCCTCACTCAGTGTTTCCATCAAGAAAATATCAAATATCTATAAATTGTAATCAAGACAAAAATCTGCCTTGAAAAATATCAAAAATTCCAAAAGGTACATAAAATCTTTGATTATTAGACTTTATTAAGCTCTTTGTGAGAAATTAGTTTTGTTATAAATGTCTTGTTTCTTTAAAACCTTGTGCAAATGTATTGGATAAAAAAGGAAATATGATTTTTATCACGTAAAAGCATAGTTTGGCTTGCATTCTATGCGTTTCTTGGTTAATAAAGTCTTTTTGTTTGCATTTTAACCTAAAATTTTAATGTTGAAAGTGAAATTTCAGAAGAGCTGCATTCCTTTTGTTTGATTACGTAAGCACATGTGTAAATATTGCTGCAGACCTTGCAGTAGGAACGATTATGGCCAAAATCATGCTAGTATTTTAACAGATATTGAGATCATGATTACAAACCACAACTACTTACTGATTTTAAAACACGCACCACATGCTTTCATTGAACGTATAAGCTTTTGACGCTATCATTTTTATCATTAAAGAATGGGCAATACATAGAAATATACTTAGAAAAAGAAATAAGAAGAAGAAGAAGAAGAAGAAAAAGAATGGAAAAAGAACAAGTTCAACATTTCATGTGGCACAGTACTATTTCAATCTTGATTACTCAGGTTTTATTATTGTATCCATACAGCTGAATACAGTTATTATATAAAGGTGATGTACACAGCTAATTTGTAAAGCAGATATGAAAGGCTCTTTTACCTACTTAAAGTATCTGCAAAAATATACATAACTGTAGCCACAAATATCTTGACCAGAATATCGTGCACTGCTCATGTACAGTCTTCGGGTGCTGCTCAAAGTCTGTCCAATTTTCTGGTTCAGTGTTCGAGTGGTATCAGACCCTCATTTGAATTCAAAGCTGGATTTAGCCTCAGATTAGGCTGTGTCAAGGCTTTGTGTTTGATGCCACGCACAGCATTAGGGGGGAAATATCGACGCGAGGTGTGAGAGATCCATTGAGACAAAGAAGCTCAAAGCTCAAGATGTTGTCAGTGGGAGGATTTGGATCCTCCTTTCAGGAGCATCGTGTCCTGACAGGAAGGTCAGACTGCAGGAGCTTCTAACACATCATGCGGCTTGTAACTGTATCACAACAGTTTTCTCTTGCAAAGTATTTTACTGTCATGAGTTGGTGAACTATTTCACTAATCAGTCATAATAGAGCAGTGTTTAAGCAGCTTAACAAAAAAGTCCATAATGGTACAATCGATAATAACATGCATAATTCTTTGTTCTTCAGATCAGATACCCAAATTTGAAACATAATCATTTTCTACAAGTAAGTAAGATTAACGATAGTAACGAATTAATGCACATGAGGACCAAAATTGAAAGAGGAAGATCAGAATGTAAGAAAAACAACTCCAATGAAAAACTTAATATGGACTGGCAATTTGAGGATTGATCATTAAGTCCAGACTAAATGTCAGATATCCAGGTTACACTGAAATTAAACTGGTAAGAGCACAAAATATCCCATCAGGAAAGCAGAAACTATTAAAATATCGACTCTTTTTCTTGACATTTGATTCAAAGAACAGATTGACATTATGAGAAATGATTGTTATTGCCTTGCCTCTGACAGTTATTAATAAAACAAAGTAAATCTCATACCATTTTGATTAATCTTCTCTTGCAAGATTCATAAGAAAGCATATGGGATGATTTCCCAAAAGCCCATCATTTGCTTTTAATGAATTATTGTAGTAATCATTTTAGTCATGAGCTTTGCTGGAAAATATCAGGTAAGTGTGATAACGGTGACACAGCTGAATAAGAACAGAGCAGCTGCACTTATTAGCTGTAATAAGACTCATGGGTTCAGAAATGATCATCAGTCAGTAAAGTCCTGTAAATTCATTTATTACTCAAGGTAACTGTAGAGACTTCATGAAGAATAGACCGCTTAGAGACTAAAGATGGGAATTGAGAAACAATTGAGAATCGATAAAAAGAAGCTCAGGGAACCATTATCAATAATCATTTTACTTAACAATTCCCTTATCAAGTCATTCCACTTTGTTCTGGATACAAGGACTTCAAGCCCTTGTCAAATGCAGTCAGCACAAATGACAAAAAAAGGTAGTCAAAGATGTTATCATGGCAGACAGGAGACAGTAAGTTGTGGCGTAATTTTACACAAAATGGCACCAACTTCATGACATTCACTGTCCATGTCTGTGGTATTTCCAGCAGGGGTGGAAACACCAGCAACTTCCTGGAGCTTTTGTCTATTTAGCACTATCATAGTATTAGATATCAGGATTGTCATGTGTTAAATATTGTTAACTCTGAAAACCTGTTTTGGACGACTTTTTTCCACTTTTTTTTTAAATGCGTGTGGTTTAAGGAAGAGGTGGAAATATGTCGCCGTTGTTTCTGAAAATATTCGCATTCATTGTACACACAGAGATGCAAGGCTGGCGCTCTTAGATTCATCCACTCTGGGACCTGTTTTCAAAAGTGAACGTATGGGCACCCAAAATGCCATATCCATGTGGATGAAATTAAAAACTTGTGCAGGTACACTTGTACTCACCCATCATTTGAGCTGTCAATTAGTGCAGAGCTTATTATCATAGTCTCCTGGAGTCATTTCCAAAGGGGAGGGAAAAAGAGATACATCTGATCCTCGACAGAGACTAAATTTTTCTTTTTTTGTTTAAATGAATTAAATCCTTGCTTAATAAACACCCAAGAGATGATATATAAACTCCTCCGTTATTTCGGGTTACTATAGAAATGTTGCCATTTTTCATGTTTGTAATGCATTTTGCCTTTTATGGTACTGTAGAGGCAGATCAGACTGAAATAGTTGGAAGATTATTGTCCTCATGTTAATAAATTTTGGATTTTTGAAACAGACTGGAGGGCCACATTCTGTGAGGGAGAGGACCGCATGTGGCCCCCAGGCTGCCAGTTGCCCAACCCTGGACAAAACATTCAACTTGATTATCATTCAGAATAGATAAACTCATGATTAGGGTAGTGGGAAAAATTAGATGGCGACCTCGGGTCAACTCAGCTCTCCTTCCCCCTGACCATTAAAGTGAGCATGTATCTTTAATGAGTACCGTATCCTCACTTATGTGACCCGCTTTTACTCAATTTATATGATCACAAAATATATTAATGAACAATAAACTCAAAAACAAAATATGAACAAACAATTTCATCTTAAAATGTCAACAAAACTACATTAATTCATGGCTTCGGCCAGACTGTTATGAAAATATTCTTTTCCATGGCAAAAAGAGGCAGAAAAAACCAGATTTTAACATCTTTACACATACTAAACATTGCAGTATGAATTCTCCTGCTGTACTATAATCTGTCATGGTGACGCTTCTTAAAATTAGTTCCCCAGGCTCCCAAAGAAATAGATGCAGTTTGTGCTGAGGCTGTTTTATCATTGTCACTGCAAAAAATGCCTCCCTAATGATAACCAAGCTTTATGTACAGCTCACACAAAAACACTCACACATACCCACACAGGGGTGGAGGGGGCATAAACAGGGGAATAACACAAGGGAGGGAATGTCAGGATTCCCTGATTTCTTTTCATGCAGGCAGCAGAGCTCGTCCAGCGGAGTAGAGAAAGGGCTCAGGGGAGAGCAGTCGCATGGCATTAGAGGTCTTTGTCTGAGAGGTCCAGTAATACATACATAAATGTGTGTATCTGTGTGTTACTGTGTGTTAGTGGGTGACGGGCTTTACATTTACACACTCCTGTGATATCATGGGAGACATTTCAGTGACAGGCTGCTGCTCATGGTGCCAGACTGCTGCCCTATAAAAGCAAAATGCTGAAACTAGCCTGCGTATTTACTCAAATCTGAAGCAGGTCTCATTAGTGGCTCATACTTCCATGTTGTACACTCTGTACACTATTTGTGCTGTAGTCTGACTTTGACAAGAGGGTGTTGCCTCCATTTGAAGACTGCCACCTCTTCTGTCTCTGTTGTTTTCATGGACGGTCATATTCAGGCAATATTTGACAGCTACTGTCGCCCAAGAGGCAAAGAGAAATGAAGCCAATGTGGCCAGAGGCTGACTGCTGAACCTCCACTTTAAAATGTCCTTTTTGACAGCAGGAGTAAACATGTTTACAGCCTGGTTGGCAAGGCAGATTGGTCTAAATAGCTCAGGGTGAAGTATTTTTTATCATTTGTTTTAATCATGTGAAGACCGTACCTTCAGTGCAGGTGGATCAGCCTGATTTACTGTCTGTAATCAGGCAGGTCCATCTCGCTAAGCTCCACCCTACAACGATTTTGAGCAGCCCAAAGCAGCACGGCCCAATCAGAGTCCTTTAAAGCAGAGAGAGGTGGGAGCTTCGAGCGAGGAGTTGACTGCTCCTACAGAAATTAGCACAGATGCTGACAGCTTCAGTAGCAGTTTATCAGATCTTGACCACATTTCTTTACTTAATGGAAAACAAATAGCAACACTACAATCTTCTCTGTAGAGAGGATATTTTTTCGCTCCACTTCTGAAATGTTTTGGCAAGAGTTTGTTCTACGTAGTGGCTCACGTTTTGTATTTTAAGTGCAGCAGTAGCGCCCACGTACTACATTATCTGATTGGCACGTAATGAATGTGATTGATGGAGCGATCATGTCAGATATGCTTTGTAAGGTCCTGCCCAAACTCTTTCTTTGGGCAGCTGCCCAGATGGACTAGTGAAATACACTGAATGGTCCATCTGGTGTGTCAGGTTAGGTAAGACCAAGAGCTGTTGGTAGCCCGGGGTGTGGGGGATTTTTCTAATAGACAGGTATTGTTAAAGCTGTCAGCAAGTAACCTTAAAGGGATAGTTTGTGTTTTTTGAGGTGGGGTTGCTTGAGGCCAGTGGAATTAATAAATATGACTGCTGGTCAGCTTTGTCCCTGATAATTATAAAACATTTTGTTTTGTCATAGGCAGACATCCATGGAAATAATGAAGATAAAATACATCACATTTAAACAGATCTATTTGTAAGTAAAACTTAGGTACGTTTTATTTGTTATATTGAACAATTAATTTCAGCATCACTTCATGTAGTCCACGGGCTTATGCACAGTGTGTGCAGTGTGCTGTGTGCATGTGATTGAGAAATAGCATAGATATACTCAAGTATACTTGCATCAAATCTGGTAGTTTAGTCAAGATTATGCTCAAATATATGTGCCCTGATTATATTTAAAATCCCTGTTGAGGGCTAACTTTCACTTGAGTAAATTCCAAGTTTATTCCTGTTGATTCCTGTTTAATCCCATATATTCCCCTTAAATCCCACGGAAAGTTTCCAACATTGAAAATTACGAGAATCTTGCAAGCCTAGTCACTGAACAGCAGATAGAGTTAAAAATTGGGCAGAGACAGAGAGAAATGGCATGGGATAAGGCAACCACAAGCCACATTTAAACCAGGCCAGCCACTTTACAGCCTATACATGTATCAAGCACGAAGCCACCAGCATTTCCAACATATTGATGTTACAAATGGCATCTGAGGAGGGCCCATTTATGAGTCCTTTCAGAGCTCCAGACAAGAGTGTGGGCAGGCCTGTCTATAGTGCAGAACTGCATTTTTGCTATAACACGTATTTCAGCAGCACGGAGCAAAATTATTAGCCTGAAATTAGAGTTCTTTTTGTCCTATTTCAACCATATTCAAAGAGATGATTTCTTTCAGCTGCTTTTGCAGCGACTGCCATTATAGACAACTGTTCGCACTTTTTCTGTCCCTGTCATAAATCTTATTTACACAATCCATACACTGATATTCTTAAGACGATGAGTTTAACAGGGTAATTGTTTTTTAAAGAATA